>CM024598.1:22992853-23395061 GCA_014182555.1 Eucalyptus erythrocorys | reverse complement strand
GTGCCCTTTTATATATTATTACCATTTACCAAAAAAAAAAAAAAAAAAAACAACTGCGGAGAAGAAGGTTTGGCCATTTCGGTTTTCTCGCTGCACTGTTCATCGGGTGCTCTCAGCTGGAGTTCCCGAGCAACTGTTCACCGTTCTGTTCAGTTGTTGATTCCCGGAGCTACGGACCTCGGATGGAGCTGAAATTTGGAGGGGAAGTTCTTCTCTACCATATCTAAGTTTCCACCGAAGGATTTCCTGAAAGCTTGTCTGGTTTGGGAGAAATCGCCTACCCTATTTCCGGCCGAGCGAATTCCAGATCTTCTTCTGGTCTTCTGTTTCGTCTGCTCATTCCGGAGGCTAGGCTGATCGGATTGGTGCGATTTTTGGAGGAGTTATTCCTTTCTACTGGATCTCCACTGCCACCAAAAATCGTAGCCTGGGTTAACCGCTGCGGGGAGATCCCCATTATCCCCTTCACCTCGCGACTGGTGCGTCTGGATCGCATCTGGTGCGCCTGGGTCTCTGTCCGTTATTCCAGCGACTCTCCTCTGGTGTTGGGTTGAGCTGGTTATTGGTGGACGACTCTGTTCTGCTCAGATCGTCTTCACTCCTCTGTTCCAGGTTGGTTCGTTCTCCCCTGAACCCTCAATCTGCCCCGATTTGAATTTCTGCTGGTGCGGTATTTCTGCTGATTGATTCTTTGTGGAAGTTGGTCTCGCTACGTATTTTCTTCGAACTCCTGAGGATCCGTGGCTTTTCTGGATCGGTTTCGGTCTGCTGTCATGACTATCCCGCTGGTCTGATTGAGCCGCCCCCTAAGTGTTTGGGAAAATGCCAAGTACATCTTCTGGTTCCAAAGTCACGGGTCAGCAAACCCGTATGGCTTCAGGGAACGACAGAGCTCCTCCTACTCGTCAGGGAACCTCCCCAGGTGATCATGTCTCTCCTCCTCGACCTCGTAACGCTGCTGGAAATTCCAGAGGACGGTCTAGGGGGAAAAATAGGCAATGGTCTTCTTCTAGGAACCCGCAGGTTCCTCCTCCTCAGAATGCAGGTCGTATGGAGGATACACCCCGGTCTTGGGCGAATGTTGCACGTCTTGCAACCAAAGGGCCCATGCTTACCTATATGCCGCCCACCATTGAGAATGGCAAACCGGTGGCTTACTTACCGGATGATCTTCTAGACGCCGTTGATCCAAAATGGCACAATTGCCTAGTTGGATTCTTTGTCGGCAAGAAGAAGCTGCCCTATGGGATGGTCGAACAGTCTTTGAAACATCTTTGGGGGAACAAGCTGTTGGAAATTGTCACCAACAGTCAGGGTTTCTATTTCCTGCATATCCCTGATGCTTCCTTCAGGCGGAGAATTCTTGAAGAAGGACAGACCACGGTTGCTCGGGTTCCCCTCATCCTCAGGCAATGGGAGCCCCTCATGGACCTCAAACCGATGTGCCAGTTTGGGTTCGGCTGTGGGATGTACCGTTAGATTGCTGGACCAATGCCTCTTTGAGCCATATTGCAAGCACGCTTGGCAAGCCTCTCTTCATGGACCAAAGAACAGATAATCCGAAATCTGCTTCCTTCGCAAGAATCTGCATTGAAGTCAAAGTGAATCAGCCTCGCTGCAAGGAGACTGAATTCGTTTTAAAGGGGGTCAGGCGAACTGTTATGGTTGAGTATGAGTGGCTTCCTCCAGAGTGTCAAGTTTGTGGCACGTTTGGCCACAATTGCCAAGCTGAACCTCCGAGGAAAACCCCTGGTCCTCCTGCCCCTACACGCCCGGCTGCTGGTCCTGTTTCGAGACCTCCTCAGACTCGGTTAATTCCTCAGCATGTCACGGCGTCGTCCGTGCCGGTGTCTCTGCCAGCCTTGCCTCGTGCTGCTGATCATGCGGATGATCCGAACCAGTGGAATTTAGTCACTCACAGAAAGAAAAAAGGTTCCTCTGCCGTTGTGGAGAATCGCCCGATTCTGGAGGGCGGCCCGTCTAGGCCTTTGGAGCCCGCGGCAGATGAATTGCTCAAATCTTCTGTTCCTGTTGTGGCCTCTACTGGTGGCGAGTTTGGGCAGGTAATTCTGGAGCCTACGGCTGCGATTCAAGGAAGGCCTGCTGCTCAAAAGAATCAGGGGCCCGTAGCTCCTCCTTTGAGCTGCTCGCTGGTGACTGTTCCATCTCGGCCTAGAGCTCCAGTTCCCGGGGAGACGTCCAAGGCCTCTTCGGTCCAGCTGCCTGCTGCCTCTATTGGTGCCGCAGCTGCTCTTCCTGCTGTGGGGGAGGATGTCCGTCGGCCCCCTAGACCTGGAAGGGCTCTTAGGGGTTTAAGTGCCCCCCCAAGGGTGGTTCAATCCCTAGCGGCGCGGTGCCCTTCTTTCAAGGATCTCCCTGGCAGCTCTGATCGAGATGATGATTCTGTTGTGGCGGCCTCCTTTGACGCCTCGGAAGATGACCTCCTGTCTCCTTCTTCGGCCACCTCTGACCATCACAAGAAGACAGATCTCATTGTGAGAGCTATCCAAGACAGACTCCTTTCCTTTGAGCCGGACCCAGGAGCCAAAGGAAAGAAGGCGCGCAAGAAGCCAAATAAACAGAGGTAGGCTTTGCCTCCCTCCTTTGTCTTTTGGCCTTGCTTTTCTCTTTTTTCATATAGTATTATTATGAATTTTGGTGCCTGGAATATTAGAGGCTTAATGGACCCTCTTAGGAGGTCGGAAGTAAGGAACTTAGCCCGGTCTAACAACCTTGGCTTATTGGGTGTATTAGAGACTAAAGTTCCGGATTATCATTTCGCTCCCTTTCCAACGGCTTGTTGTTGGGTTGGAATTGGGTGGCTAACTATGAGTTCTCCCCTAAAGGGCGGATTTGGGTAGGTTGGAATCCGGAACTTATAAAGTTCGAGTTTATTTCGGCTAATGTACAAGCTATCCATGGCAAAGTGACCGTTCTTTCCTCCGGTCTATCTTGTTGTGTCTCTATGATATATGCAGAGCATTCTTTTACCACTCGCCGCTCTCTTTGGACGGATTTGGTTAGGATGAGTTCCTGCTTACAGGGTTTTCCTTGGGTGGTGGCGGGAGATTTCAATGCCATTAGGGAGCCCTCAGACAGGTTTGGATGTTCTAATGCTTGGATTCCATTGTTTGAGGAGTTTAACATATGCATTCGGGACGCAGAGTTAGAGGATCTTAGATACTCAGGCCTTCGCTTTACTTGGTCAACCTCCGCTGGAGCCTCTCGCAAAGCCAGGAAGATTGATCGGGTTTTAGTGAACTCGGCTTGGTGTGCTCGGTTCTCCTATTCTACCTCCTCCTTCCTTACCCCGGGTATCTCAGACCACACACCGATGATTATCAAAGTCACTGAGCCTTCTAGGAGGAAGAAGCCTTTTAAGTTCTTTGATTTTTGGATGGATCATCCCTCTTTCCAAGGCCTTTTGGATGAGGTCTGGGAGCCCAGTTCTTTGGAGTTCCTATGTTTATTCTGGTACACAAGTTGAAGGCTTTAAAAGCTCGACTCAAGCTTCTCAACAGGGATTCTTTTTCTAACATCTCCGAGAGAGTCTCCATTTCCAGGGAAGCCCTCAGGTTAGCCCAGCATGACCTCCAGCTTGATCCTGCTAATGTTTTCTTGGCTGATTTAGAAAAAGACCGTCGTGCCACATATGTGGAATTAAGGAACCAGGAAGAATCTTTCTTCAGACAGAAGTCGAGGATCAAATGGCTTGAGTGTGGTGATAAAAACACCAGGTATTTTCACCATTCAGTCACTTCTAGACATCGAGGAATAGAATCCTTTCGGTTTCGATGGAAATGGGAACCCGGCCGATGATCCCGGCCGTATAAGTTGCACCTTCATCGATTATTTCAAGGAGCTCTTCCAGCCGAGATCGCAGCCTCCTTCCTACTCCCATCCGAGATCCAAGAGGCTATCCAATGCCCCCTCGGGAAGACCGGAGTTAGTATCCTCTCCCGGCCATTCTCCTCTCTGGTGAGATTAGAGATACTTTCTTTTCCCTTGCCGGAGGGAAAGCTCCAGACCTCGATGGCTTTGGAGTGGAATTCTTCTTGAGGAACTGGGATCGGGTGGGCTCGTTGGTCTTTGGAAGCGGTCAGAGATTTCTTTGTCACTGGAAGGCTGCTTAGAGAAATCAACAACACCATCCTTGTCCTAATTCCTAAGACTCCCAATGCGACCTCGGTTAATGACTACAGACCGATTGCTTGCTGCAACACGGTCTATAAGTGCATTACCAAGGTTCTAGCCAATCGCATTGCTGAGGTTCTTGATAAGGCGATTAGCCCCTTCCAGAATGCCTTTATCAAAGGCAGACGCATCAGGGATAATATCCTCTTGGCCCAGGAACTCTTTACTGGTTTTCACCTAGACCCTTACACTCCAAAATGTGCGGTGAAGGTGGACTTCCAGAAAGCTTACGATACGGTTGATTGGGATTTTTTAGAAGTGGTCCTTCACGCCTTCAATCTCCCGGATCACCTTATCAACCTAATCATGGTATGTGTCCGCACTCCTATGTTTTCCATTTCTTTGAATTGTGATTTACATGGATTCTTCCCGAGTGGACGTGGCCTTCGCCAAGGAGATCCTATGTCGCCCTATCTTTTTACCATGGTTATGGAGGTTCTATCGGGGATTCTGAAGTCCAGGGCAGCTCATACCGACTTCACATTCTTTTGGAGATGCAAGTCCACAAAGCTTTCTCACCTGTTCTTTGCTGACGATGTCTTCCTCTTCTGCCGGGCGGACTTGAAATCAGTCTCTCTTCTTAAGGAGGGCCTTGATTTGTTTTCTGCCTGGAGTGGTTTGAAGCCTAATAACAGTAAGAGCGAGGTGTTTATTGCGGGAGGCTCTTCAGAACTGAGGAGCAATATCCGAAATACCTGGGGCTTTATAGAAGGCACTTTACCGGTTAGGTACTTGGGAGTTCCCATCATTACATCCAGACTTGGTAAAGCGGACTGTGTATCCCTTGTCGATCGTATCCTGACCAGAGTTCAATCCTGGACGCATCGCTTCCTTTCATTTGCTGGAAGAATTCAACTTATAAGGTCGAGTCCTTCATGCTATACAAGCTTACTTGGGCATCTGTCTTTACAATTCCTCTTGCGGTATTGGATCGTATTGAACGATCCTCGGGCAATTCCTTTGGAAGGGGCCGAGCCTTGGTAAAGGCGGTTCGAAAGTAGCTTGGGAGGATGTGTGCCTCCCTAAGGAGGAAGGGGCCTTGGCATTCGACGTCTTCGTGATTGCAACAAAGCGTCGATGCTCAAGCACATCTGGATTCTATTCACTGACAAGGAATCCCTTTGGTGCAAATGGATTCACTCTACGTTTACGAAGAGGAGTAATTTACGGACGGCTAAGCCGCCCGCGTCTTTGCTCTTGGGCCTGGAAGAGGCTTCTTTGTTTAAGAACGGAGTTCCGGTCCGGCTTCGGATGGCGGGTTGGGGATGGCCGTTCTATTTCCCTTTGGTTCGATAATTGGCTCCAGGTTGGTCCTCTTGACTGCTTATGCCCTGAGTCTTTTATTTTGGATTCGGGTTTAACCCCTACAGCCACCCTAGCCGAACTTTTCACCCCGGCTGGTTTAGAGATCAGGAGGCTGTTGGGTTTTTGGGATATCCCCATTCCCCCCCTCTCCTTGATTCCCGATACCTTCACGTGGGATCCAGCCCCTGATGGTCTCTTCTCAGTGTCAGCTGCCTGGGAGGTTATTAGAAGGAAGGTGAATAGGGTCACATGGCATTCCTTTATTTGGAATAGAGCCATAACCCCTAGACACCAGTTTATTCTGTGGCTTATAACAAAGAAACGCCTGCCTACCCAGACCCTTCTTATATCTTATGGCAGGATTGATTTTGAGGTTTGCCCTTTTTGTAAGAGCACTCCAGACTCCATCGATCATCTCTTCTTTCAGTGCTCGGTCACCGCTAGCATAGCCTTCTTTTGGGCGATGAAGTGCAACCTCCCTTGGCGCAATAGGACTTGGGATGAAAATCTCCAGTGGGCGATCAGATTCCTCTCTGGAAAAGACTTTTACCACTCGATTGGCAGATTCTCCTTCGGGGCTCTATGCCACCTCGTCTGGAAGTATAGGAATGATATTATCTTCAGAGGTCATTCGGTCGCAGCGGCAGTTGTCAAGAAGCATCTTATAAGGGTGGTCAAGGACAAAGCCCTTACATTCAAGAATGTTGATGATACTCCTAGAAATAGAAGAATTCAGCGAAGCTGGGGTTTGGATCCATCCATCTTTGCCCCTCCTCCCCGGCTTACCGTGACCTCTTGCCGCCTTGTCCTAGGCTGGGTTTGTTGTCCCTCGTGTCTTCTTTGGTTGTGCTTGAGAGTTGTGTTGTCGCCCGCGTGGCCTCTCCCGTCTCTCTTCTTCGCGTTTGTTGTTGTTTCTCCGTGTTGTCGCTTTGGCGACTTTTTGTGGTCGGCACCCTTCCACTTCCCGTGACATTTGCCGGGGTTAGTGTGAGTTCTTGGTGCCGGCTCCCTGTAAGTTTTGGCCTTACCTCATCAATATATAATTACTTATTACCAAAAAAAAAAAAAAAAAACAACTGCGGAGAAGAATCCTTGATATTGTCGAGCAGTCGTTGAAGCACCTATGGGGGAATAAACTGATTGATATTGTCACTAATAGTCAGGGCTTTTATTTCCTCCACATTCCCGATCCGACTTATCGGAGAAGAATCCTTGAAGAAGGTCAGACCACAGTAGCTCGAATTCCCTTCATCCTTAGACAGTGGGAACCCCTCATGGACCTCAAAAGGGGTAAGCAAACGGATGTGCCGGTTTGGGTTCGCCTTTGGGATGTCCCTCTAGATTGTTGGACGAACGCCTCCTTGGGCCATATAGCAAGCACGCTTGGAAAACCGCTATTCATGGATCAAAGGACTGATCAGCCAAAGTCAGCTTCCTTCGCCAGAATCTGCATTGAAATAAAGGTGAACCAACCTCGATGTAGGGAGACGGAGTGTGACGGCCCGAGCGGCGGTGCGCGGGGAGGAGGGATGGCGGTGCGTCCGCGCCTCAGTCCTCGGACGTGCGCAAGGAAGGAGTCCCTGTCCCACATCGCCTAGGGAGGAAGTCCTGGGCTAGTTTATAATAGCTTGGGTCCCTCTAACCTGTATAACGCGTTTTAAAGCCGTGAGGGGGGAAATGACTTCATGCAATCCCATCCAAAGCGGATAATATTATACAGTGGGGCCCGGGTTGTTACAAATGATATCAGAGCCGACTCCCGACCGCGTGTGGGGCCACAGCGAGGGCACTGTGCTCCCAAGGAGGGGAGAGTGTGACGGCCCGAGCGGCGGTGCGCGGGGAGGAGGGATGGCGGTGCGTCCGCGCCTCAGTCCTCGGACGTGCGCAAGGAAGGAGTCCCTGTCCCACATCGCCTAGGGAGGATGTCCTGGGCTAGTTTATAATAGCTTGGGTCCCTCTAACCTGTATAACGCGTTTTAAAGCCGTGTGGGGGGAAATGGCTTCGTGCAATCCCATCCAAAGCGGACAATATTATACAGTGGGGCCCGGGTTGTTACATGGAGTTCGTGGTAAAGGGAGTCAGACGCACTGTCATGGTTGAGTATGAATGGCTGCCCCCGGAGTGTCAGGTTTGTGGCACTTTCGGTCACAACTGCCAGGCTGAACCGCCGAGGAAGGCCGCTGGTCCACCAGCTCCACAACGCCAGACCCCTGGTCAGTTGCTGATGCCTACTCAGGTTCACAAGAATCCCCCGCAACATGACAAAGTTGCTGTTCCGCCGATCTCTCCGCCTGCCCTTGCTGCTCCTTCGGATGAGCAGGAATGGAGAGTGGTCTCGCACAAAAAGAAGAAATTCCAGTCTACGGTGGCCATCGATGCGGAGCCTCCCAGCTGTGTTCTTGAAGTCGCTCCTACTCGACCAATGAAACCAGTTGCTGGAGAATCTTCTGGCAAGGCTTCTTCTCATCTTCCGTCCGTTGCTGTCACCACAGAATCGGGAGCTCCGTCCGCTGTTGTCTCTGTCGTGGATAAGCACCCACCGGTACGTGAAGAAGTCAAATCTCGACCTCCTCGGCCTAAAAGGGCTCCTAGAGCCGTGAGTGCACCTCCAAAAGTGGTTCAATCCCTTGCGGCGGGTTGCCCATCCTTCAGAGATCCCCCCACCAGCCCTGGCCGGGATGAGGACTCTTGTGTTCCGGCTTCTTTTGAAGCTTCGGAGGACGATCTCCTCTCTCCTGATTCGCCCGTATCTAGCCGGCACAAGGGGACGTCTAAGGAGACCGAGCTTGTAGTTAAAGCCATTCAAGAAAGGCTCCTTTCCTTTGAACCAGATCCTGGTGATAAGGGGAAGAAGGCGCGCAAGAAGCCTCATAAGCAGAGGTAGGCTTTTCGTCCCTCTAATAGATAGGCCTTGCTGTTTTTTCCTTTTCTAAAATATATTATTATATGAATTTTGGGTGCTGGAATATTAGAGGGATGATGGACTCTCTTAGGAGGTCGGAAGTGAGGAACTTGGTTCGTTCTAACAACCTCTGCTTAATGGGTGTGTTGGAAACCAAAGTTCCGGATTTTTTGTTTCGCTCTCTTTCCAATGGTATGTTGTTGGGTTGGAATTGGACGGCTAACTATGAGGATTCTCCTAAAGGGCGGATTTGGGTCGGTTGGAACCCGGCTCTTATCAAGTTTGAGCTAATTTCGGCTAATGTGCAAGCTATCCACGGCAAAGTGACAATTCTATCTTCTGGTTTATCCTGCTGTGCCTCTTTTATATATGCAGAGCATTCCTTTTCCACACGCCGCTCTCTCTGGGCGGAGTTGGTTAGGATGAGCTCTTGCTTGCAGGGTTTTCCTTGGGTGGTGGCAGGCGATTTCAACGCCATTCGGGACCCCTCTGACAGATTTGGGAGCTCATCTTCTTGGATTCCCTTGTTCGAGGAGTTCAACCAATGCTTAAGAAAAGCAGAATTAGAGGATTTAAGATACACAGGCCTTCGCTTCACTTGGTCAACTTCCTCGGGGGCATCTCGCAAATCCAGGAAAATTGATCGAGTCCTAGTGAATGCTGCCTGGTGTGCTCGGTTTTCTTATTCAGATGCCTCTTTTCTGACTCCAGGTATTTCAGACCATTCGCCTATGATTATTAGAGTCACTGAGCCTTCTCATTGCAGGAAGCCGTTCAAGTTCTTCGACTTCTGGATGGATCACCCTTCTTTCCTAGACATAGTTGAAGAGGTTTGGGGAGATCCGATTGTGGGAGTTCCGATGTTTAGGCTGGTCCGTAAACTAAAGGCTTTAAAGTTCCGGCTCAAGCTGCTGAATCGGGAGTCCTTTTCTAACATCTCTCAGAGGGTATCTAGCTCCAAGGAAGCTTTCAGGTTAGCCCAGCTTGATCTCCAGCTTGATCCTGCTAATGTCTTCCTGGCAGACTTAGAAAAGGAGCGTCGTGCCACCTATGTGGAGCTGAGAAACCAGGAAGAATCCTTCTTCAGGCAAAAATCAAGGATCAAGTGGCTCGAGTGTGGGGACAAGAACTCAAGATACTTTCACCACTCGGTCACTTCTAGGCACCTGAAGAATAGAATCCTGTCAGTTCGGGATAGCAACGGGAATCTGGCATCCGATCCTGGCCTGGTGAGCAGCACCTTTATTTCTCATTTTAAGGAGCTCTTCCAGTCTAGATCCCAGCCTCTTCCGTGCTCCCTTCAGGAGATTCAGCAGGTCATTCATCGCCCCATTGGGGAAGACCAGGTTAGTACCCTGTCCATGCCCTTCACGGCTAGTGAAATCAGGGATACTCTTTTCTCCCTTGCCAAAAGGAAAGCTCCGGGACCTTATGGCTTTGGAGTTGAATTCTTCAAGAAGAATTGGGATTGGGTTGGCCCTTTGGTGGTAGAAGCCGTTCAAGACTTCTTCATCACGGGGAGATTGCTTAGAGAAATCAACAATACCATCCTCGTCCTCATCCCGAAGGTGCCCAATGCGACCTCGGTTAATGACTATAGACTAATTGCTTGCTGCAACACGGTTTATAAGTGCATTACCAAGGTTCTTGCCAATTGCATTGCTGCAGTGCTTAACTCTTCTATTAGCCCTCATCAGAATGCCTTTATAAAAGGCAGGCGCATTCGGGACAACATCCTCCTGGCCCAGGAGCTCTTTGCTGGTTTCCACCTCGACCCTTATACTCCAAAATGCGCAGTGAAGGTGGATTTCTAGAAAGCCTATGATACGGTGGACTGGAACTTCCTAGAAATGGTTCTTCAAGCGTTTCGGATTCTGGCCCACCTCATCAAGCTTATTATGGTATGTGTTCGCATGCCTATGTTTTCCATATTGTTGAATGGTGACCTTCATGGTTTCTTCCCAAGTGGCCGTGGCCTTCGCCAAGGGGACCCCATGTCGCCCTATCTCTTCACGATGGTTATGGAGGTTTTCTCGGGTATTCTGAAGATCTGGGCCTCTCATTTAGACTTCGGTTTCTTTTGGAGATGTAAACCCTCGAGACTTTCCCACCTGTTCTTTGCGGATGATGTCTTCCTCTTTTGTCGGGCGGACTTGAAGTCAGTCTCTCTTCTTAAAGAGGGTCTTGATCTGTTTTCCGCTTGGAGTGGACTGAATCCTAACAACAACAAGAGTGAGGTATTTCTAGCGGGTGGCTCTCCTGAGTTGAGGAGTAATATTATTAGCTCCTAGGGATTTGTTGAAGGCACCCTTCCGATGCGCTATTTGGGTGTGTCCATCATCTCGTCAAGACTCGGTAAAGCGGACTGCGTCTCCCTTGTGGATCGGATATTGGCCAGAGTCCAGTCCTGGACACACCGCTTTCTGTCCTTTGCTGGAAGAGTTTAGCTAATAAGGTCAGTCCTTCATGCAATTCAAGCTTATTGGGCTTCTGTCTTTACTATCCCCTTTGCAGTTTTAGATCGTATTGAACAGATCCTCAGACAGTTCCTATGGAAGGGACCGAGTCTTGGTAAGGGTAGCACCAAAGTATCTTGGGAAGATGTATGTCTCCCTAAGGAAGAAGGGGGTCTCGGCATTAGACGTCTTTGTGACTGCAACAAGGCGTCCATGCTTAAACACATATGGATACTCTTCACAGACAAGGAATCCCTTTGGTGCAAGTGGATTCATTCTACATTCCTGAAAAGGTGTAGTTTTTGGGCAGCGAAGCCTCCAGCGTGTTGCTCGTGGGCCTGGAAGAGATTGCTACGGCTGAGGACGGAGTTCAGGCTCAGTTTTTGCTGGCGAGTTGGTGATGGCCGCTCCATTTCCCTATGGTATGACCACTAGAATCAGATTGGTCCTCTTGATCTTATTTGTCCTGAGTCAGTTATTTCAGACTCTAGCTTATCCTCGTTAGCTACTGTGGCGGATCTCTTCTCTCCGGATGGCTTACAGATCATAAATTTGTTAGATTTTTGGGATTTACACACTCCTTCTCTATCTCCGTCCCCGGACTGCCTTATGTGGACTCCATCCTCAGATGGTCTCTTCTTGGTTGCGGCTGCGTGGGAGGTTATTAGAAGGAGAAAGGATAGGGTTTTATGGTCTTCCTTTATTTGGAACAAAGTCATTACCCCGAGACATCAATTTATCCTTTGGCTCATAACGAAGAAGCGCCTGCCCACTTAGACTCTTCTTTTATCTTATGGTAGGATCGGTTATGAGGTTTGTCCTTTTTGCAAGAGCACTCCTGATTCTATTAATCATCTCTTTTTTGAGTGCTCGGTTACCGCTACCATGGCCTTCTTTTGGGCAATGAAGTGCAACCTCCCTTGGCGAAACAGGTCTTGGGACGAGAATCTCCAGTGGGCTATCGGATTCCTTTCCGGTAAAGACTTTTATCATTCGATTGGTAGATTCTCTTTTGGGGCTTTATGCCACCTCGTGTGGAAGTATAGAAACGACATCATCTTCCGAGGTCATTCGGTCGCTGCGGCTGTGGTCAAGAGGCATCTTATAAGGATGGTTAGGGACAAAGCCCTTACCTTCAAGACTATCGAAGGCACCCCTAGAAATAGGAGAATTCATCGAAACTGGGGAATGGATCCTTCCATTTTCGCCGCTCCCCCTGCTTAGCCGTGTGTCCTAGCCACCTTGTTTTTGTCTGGCTGGTTGTGCGTTTGTTGCTTGCTTTTGTTGTCTAGAGAGTTGTCTAGTCGGTCCTGCGTGGCCTTCTTTTGTCTCTCTGCTTTGCCTTGTTAGGCGGTTTCTTTGGTTGTTTTGTTGCGTCTGTTTTGCGCCGGCCCCCTTCCACTCTCCATGACTTCTGTCGTGGGTAGTGTAAGTTAGTGGTGTCGGTTTCTTGTAAATTGGCCTTTCTCTTCAATATACGCTTACTTATTACCAAAAAAAAAAAAAAAAACAACTGCGAAAGTATATGCTTTTGGCCATTTCGAGTCCCTCGGTATACTGTTCATCGGATGCTCTCTAGAGCTGTTCCCGAGCTACTGTTCAGCCCGTTCTTCATGAGGTGATTCCCGGAGTTCCACCCATCGGTTTTGGCTGAAATTCGAAGGGATGGTTCCTCACTACCTCCTCTGAATTTCCACCGAAGGAATCCGGAAAAGATGGTCTACATTGAGAGAAATCCACTGCCCTAGGTCTGCTGGGCGTTCCCCTGTTCGCCTGCTGATCTACTGGTTTTTTCTCCCTCCTGGGCGGTTGGCTGATCGGATTGGCCTGAGTTTGGGTGGGGAATTTCTCCTCATCCTGCTCCTTCTTCCCTTCGAAGCTTGTTGCCTGGTTAGGGTTGAATCTCGTGATTTCCCTTGCTGCCCGAAGGAGCCCGGTTCGTCCACCTGGAGCGTCTGGTGCAGATCTGCCCTTGCAGCGGCCTCATTGAGTTCTGGTGGAACGGGGTGGTTGGTGGGCGTCTTTCTCTGCTCGAAGATTTCCCTCCGCAGGCCCAGGTCCTGCTTCCTTCTTCTTCGTGCACCAGGTGTTTGCTTAAAGTCTTGTGTTGCTCGGCTGATTCGATCTTGCTGGGTGGAGTTTTGATCGGTGTTTTAGCGGTCCTATTAGCTTTGCTGGTTGGGATTTGAGCTTTATTACTGGTTGTCTTCGCTTGCTGGAGTGGCTGTTTGATTGTGGACTGAATCGAACTCCCTGGGTTGGTGTTTCTTCAACACACACCAGGTGTTTGTTTAAAGTCCTCAGTTCTGTTCGGTTTTTTGTTCCTGCTAGGAGGTGGCGTTTGTTGTCTGTGCTGAATTGGACTAGTAGGGTTGTCTTTCTGGTTGATTCCGTTTGCTGGGAGGCTGTGTTGTTGGTGGACTGGTCTGGAATCCCTGGGTTGGCATTGTCCTGCTTTGTTCCTTTTCGCATTCCAGGTGCTTGTTTAAAGTTCTCTGTGCTGCTCGGCTATTTCGATCCTGCTGGGAGGTGGCGTTGGTTGTCTGTGCTGGATTGGAGTTGTTGGGTTGTCTTTCTGGTTGATTCCGCTTGCTAGGAGGCTGTGCTTGTGGTCTGGTTTGGACCCTGGACTGGCGTGGGCCTGCGTTGTTCTTCTTCGCTCTCCAGGTGTTTGTTTAAAGTCCTCAGTGCTGCTTGGCTGTTTCAATCCTGCTGGGAGGAGCTCGTTTGGTGTTTTGGCGTTCCTCTTGGCTGCCTGTGGTTTGTTGGTTAGGCTGGAGTAGGTTTGGGTCTTCTTTGATGGCTCGCCCCTGTTTTGTCTAACCCGCCCTCCAGTTGTTTGCAAAAATGCCGAGTCCACCTCCAGCTGCCAGAGTTGCAGGTTCCCAATCCCGCATGGCTTTGGGGACTGCAGGGGATCCTTCAGTTCGGCAGAACCCTCCTTCAAGGGGTCAATTCATGCCTCCTCAGGCCCGAAACGCTGCTGGACCTTCTAGGGGCCGTTCTAGGGGGTTACGATCCCAGTCTTTCTCTAGGAATCCCAGAGTGCCTTCTGTCCAAGATGCAGGACAGAAACCTGTTGCTCCTAGAACTTGGGCGAATGTGACCCGCCTCGCTACGCGTGGCCCTCAACTTTCTTACACTCCCCCGACATTGGTTGATGGCGAGGCCATAATCAAGCTACCGGATGAAGTGCTAGAAACCGTAGACCCCAAATGGCACCAATGCCTAGTGGGACACTTTGTGGGAAGAAAGAAGCTGCCGTATGGTATGGTTGAGCAATCCCTCAAACATATTTGGGGAAACAAGCTTGCTGAGATCATTACTAACTCCAAGGGATTCTACTTCCTACATATCCCAGATCAAAACTTTTGGAGGAAAATCCATGAAGAAGGGCAAACAACCGTAGCCCGAATTCCGCTAGTTCTTCGGCAATGGGAACCATTGTTGGATCTCAAAAAAGACAACCAATCGGTTGTCCCGATTTGGATTCGGCTTTGGGATGTTCCCCTTGAATGTTGGACTACCTCTTCCCTAGGTTACATTGCTAGCTCGGTTGGCAAGCCGCTGTTTATGGATCAGCGCACTGACCAGGTTAAGTCCGCCTCTTATGCTCGGGTTTGTGTGGAAATTAAAGCCAATCAACCAAGGTGCAAAGTGGCGAAGGTTGAGTTAAAAGGAGTGGTCCGAGCTATAGACATTGAATATGAGTGGCTTCCCGCGGAATGCTTAGACTGTAGATCCTTTGGGCATAACTGCAGGGCTGCCCAGCGTCCTCCTGTGCCTCGATCCACTGCCCAACAACCCTCGGGAGCTCCTCCAAAGGCGAAAGACCCTCCTGCAGTTTCTGGTCCTACCGTTCCGCGTGTGCCAGCCCCGTTGGAAGATGTTTCCCCGTCGGGGGCTGTCCCTGTGGAGCCTATTTCTTCTGAGGCTCCCCCTCCAGCTCCGGCGGTAGTTCCTATTCCTCCTGAGGAGGAGCAACCGTGGAATCAGGTCAAGAGAAGGAATAGGAAAAAGAAGAAGGCGGCAAAAGGAGGTGAGTCCTCCAGCTTTGTATTTGGTGATGTTGAGGATTTAGTTCCTGCTGTGGATTTTTCTCCCCGTGAGGGTGCTGTGCCCAGACCAGTCGCGGGAGTGATGGACCGGTCCGAGTGCCTTAAGGGGCCTCTTATACCGGAGCCTCCTCCGCCCAGCTGTAAAGGGGCGGATGGCCTTGACCCTACCCCAGAAGTTGTACTATCCCTTGCAGCGGGTTGTAGAGCCGGAACGGATCGGGGTAAAGGCTCAAATAGAGGTGAGGCTTCCAAGCCTCTGGTCTTTGATGCGGAGAATGATGACCTCCTGTCCATAGACTCGGCATGTTCCTCGCCTAGCAAAGCCAAAGCCGCGTCTTTGAAGGGGGAAGCCTTCTAGGAGTTGCGTCCGGACCCTGACCCAGACCCTGGTCCTAAAGGGAAAGATGCTCACTCGGCTTCCCAAAGCCGCAAACCCGTTAAACTGAGGTAGGCCTTTCTTTCGGCCTTCCTTTTTGTTTTGTATATATTTCTTTATGTAGTTTGGCTTTTGGAATGTGAGGGGTATTATGGACCCCCCAAGAAGATCCGAAGTTAAGAACCTCATCCGGTCTAATAGCTTATGCTTGATCGGCTTACTGGAGACCAAAGTCCCGGAGTATATGTTTCGTTCCCTCTCTGACAATCTTCTACCGGGTTGGAAGTGGGTGGGTAACTATGATGCCGCTCCTAATGGGCGAATTTGGCTCGGATGGAATCCCTTCTTCGTGAGTTTTGAGGTTATATCTTCTAGCGATCAGGTTATCCATGGCAAGTATACTATCCTTACTACTGGGGTTTCCTGCCGCATTTCTGCTGTCTATGCGGCTCACTCCTTTGCCACCCGAAGACCTCTATGGGAAGACTTAATTCTTATGAGTTCGTCTCTCCATGATCATGCCTGGTTGGTGGCCGGGGACTTCAATGCTATTAGGGATCCCTCCAACAGGCTTGGCAGCTATGATGGATGGCCTTCCCAATTCGATGATTTTAATCATTGTCTGTTGAGGGCGGAACTAGAGGATTTGAGATATACGGGCCTGCGCTTCACCTAGTTTACTTCTTCTGGAGCCTCTCGAAAGGCGAGGAAAATAGATCGGGTCTTGGTGAATGCCTCTTGGACCTCGCAGTTCTCCTTCTCTCAGGCTTCTTTTCTCACTCCTGGCATATCGGACCACTCTCCCATGGTGGTAAAGATCGCGGATCCAACCCGTCGAAGAAAGCCATTTAAATTCTTTGAGTTTTGGATGGAACACCCCACCTTCTCTACCATTGTGGAAGAGGTTTGGGATACCCCAGTCTATGGCGTGCCTCTGTTTAGGTTGGTTTCAAAGCTAAAAGCCCTCAAGAATCGACTCAAACAGTTCAACAATGCCTCCTTCTCTAACCTATCTGAGAGGGTTGCTACTTCAAGAGAGGTGTTCAGGCTTGCTCAGCTTGATCTCCAGCTAGACCCTACCAGTGATTTCTTGGCTGAGGTAGAGAAGAATCATAGAAAGGCCTATGTGGAGCTGAGGAATCAGGAGGAATCGTTCTTCAGGCAGAAATCTAGAGTCAAATGGCTATCTTATGGAGACAAGAACACTAAGTTCTTCCATCACTCAGTCGCCTCTAGACACTTGAAGAACAGAATCCTGGAGGTTCGTGATAGGAATGGGATCATGGTTTCTGACCCGAACCTGGTCCACACAACCTTTGTTGATCATTTTAGGGAGCTCTTGGCTCACCAGCCTCAACTCTCTAGACCATCTCTGGAGGACATCCAACAGGTTATCTCCTCCCCTCTAAGTGAGAATCAAGTTAGCCTTCTTTCCAATCCTGTTTCAATTGATGAGATTAAGGAAACTTTTTTCTCCTTAGCTAGAGGGAAAGCCCTAGGCCCTGATGGCTTTGGGGTTGAATTCTTCATAAGTAACTGGGATAAGGTTGGTTCCCTGGTGGTTGAAGTCATCTCGGACTTTTTATTTCGGGTAGGCTCCTAAAGGAAATCAATTGTACTATCCTTGTTCTTATCCCGAAGATTCCGAATGCGACCTCGGTAGGAGATTATAGACCTATTGCTTGTTGCAATACGATTTACAAGTGCATCACCAAAGTGCTTGCTAATCGGATTGCTTCTGTTCTTCATGAAATCTCTAGCCCTTATCAGAATGCCTTTATTAAAGGCAGGCGTATTCGGGATAATATTCTTCTTGCCCAGGAGTTATTTGCAGGATTCCATCTTCAGCCTTTTACTCCAAAATGCGTGGTGAAGGTGGATTTCCAAAAAGCCTATGACACAGTGGATTGGGACTTTCTTGAGATGGTCCTCCATGCCTTCCACTTCCCGGAGCACCTTATTAGACTCATCATGGTATGTGTTTGCACTCCCATGTATTCCATTGCTTTGAATGGTGATCTTCATGGTTTCTTTCCTAGTGGGCGTGGCCTTCGACAGGGGGATCCCATGTCCCCGTACCTTTTCACTCTAGTCATGGAGGTCTTCTCCGGGATCTTAAGTGCAAAGGCGGCTCAGCAGGATTTTAGATTCTTCTGGAGATGCAAAGCGACTAGGTTGTCGCATCTTTTCTTCGCAGATGACGTCTTCCTCTTCTGTCGAGCGGATTTGATTTCAGCCTCTCTCCTCAAGGAGGGTCTTGACCTTTTCTCGGCGTGGAGCGAATTGAACCCGAATAACAACAAAAGCAACATCTTTCTTGCTGGTGGCTCGGTGGATCTGAGGAACAGCATCAGAGACCTATTCGGCTTTGCTGAAGGATCCCTTCCGGTGAGGTACCTAGGAGTCCCAATCATCACATCCAGGCTGGGTAAAAGTGATTGCATCTCCTTAGTTGATCGTATCACGGCAAGGGTGCATTCTTGGACGCATCGATTCCTCTCCTTTGCTGGCAGACTCCAGCTTATAAGGTCAGTTCTCCATGCAATCCAAGCGTACTGGGCTTCTGTTTTTACAATTCCTATGGTTGTCTTGGATAGTATTGAACATATTCTCAGGCAGTTCCTCTGGAAAGGTCCTAGCCTTGGCAAAGGTGGTGCAAAAGTCGCTTGGGAGGAGGTTTGCCTTCCCAAGGATGAAGGCGGTCTTGGAATTCGGAGCCTTAGAGATTGTAATAAGGCCTCCATGCTTAAGCATATATGGATCCTTTTCACTGATAAGGAGTCCTTATGGTGTAAATGGATCCATTCTACCTTTCTGAAGAAGGGAAGCTTTTGGATAGTGAAAGTTCCAGCTCTATGCTCATGGGCGTGGAAGAGGATCCTTCACTTGCATTCGGAGTTCAGGTTGCACTTCCGTTGGCGGATTGGAGATGGCCGCACCATCTCCCTCTGGTATGATCATTGGCACCAGGTTGGTCCTCTGAACCTCCTTTATTCTGAAGCCTTTATTGCTAGCTCTGGTCTTTCCCCCAAGGCTTCTGTTGCTGATTTATTCTCTCCAGAAGGCCAAGTATTCAGATCTGAGATCGCTTCCTGGGATATTCATATCCCTCCTCTTTCCACTCTTCCGGATTGTTTATCATGGGATAGTAGTTCTGATGGCATTTTCTCGGTCTCTTCCGCTTGGAATATTATTAGAAGAAAGAGAGATAAGGTTGAGTGGCATTCCTTTATTTGGAATAATGCCATCACTCCGAGATATCAATTCAACCTTTGGATTATCACCAAGAAGCGTCTTCCTACACAGACATTGCTCATGTCGTATGGCAGGATAGGCTATGAGGTTTGTCCTTTTTGTAAGATCACTCCGAATTCGATTAATCATCTTTTCTTTGAGTGTTCCATCACAGCTAGTGTGGCTTTCTTCTGGGCTTTGAAATGCAATCTTCCATGGCGGAACAAGACGTGGGATGAGAACCTCCATTGGGCTATTAATCTTCTCTCCGGAAAGGATTTCTTCCGCTCAATTGGCCGTTTCTCCTTTGGTGCCCTTTGCCACCTAATTTGGAAATATAGAAATGATAGTCTCTTCAGAAACCAAGCGGCTTCTGCAGTAGCAATCAAGAAGCACCTCATTAGAGTGGTAAAGGATAAAGCTTCTACCTTCAAGAACATTGAGAATACCCCGAGGAATAGAAGACTCCTGAGGAATTGGGGTTTGGATCCTGCTATCTTGGCAATCACTCCTCCGGCTCCCTAAACGTCTTCTTTCTCTTTAGGTGTTTTCCTTTTTTCGCCTTTGTGGCCTGTCGGATTACTGTTAGCTCTTGGGTTGTTTGAGGTCGTGTGGATGGCCCTACGTGGTCCTCTCGTTCCTCGCCTCCTGCCTTGGTTGGCTTTTGCTAACTATGGCCGGTTTGTCTTTTAATTCGCCAGGCTCCCTTCCACTCGCCTAGATATGTCTGGATTAGTGTAAGTTTTGTTGGAGCCGGGTCTTGTTTCATTATTGGCGCAAAGCTCTTTATATATATTATTACCCTTTACCAAAAAAAAAAAAAAAAAAACAACTGTGAAAGCATATAGTTTTGGCCATTTCGAATTTCTCGGGTTACTGTTCATCGGGTTCTCTCTAGTGCAGAATCCCGAGTGACTGTTCAGTAGATTTTTGAATCGTTGATTCCCGGAGTTCTACCCATCGGATTGAGCTGGAATTTGGAGGGATGGTTCCTTACTACAACCTCTAAATCCTCACCGAAGGAATCCGGAAAAGATGGCCTAGATTCGGAGATATCCACTGCCCTAGGCCTGCTGGGTGCTATTCCAGAATCTGTTCTGGTTTTCTGGTTTTTTCTTCATCCTGGGAGTTAGGCTGATCGGTTTGGTGCGAGATTCGGTTGAGATACTCTCCTCTACCTACTCTACCATCCCCTTGAAGATCTTGCCTTGGGTTGTGCTGGTTTTCGAGATCCGATGACCCTCCTTGCTGCATTTTTTGGTGCGTCTGTCGATTTCAGAGCCTTCAGCAGATCTTCTCGGGCTGTTCTTCGGGCTGGGGCTTGGGTGGACGGTCTACTCTGTTCTGAGGCTCCTTTACCTCTGTTCCAGGTGCCCTCTTCCCCTGCTCCCTTCCCCCCATTCCCGATTTCGAATTTCTGCTGGTTGGTGGTATTCTGCTGATTGATCTTGCTGGGGGGAGCTTGGTTGGCTCTTCAGTGGTTATTTCATTCAATTGAGGATCCGGGGTTGATTTTAGTTCGGATTGGGTCGCCTGGTATGGCCCTGCCTCTGTTCTGAAAAAGACGCCCCCTAGGTGTTCGAGAAAATGTCGCAGCCAGCTGCAGAACCCAGAATCGTGGGTAATCAGACCCGAACGGCTGGGGATTCTTCTGGAGCTGCTCCTGCTCGGTTGAATGCCTCCAATGGTGATCGATTAGTGCTTCCTCAGCACCAAATTGCCTCTGCAGCGACCAGGGGACGTTCTAGAGGAAAGAGCAGAAGGCATTCTGCTTCTAGGGGTAAGCAAGCTCAACATCCTGTGCAATCAGCCCAGTAGAAGGATGCTCCTCGGTCCTGAGCAAATGTGGCCTGCCTTGCCACCAAAGGACCAATGCTAACCTACACGCCACCCACTCTTGAGAATGGCAAACCGGTAGTCTACATGCCGGACGAAGTTTTAGATGCCATGGACCCGAAATGGCATAATTGCCTAGTTGGCTATTTTGTTGGCAAAAAGAAGCTACCGTATGGGATGGTCGAGCAGTCCTTGAAACATTTGTGGGGGAACAAGCTGGTGGACATTGTCACCAATAGCCAGGGCTTCTACTTCCTCCACATCCTCGACTCGACCTTTCAGCGGAGAATCCTTGAAGAAGGTCAGACTACAGTTGCACGGGTTTCCTTCATCTTCGACAATGGGAGCCCCTCATGGACCTCAAACGGGGTAAGCAGACAGATGTGCTGGTATGGATTCGACTATGGGACGTTCCACTTGAATGTTGGACGAATTCTTCTTTGGGCCTCATTGCAAGCGCGATTGGCAAACCATTATTCAAGGACCAAAGGACAGACCAACTTAAATCAGCTTCCTTCGCGAGGATTTGTGTTGAAATCAAAGTAAACCAACCTCGGTGTAAGGAGACTGAGTTTGTAGTGAAGGGAGTCAGGCGCTCTGTTGTGGTTGAGTATGAATGGCTGCCTCTGGAGTGTCAGGATTGTGGCACATTCGGCCACAATTGCCGAGCTGAACCCCCTAGGAAATCTGCTGGCCCTCCTGCCCAACCACGCCAGACCCCTGGTCCGGCCCCGAAGCCTATTCAGGTTCTCAAGAGCCCTCCTCAGCTTGACAAAGTTGCTGGTCCTCCAGCCTCCTCGGCATCCCCTTCTCGTGATGCTGAGCTTTCGGATGAGCCAGAACAGTGGAGACTGGTCACGCATAAGAAGAAGAAAAATCAGGTTCCCATTGTGGAAAATGCTGACCTTTCGAGCTGCTTCCTGGAGGTCGCACCCTCTCGGCCTAGGAAGCCAGTGGCTGGGGAATCGTCCTCGAAGGCTCCTGCTCCTCTCTCGTCCACTGCTGTCACTGGTGCTGATCCGGTGCAGCCAGTGGTGCAGGAAGATGTCCAGCGACCCCCCCGTCCCAAGAGGGCTCCAAGAGGCGTAAGTGCACCACCAAAAGTGGTTCTCTCCCTTGCGGCGGGTTGCCCCACGTTCAAAGACCCTCCTAGTAGCCCTGGCTGGGAAGAGGACTCCCGTGTTGCGGCATCTTTTGATGCCTCGGATGATGATTTACTATCTCCTTCTTCGGCCACTTCAGGCCAGCACAAGGAGACGGACCTTGTTGTGAAAGCCATCCAAGAAAGACTTCTCTCTTTTGAGCCGGACCCTGGAACTAAGGGGAAGAAGTCGCGCAAGAAACAAAACAAGAGGTAGGCTTTGCCGCCCGCTTGCCTCCTCTCTTTACTGTTTTTCTGCTTTATATAGTATTATTATATATGAATTTTGGATGCTGGAACATTAGAGGTTTGATGGACCCTCTGAGGAGGTCGGAAGTGAGGAACTTGGTTCGGTCTAACAACCTATGCTTGATTGGTGTGTTGGAAACCAAAATTTCGGATTTTCTTTTTCGGTCTCTCTCCAATGGTTTGTTGACGGGCTAGAATTGGATGGCTAACTATGATTATTCTCCTAAAGGGCGGATTTGGGTCGGTTGGAACCCGGCCCTAATTAAGTTTGAGCTGATCTCGGCTAACGTGCAAGCTATACATGGTAAAGTGACTATCCTCTCTTCCGGTTTATCTTGCTGTACTTCAGTGATTTATGCGGAGCATTCCTTTACCACTTGCCTTTCTCTTTGGGCGGACTTGGTTAGGATGAGCTCTTGCTTGCAGGGTTTCACTTGGGTGGTGGCGGGTGATCTCAACGCCATTAGGGAACCCTCAGACAGGTTTGGGAGCTCATCTTCTTGGATTCCCCTGTTCGAGGAGTTCAACCAATGCTTAATCAGTGCGGAATTAGAGGACTTAAGGTACACAGGCCTCCGCTTCACTTGGTCTACTTATTCGGGAGCCTCTCGCAAAGCTAGGAAGATTGATCGGGTTCTAGTGAATGCTGCCTGGTGTGCTAGATTTTCCTATTTGGGTGCCTCTTTTCTGACCCCGGGTATTTCAGACCACTCACCTATGATTGTCAAAGTCACGGAGCCTTCTCGTCGAAGGAAGCCTTTTAAGTTCTTTGACTACTGGATGGATCACCCCTCATTCCTAGACATAGTGGATGAGGTTCGGGGAGCCCCGGTCGCTGGAGTTCCGATGTACAGGCTGGTCCACAAGCTAAAGACTTTAAAGACCCAGCTCAAACTTCTCAACAGGGATTCTTATTCTAATATCTCTGAAAGGGTGTCCATCTCCAAGGAAGCTTTCAGGTTAGCCCAACTAGACCTTCAGCTTGATCCTGCTAATGTCTTCTTGGCAGACTTGGAAAAAGAACGCCGTGCCACCTATGTGGAGCTAAGAAACCAGGAAGAGTCTTTCTTCAGACAAAAGTCAAGGATCAAATGGCTAGAGTGTGGTGATAAGAACTGTGACATCCCGAATTTTGGGCCCTAATTTCGACTGGATAAATAGGGCCGGGTTCGTTCAATTGAAGCCGGGAGTTGTGAAATTGAGGAATATGAGGGATTTTTGGATGAAGAAAATAATCAATTTGATAAGTGAGACATCAATTGATTTTATGGGAGTCAATTTGAATTGAATTAAGAGAAATTATAAGGTTCGCCTATGGTCGTACTTTTAGGATTTAAATTGGTTCTATGGACGAGCCAAGGTGTGAATTAAAGTGTGGAGACATTGAATTAATTTTTGTGGACTTCAATTGGATTCAATTGGAATGAAAATTGAAGAAATTAAGAAGGTACAAAGTTTTGGACCCCGGCGGAAAACCAATTGCACCCATTGGAGGAGTTGTAGGAGGTAGTGGGGTGTGACATCACCCATGAGGTCATGTGGTGGGGCCACATTGGAAGATTAAAGAATTAGAAAGAAAAAGGAAAAGGAAAAGAAAAGGGGGAGAGAGAAGAAGTGGGCCCCACCCTTCATCTTCAACCTTGAGCAAAAGGGAAAGAGGAGAGAGAAGAAGGGGGAAGGAGGAACCGGACCGAGCGGCCGTCGATCGCCCCCGGCCCGCGTCACGCCACCTTCGCCGCGCCGGGCCGCCGCCGTGCCAGCCGCCGTCGCGCCCGCCGTCGCTAGCCACCGCGCCTTCGCCTCACCCCGCGGCCCCGCCTTGCCCCCGCACCGTCGCCCCCTCCGTCCAGCCCGCCCCGCGCGCCTCCGGCCGCCGCGGCCCGTCGCCGAGCCGCCGCACGCTGCCGTGGACCGCCCGCCTCCCCCCGCCGTTCCTCCGCCTCCTCGCCCGCCGAACCACCGCCGAAGTCCCCTCCGTTCGGCCCCAACCAGCAGCTCCCAAAAATGGGTTTCCGGCCACTTCGTGGCCCGATTTGCCGCCTTCCCGGCCCGGACGCGAGCCCGCCTTTGGAGTTTATTGTTCCTCTCGTCGCGCTCGTCGTTTTGGTCCGTCCGGCGCGTTAATCGGGTGAGTTACCTCACTAATCCTTGATTAGCCGGTTAATTATGCCCTAAGTGTGTTTAATTTGAATTAAGTGTGTTTAGGTGATTAGATTAGATTATTTTAATGTAAGTTGAATTAAGGAAATTGGATTAAGCTTAATTGGGTTTAATCAAGTTTAAAAGAGGTTAATTAAAGTTAATGGTGATGTGACTTATTTAGATTTTAATTTAGAATTATTTAATTGGTTGGAAATTCGGATTATTAAAATAATATTAAAATATTCTGAAATTAATTAAATATTATTATTTAAAAAAAAAATAGAAAAATTTATTTTTAGCCCCTAGGTTGCTCAAAATTTCGTCTTTGATCGCTTCTTTGTGATGTTAGAATTTAAATTTGATGCTTGATTTGTGGCGAATTGAGTGTGATTGCGTAAATTAGGGGTTATGTGTAGAAATGCTAAATGTGGAAATTGATGGGGATTTGGCCATGATTGACCGCCTATTAGAGGCCGTGCCTATTGAGGCCGTGACGAACCGCCTAGGAAAGGCCGTGCCGAGTGGGGCCGTGATGCCACTAGTTGTTGAACCGCCTATGAGAGGCCGTGCCTTGTGAGGCCGAACCACCTATTAGAGGTCGTGCCTTTGGGGCCGTGATAACCACCTTTTTGAAGGTCGTGCCGAGTGGGGCCGGGATGCCACTAGTGTTGAACCACATTTTCGAAGGTCGTGCCACGTGGGGCCGTGATACCACCGATTGTTGAGTCGACCCTTAGGGTCGTGGTTGGGAGTAGTGATTGATTTGATTGATTGACATGTAATCGGCCGAGCCGACTAATCGCTGAGACGATTACAGTGGTTGATTGATTGATGATGTGATTGTGCCGTGCTTTATTTAATTGTCATATTTGCAAGTAATTGAATGATATAAGTTGTACTAACCTGCAGGCGCGGACTGTTGCGAGGTAAGTCTTCTTGACGTGTGGTTAGGTCATGCTGGGGTATATTTTCTTTCTAATAGGGGCTTAGGAGGGGTGAACTTGCTGAGACAATGTCTCACCCCGTTGTGGGAAACACATTTCGGGGCCGCGAGATGAGGATTCCGGCGGAGTCGGGTGGACCGCCGGTGAAGTTGGGCAAGGAGTGCGAGCCAAGAAGATGGAGGATTAAATCGATTAGTAGTCATAGGACTGTTCTTTCTTTTGGTGGGCCGATCCCTAGTGTATAGACTCCGCCCTAGTTCGGCTGCATGTAAACCTTATTGGATTTTATGATTGTATGTGGTTTGTATTAAATTGATTTTTGTTCCTGCTATCCTATCCCGTGTTTAATTTGTCAGAGGATTTTTAATACGTTCCGCATGCGCTTAATTAAATTAATTTGGGTCGGCGACACTACCTGGGAATGTTGTAATTCTACGACCATGGCGGGTTGTCCACGTGTCTCGGGGTTCGGGGCGTGACAACCCAGTTTAAGTGGTATCAGAGTATGGTCAGTGAATGGAGTGATAAGGGCGATGAGTCATGGGATAGTTAGTAGGAAAGACTTTAGTATTCTAATGCATGTGATTGGTAGTTGCTTGGTTGCTTGTTTGTGTGGTCGCTCTGTGTTTGTTTGAGAAGCGGGCGTCTGTGTTGAGCTTGTTGCGTGAGTGACCGTGTGTCGAGGGCCACCCAGTGAGGGTAGTAGGCCCTGTGTTTCGGGGCAGGCCGCTGTTGAAAGTTGGTGCCGTGGTGTTCCTAGTAGTGTGCAAGTTGGGGCCAGCGTGAGTGGTGAAGCATTGCCTCTAGTCAATGCTGGGGTAGTAGCCCCCGAAAGTTCAAGGCTTTCTCGGTTTTTGAGGATGCTTGAGAGGTTGGGAGACAGAATGGTCGGTAGGCCGCCGCTTCGATCGGCCGCCGCTGCCGTCACCATCGGTGCCGCCGGGCCGTGACCGTCGTTGTTGTTGTTGTTTCTACCGCTGTCAGGGTTGTGACTGTTGTTGTGACCATGCCTGTTGAGGCCTGATATGGAAATTTGATCGAGGATCAAGCCATCGTATCTGAGTTGAGGTTCAAGGTTGCCTCGTTATTGAGAATGAATTATTCCTGGCATTTGGTAAAGGTGTAGGTCTTGCAAATGATAATCCTCTGGAAGCAATTGCTGGAAAATGCCACGTCATCTGCACTTCAAAGGACACAAGGAATCCGCAACTTTCACGTGAAGATCTTCAAAAAGCTGACTTCGTCTTTCCTCGTACATTTGATGTCGCGCATCTCAAATAATGGATAAGATGCTGACATTGAAGTTAAGGACATCCTTAATAGAAAAGGTGTTGAAAAGGTTATCTGTCACGACAAAGTGGATGAAGACCCTCACAATAATGCGTTGCTAAGTGAGGCAATAGTTAAACCATTGGACGATCACAATAGGCCATTGAAGGAATGAAAATTGGATGCTTCAGAGATGTTCGTGGGGGATGAGCTCAAGAATGATGAAGGCAAGTCAATTGATGATGTCGAGCATCGGGCCCCGTTATAAGTGGAAGTGCATCTGAGAATAAATTGAGTAAAAATCTCAATGAATCTTCGAAAGGAGAGAGAGACCTCTTTTTGAAGCCAGAGGAGAAATTGATGGAACTCTCTCATCGGAAGTTGGATGAAGTGTCCTGTCATCAAAAGGATGACAAAAACAACTATGAAACATTGCAAGCTCCTTTGCCAATTGATGTTGACAAGAACACATAGTTCAAGAAGCTTTCTGTTAGTTTGAATCGTGACAGTATTATAATTCAGTTTATTCAGTAGCGTACGGAAGTTTGGAATCATTGAAAGTCAAAGAGGGGTTTAAATTCTTGTAATTAGTCATGGAAGATGATCTGGTTCAGTTTGTTAGTTATCGAATCTACGTGGCAACTGTAAGGGGTGCGTCAGTGAGGGATCGAATATGGAGAACACGATTGTGGTACAGAAAGTTTTCTAAAAGTATGTTATGGAGAATTGATAAGTTTGTTGTCAGGAAGAGAGTTGGAATTGTGATTGAATTAGTACCTGGAACAGAGTCGGTTCCTAGGGCTCCTTACCGGACGGTGTTATCTGAGTTAAAAAGGACTGAAGGTGCAGATGCAGGAATTTGGATAGGGGATTCACGTGTTCCAGTGCATCACCTTGGGAAGCACCTGTCCCATTCGTGATGGAGAAAGTTGGTTTGTTGTGGTTGTACATTGATACATCTCAAGACCGACTGGAGGTCAAAGTGTCATCAGTTAAGGATCAGGAAGAGAGGCATACCGGAGTTGGCATCTCGCAATCAATACGGCAGTTATGAGTTCACTGTAATGCTGTGTGGTTTGACAGATACCTTAGCTGTTTGTTTGGGTCTTATGAGCAGAATGTGTAAGGGTACTTAAATCAGTTGTGAGCGTGTTCAGTGAAGTCACCCTGGTGTGTTCAAAGAGTGCCAAGGGGCACGAGGGACAGTTAAAGATGATATTTCAGACGTTGAGGGCTCTCGAATTTCGTGCTGAGTTTAGTTAGTGCAAGTTTTGGATGACGTGTGTATCACTGGTAAGTCACGAGATTTCAGGCGAAGAAATCTCTGTGGACCCCGTCAAGATTAAAGCAGTGGACAGTTGGCCGAGATTGACTACAGTGACAGAGATCAGAAGTTTCTGGATTGAGCAGAGTGTTACAGACAGTTCGTATATGGGATCTCTTTCAGTGACAGCATCGCGGTAGACAAGACTACTGAGGAAGAAAGAAAAGTTCGTGTGGACAGATGAGTGCGGGTGTAGTTTTCAAGAGCCTAAGAAGAGGCTGACAACTGCACCTGTGTGGGCCATCCCGTTTGGACCTGGAGGATGTAAGATCTTCAGTGACGCCTCATTTAAAGAATTGGGTTGCTTAATGAGGCAGCATGATGGGGTTGTTGCTCGTGTGTCCCATCAGTTGAGACCTTATGAACAGAATTACCTAACAGACGACTTGGAATTCATAGCAACAATTTCCGCTCCGAAGATCTAGAGATATCAGTGGTGTGAAGAAAGACTCCAGATCTTAATTGACCGTTAAAGCCTCAAAGTATTTATTCTCTTAGGAGGAATTGAATGAGATGACGCCGTGAACCAGATTTTTTTGAAGGACTTGGATAATGGTATCTGGTATCACCCGGGAGGATGAAAGAAGTCACTAATGCTTCAAGTTGAAAGTCTTCAATTGTGCACAGACCGGCTAAAATATGGATTCTATTTAAAAATGGTTCAAAATTTGGTTTTTAAAATTGAGGTAGGCTACCCTTTGAATTTTATAGCCGCCAAAAAAAAAATTTAAAATTTGAAAATTTGAATCAGATGCTCAAGTTTTATTCGGCGCCTAGTTGACAGACAGAGATGTTCAGAAAGTCTGATAAGAGGATGCTAGTAAGAAAGAGATTGACTTTGAGATTTCTGAGGATGGAAAGTTTGGGTTCCAAGAGTGATTGAATGCACTTGACGGTGTAGCACTCGGAGAAAGATTTTATCGAAGTCCACTATGGTAATGCCGTTTTGACCGAGATGGTGCCGGTAAGTCGAATCGGCGTCGCTAAATTGGTAGGCGGTTGTGAAGATGGATATTGCCGGGCGGGTTGCAAGTGCCGAGTTGCCAGTAAGTGAAAGTCCAGTTATGCAGACTCAGAGGATTTTACCATCACCCGAGAGTCTGGAGTGGGGATGAAAATATATCACAATTGGACCTTATGATGAGCTTACTAAGGATTCAGGAGATTACTGATACCATTTGAGGACAGTGGCCGAATGATGGATAGAGTTGGTCTGCTTTGGTATGATACGAATGGATCTTGTTTTGGGTGTGCAACATCCAGGTTTATGGATTCTGACTTTGATTGGATAAGTTGGGCATTTCATCAGCGTGACTTTAGTGTTTTTCTCTGAGTTGGCCACTCATGAGATAACTAGACTAGCTGGGTGAGTTACTAAGGGCTTTAAGGCAGATTGACTTGACGATTCGACCAGGAATCGACTTCTCGACCATGTTTATCTTTACAGATCATTGCGGCACAGTATAAAATCGAATTGAGATCAAAGATAGGTTAGTTCGACTAGGATGAATGACCAATCGTGGGTGACCCCACTGAATTGGAAAACTCTCATCGACTGACACTAATTTGATCTTTCTGTCGTTTTGGTACCCTGTGTCCGTATTTGAATCCTCGAGATTTTCACGACAATCGAGAATCGACACTGTGTCGAGTGGGTTCATTGTGGCTCGAAGGAAATCGACCACGGATCATTTGTCCTAAAAAGTTCTGAGAACTACCTAGTAGCCTAGGTCACACCAAAAGTGCGTCAGAGTGAAATTAACCGCTAATCTAAGTTCGATTTCAGAAATTGAAGATTTTGTTATGATACGAAGTGGGTATATCGAAGTATGTGGGCACAGATAATTCACCGGCATGAAATGCTGGGGGTGATTTATATTTTGAATCCAGATCAGAGATTATAGGTTTGGCAGAGTTTTCGGAGGGGTTCTTTCTTGAGCAGTGCATGACAAAGGGTATAGAATTCAGTGGTGAAAGGAAAGTGAAGAAAGATCACGGACTGTCGGCTCGTAAATCGGTGTTTCGGTGGTCGATCGGTGTCGAGTGAATGCTAGACGAACGGCGTCGAAATGTTCAGTCATTGAGCTTCAAGGGTTTATTGGGATTTGAGAATGAGAGGTCAAATGTGAACAGCAGGGTGTCATGTAGGAGGAGTTCAGTCAATGGCCGGTTCGGAAAGAGCAGACTTTGTATACCAAGAGGGTATCCTTAATCAAAATGGTCGGACAACGCCATGAGACCGAAGGATTAGCTTGGAATAATAAGACTCAGCGAAACGAAAGTATCCCCACCTTTTGTATAAGGATTGGTAAAGGTTTAAATTTCGAGGACGAAATTTTTATAAGAGGGGAAGAGTTGTGACATCCCGAATTTTGGGCCCTAATTTCGACTGGATACATAGGGCCGGGTTCGTTCAATTGAAGCCGGGGGTTGTGAAATTGAGGAATATGAGGGATTTTTGGATGAAGAAAATAATCAATTTGATAAGTGAGACATCAATTGATTTTATGGGAGTCAATTTGAATTGAATTAAGAGAAATTATAAGGTTCGCCTATGGTCGTACTTTTAGGATTTAAATTGGTTCTATGGACGAGCCAAGGTGTGAATTAAAGTGTGGAGACATTGAATTAATTTTTGTGGACTTCAATTGGATTCAATTGGAATGAAAATTGAAGAAATTAAGAGGTACAAAGTTTTGGACCCCGGCGGAAAACCAATTGCACCCATTGGAGGAGTTGTAGGAGGTAGTGGGGTGTGACATCACCCATGAGGTCATGTGGTGGGGCCACATTGGAAGATTAAAGAATTAGAAAGAAAAAGGAAAAGGAAAAGAAAAGGGGGAGAGAGAAGAAGTGGGCCCCACCCTTCATCTTCAACCTTGAGCAAAAGGGAAAGAGGAGAGAGAAGAAGGGGGAAGGAGGAACCGGACTAGGCAGCCGTCGATCGCCCCCGGCCGCGCCGCCGCGCCACCGTCGCCGCGCCGGCCGCGCCGCCAGCCCGCCGCCGCGTCGCGCCCGCCGTCGCCGCCGCCGTCGCCGCCCCACGCGCCTCGCCTCACCCCGCCGCTCCGCCTCGCCCCGCACCGTCGCCCCCTCCGTCCGGCCCGCCCCGCGCGCCTCCGCCACCTCGGCCGTCGCCGAGCCGCCACCGCACGCCGCCGTGGACCGCCTAGCCTCCCCCGCCGTTCCTCCGCCTCCTCGCCCGCCGAACCACCGCCGAAGTCCCCTCCGTTTGGCCCCAACCAACGCTCTCCCAAAAATGGGTTTCCAGCCACTTCGTGGCCCGATTTGGCCGCCTTCCCGGCCCGGACGCGAGCCCGCCTTTGGAGTTTATTGTTCCTCTCGTCGCGCTCGTCGTTTTGGTCCGTCCAACGCGTTAATCGGGTGAGTTACCTCACTAATCCTTGATTAGCCGGTTAATTATGCCCTAAGTGTGTTTAATTTGAATTAAGTGTGTTTAGGTGGTTAGATTAGATTATTTTAATGTAAGTTGAATTAAGGAAATTGGATTAAGCTTAATTGGGTTTAATCAAGTTTAAAAGAGGTTAATTAAAGTTAATGGTGATGTGACTTATTTAGATTTTAATTTAGAATTATTTAATTGGTTGGAAATTTGGATTATTAAAATAATATTAAAATATTCTGAAATTAATTAAATATTGTTATTTAAAAAAACGGAAAAATTTATTTTTAGCCCCGGTTGCTCGAATTTCGTGCTTTCGTCGCCGTGATGTCGAATTTAAATTTGATGCTTGATTTGTGGCGAATTGAGTGTGATTGCGTAAATTAGGGGTTATGTGTAGAAATGCTAAATGTGGAAATTGATGGGGATTTGGCCATGATTGACCGCCTATTAGAGGCCGTGCCTATTGAGGCCGTGACGAACCGCCTAGGAAAGGCCGTGCCGAGTGGGGCCGTGATGCCACTAGTTGTTGAACCGCCTATGAGAGGCCGTGCCTTGTGAGGCCGAACCACCTATTAGAGGTCGTGCCTTTGGGGCCGTGATAACCACCTTTTTGAAGGTCGTGCCGAGTGGGGCCGGGATGCCACTAGTGTTGAACCACATTTTCGAAGGTCGTGCCACGTGGGGCCGTGATACCACCGATTGTTGAGTCGACCCTTAGGGTCGTGGTTGGGAGCAGTGATTGATTTGATTGATTGACATGTAATCGGCCGAGCCGATTTATTGCTGAGACAATTACAGTGGTTGATTGATTGATGATGTGATTGTGCCGTGCTTTATTTAATTGTCATATTTGCAAGTAATTGAATGATATAAGTTGTACTAACCTGCAGGTGCGGACTGTTGCGAGGTAAGTCTTCTTGACGTGTGGTTAGGTCATGCTGGGGTGTATTTTCTTTCTAATAGGGGCTTAGGAGGGGTGAACTTGCTGAGACAATGTCTCACCCCATTGTGGGAAACACATTTCAGGGCCGCAGATGAGGATTTCGGCGGAGTCAGGTGGACTGCCGGTGAAGTTGGGCAAGGAGTGCAGAGCCAAGAAGATGGAGGATTAAATCTGATTAGTAGTCATAGGACTGTTCTTTCTTTTGGTGGGCCGATCCCTAGTGTATAGACTCCGCCCTATTTCGGCTGCATGTAAACCTTGTTGGATTTTATGATTGTATGTGGTTTGTATTAAATTGATTTTTGTTCCTGCTATCCTATCCCGTGTTTAATTTGTCAAGGGATTTTTAATACGTTCCGCATGCGCTTAATTAAATTAATTTGGGTCGGCGACACTACCTGGGAATGTCGTAATTCTACGACCATGGCGGGTTGTCCACGTGTCTCGGGGTTCGGGGCGTGACAAGAACACTAGGTACTTTCACCACTCCGTCACTACTAGACATCTGAAGAATAGAATCCTCTCAGTGTGTGATAGAAACGGGAATTTGGCTTCCGATCCTGGCCTGGTGAGTAGCACCTTTATCTCTCACTTCAAGGATCTTTTCTAGCCAAGATTGCAGCCTCCTTCTTGCTCCCTGAGTGAGATCCAGCAGGTTATTCATTGCCCCCTTAGGGAAGACCAGGTTAGTATCCTCTCTCAGCCCTTCTCGGCAGGTGAAATTAGAGATACTATCTTTTCCCTCGCTAAGGGAAAAGCCCCAGGTCCAGATGGCTTTGGAGTGGAATTCTTCAAGAGGAATTGGGATCGGGTTGGCCCTTTGGTGATTGAAGCTGTGCAAGATTTCTTCATCTCTGGGAGACTGCTTAGAGAAATCAACAGTACCATCCTGGTCTTAATCCCGAAAGTGCCCAATGCGACCTCGGTTAATGACTACAGACCGATTGCCTGCTGCAACACGGTCTACAAGTGCATTACCAAGGTTCTAGCCGATCGCATTGCTGCTGTTCTTAACAAGACTATCAGCCCATATCAGAATGTCTTTATCAAAGGCAGGCGCATTCGGGATAACATCCTCCTGGCCCAGGAGCTCTTTGCTGGTTTCCACCTGGACCCGTACACTCCAAAATGTGCGATGAAGGTGGACTTCCAGAAAGCTTATGATACGGTGGACTGGGACTTCTTAGAAATGGTTCTCCATGCCTTTCGGTTCCCGGCTCACCTCATCAAGTTAATCATGGTATGTGATCGCACTCCTATGTTCTCCATATCGTTGAATGGTGATCTGCATGGTTATTTCCCGAGTGGCCGGGGCCTTCGCCAAGGGGACCCCATGTTGCCCTATCTCTTCACTATGGTTATGGAGGTTTTCTCGGGGATTCTGAAGCTCTAGGTTGCTCGTTCCGACTTCAGTTTCTTTTGGAGATGCAAGCCCACGAGACTTTCTCACCTATTTTTTGCTGATGATGTCTTCCTCTTTTGTCAGGCGGACTTGAATTCAGTTTCTCTTCTCAAGGAGGGACTTGATTTGTTCTCCGCTTGGAGTGGATTGAAGCCAAATAACAACAAGAGTGAGGTATTTCTTGCGGGTGATTCTTCAGAGCTGAGGAGTAAATCATCAATGCCTGGGGCTTTGTGGAAGGCACCTTATCGGTGTGCTATCTGGGAGTACCCATTATTTCTTCCAGACTCGGTAAAGCGGATTGCGTCTCCCTTGTGGATCGGATCTTGGCCAGAGTTCAATCCTGGACGCACCGCTTTCTGTCCTTTGCTGGAAGGGTTCAGCTTATAAGGTCAGTCCTTCATGCCATACAAGCTTACTGGGCTTCTGTCTTTACTATTCCCTTTGCGGTTTTAGATCATATTGAATAGATTCTCAGACAATTCCTATGGAAAGGACCGAGCCTTGGCAAGGGTGGTACAAAAGTATCTTGGGATGATGTTTGTCTACCTAAGGAGGAAGGGCGCCTTGGCATTCGACGACTTTGTGATTGCAACAAAGCATCGATGCTTAAGCACATATGGATACTTTTCACTGACAAAGAATCCCTCTGGTGCAAGTGGATTCACTCAACATTCCTAAAAAGGTGCAGTTTTTGGGCCGCCAAGCTTCCCGCGTGTTGCTCTTGGGCCTGGAAGAGGCTACTTCGGTTAAGGATGGAGTTTCGGCTTAATTTCCGATGGCGAGTTGGAGATGGCCGTTCAATCTCGCTCTGGTTTGACAATTGGCTCCAGGTTGGTCCTCTTAACCTTTTCTGTCCTGACCCAATTATCTCGGACTCTGGTTTATCCACCTCAGCTACCTTGGCTGAGCTCTTCACCCCGGCCGGCTTAGAGGTCAGGAATTTGTTGGGATTTTGGGATCTCCCCATACCCTCACTCTCCTCGACCCTGGACAGCTTCATTTGGAATCCGTCTCCTGATGGGCTCTTCTCGATTTCTGCTGCTTGGGAGGCTAATAGAAGAAAGAAGACTAGGGTTATATGGTCTTCCTTTATTTGGAACAGAACCATTACCCCGAGACATCAGTTTATCCTATGGCTCATAACGTTGAAGTGCTTGCCCACGCAGACCCACCTTATGTCTTATGACAAGATTGGTTATGAGGTTTGTCCTTTTTGTAAGAGCATTCCGGATTCCATAGATCATCTCTTCTTTGAATGCTCGATTATTGCTAGGATTGCCTTCTTTTGGGCGATGAAGTGCAACCTCCCTTGGCGAAACAGGACTTGGGATGAAAATCTCCAATGGGCGATCAGATTCCTCTCTGGTAAGGACTTCTACCATTCGATTGGCAGGTTTTCCTTTGGGGCGCTATGCCACCTCGTCTGGAAGTATAGAAATGACATCATCTTCAGAGGTCACTCGGTCGCAGCGGCTATTGTCAAGAAGCATCTTATTAGGGTGGTCAAGGACAAGGCCCTTACCTTCAAGAATATTGAAGACACCCCAAGAAATAGAAGAATTCAGCGGAGTTGGGGAATGGATCCATCCATATTTGCCACTCCTCCTACTTAGCCGAGAGCTCAATCCCTTAGTCCTGTTTGGTTGGTTGTCCTCTTGTTGCTTTCTTTTGTGCTTTGAGAGTTGTTTCGTCGACCCTGCGTGGTCTTCTCTCGTCTCTCTTCTTTGCCTTGCTTGGCGCTTCTCTGTGTAGTCGCGTTGCGACCGTTTTTGTGCCGGCCCCCTTCCACTTGCCGTGACTTGTTGTCGTGGTTAGTGTAAGTTTTGTGGAGCCGGCTCCTTGTATAGTTTGGCTTTAACTCTTCAATATATTCTTACTTCTTACAAAAAAAAAACAACTGCGAAAGCATGGGGTTTTGCCATTTGTTCCCCCCCCGCAATACTTTTCACGTTTCTCTCTTCACGGGCAATTTTGGGGCGACTCCTGCACTGTAGTCGCGATTCTGGTCTGCTCGCATCCGTGGAGCTTCTGACCGGTTGTTGGCCCTAATTTCTCGAGGAAAGACGTGTCTTCCTTCCCCTCTGAGCTGGACCAAAGCTTTTATCTTGGTATGTTCTCCCCTGCGCCACATGGAATTCTCTGATTAGGGTTTTTTTGCTCTTCCTGGTGCGTCTGTTGTACTCGATTTGTACTCTATGGCTTCTGTCTCTTTTACGGATCCAACTAAGGACCCTAAGGGGAAAAGTCAGGTTAACCCTCGTCATAGCAGAAGTCGCCAAAGATTCAATTCACGCGACCCATCTTCTTCGCGTACTGTTCATCGCGATTCTCAGCGAGGGAATGCTTCGCGCGATCCTTCTGCTTCGCGCCCAGCTCCTCGAAATACTGATGCTTCAAAAATACCCCAAGCGCGATCTTGGGCAAATGTAGCACGTCTCTCTGCTCGTAATTATGATCTTACTTACGTCCCACCAACTTCAATTGGTAAAAGGGCGGTGGTCCATCTCTCCAAAGAAGTTAAATCAGTGATTGATCAAAAATGGAAGAGTTGTCTGGTGGGATATTTTGTGGGCAAGTCTCTGCCCTTCCAACTTACTGAGGCGACCCTGAAGCAAGAGTGGGGCGATCATCTTAAGGAAATCCGAGCAAACGAAGATGGATTTTTCTTCTTCTTCATCCCGGATCCAAATTTTCAAAGAAAAATCATTGAGGGAGGTATGATGACTGTAGCTAGAGTTCCATTAGTCCTCAAGCAATGGAGTCCTTCATTGGTCCTCAAAAAGGACCTTCAATCAACGGTCCCGGTTTGGATTTGTTTGAAACATATTTCTTACCCTTTTTGGTAGGCACCGGGGATAAGTGAAATTGCAAGCGCTGTGGGTAGACCTCTGTATGTTGATCCTCTCACGGAACAAATGAGAAGGATGGCATTTGTTAGAATTTGTGTTGAAATTTCTACCAAGATTGAATGCTGTGAAGAGGTGGAAGTTTTTGTTGATGGTGAATTGTTTATAGTCCCAGTCATTTATGAATGGAAACCGGAATCATGTACTAAGTGTTGTGCTTTTGGCCACTCTTGTGTGCCTTCTGGAGATAAGCCTGCTGAGCCTGCTTTGGTGGCTGAGACAGTCGAGAATACTGAAGCTGGCCCTGTGGTGGATGCACCTTCTAGTCCTCAGCAAGACCTTGCTCCCTCCTCGGCTGCACCTGCTGAACAGGGATGGACACAGGTGGTATGAAAGAAGAAGCAGGGTAATAAGCAGTTGGACCCTCCCACGCAAGGAATTACATTGAGGCAGGATGCCCCCTCTTCACCGAGTCCCTCTAATGTCCAAGTGACGCCCTCGGGTGGCAATTCCCCTGTTTCGAAAGAGACTCCTGTCCAAGTGCCTACCGCCCTTGCTCAATCATCTTCGGAAGATTCTGATAATGTTGTTAGTGCGGTTAGCAGTAGCTCTGATGCCTCGGAGAAGACTTTGGCATCTCCGACGTGCGTAGCAACATCAAGCACCCCTCCTCATAAGGGAATCACGCCACCTCCTGCGGCCTCTGCTCCCCCCATGAAGGCACCCCCTCATACGGGTCGGAGGAAGCCTCCGAGGAGGCGGTAATTGTCTCCTTGTTCTTGGTTCGGTTTTTTGCTATTTCTCCTATGTTTTTTGGTGTGTGGAATATCAGGGGTCTATGCGACCACCTTCGTCAGGCTGAGATTAGAAATTTTGTCCGTGCTAACAATCTTAGTTGTGTTGGCATTGTGGAAACAAAAGTTACTCTTGTTGCTTCTTACACTGTTTCAACCCACCTTCTCCCGGGCTGGGTTTGGATAAAAAATTATGAGCACTCTCCCTTGGGAAGGATTTGGGTAGGATGGGATCCTCGTGAAGTCACTTTCTCGTTGATTTCTTCTTCTAGCCAAGCCATCCATGGTTCAGTGATCATTCTAAGTTCTATGAAGACTTTTGCTCTATCTGTTATTTATGCGGAGCATCGTTTTGTCTCGCGGTGTCCTTTATGGACTGACATAATCTCTTTGAGTACAGACTTTGCAGACACTCCTTGGATCCTTGCAGGTGATTTTAACGCTATTAGAGACCCCATGGACAGATTGGGTGGCTCCACTGCATGGATTCCTAACTTTGATGATTTTGGAGATTGTATCACTCAAGTGGGCCTTGATGACCTTAGATATACGGGTCACAGATTCACCTGGTCGTCTTCTTCTGGCCCTTCTCGTAAGCTCAGAAAGATAGATAGAGTTTTGGTTAATGCCTGTTGGAGCTCCACTTTCTCTTACTCAGAGGCGGCGTTCTTAGCTCCCGGTATTTCTGACCATACTCCGATGGTTATTAAGATAATGCCGATGCCCAACTCCCGTAAGCCCTTTAAATTTTTTATGTTTTGGACCTCCCATCCAGATTTCTTGAATATTGTTTCGCAAGTTTGGAATACTGATATCAGGGGGAAGCCTATGTTCATCCTTTGTTCGAAACTTCGCCTCTTGAAAAGCAAGCTCAAGCAGCTGAACAGGGATTCTTTTTCTGATTTATCTTTGAGAACCGCCAAGGCTAGACAAGCTTTGAGAGTTACTCAGAATGATATTCAACTTGACTCAAAAAATACTTCTTTGGTGGAGCTAGAAAAAGAGCAATTGCTAGCCTTCTCAAACCTGCGCATCCAAGAAGAATCTTTCTACCGTCAAAATGCCCGGATTAGATGGCTCAAGGAGGGCGATCTCAATACCAGGTTTTTTCATTACTCTGTTAAAAAGAGACACATGCAAAACAGAATTCTGACTATCTCGGATGGGGATAACTCTACCTCTTCCCCTTCGGAAATTCAGAGCCTTTTTATAAATCATTTTAGCAACCTGTTTGCTGCTACTTCTCCTTCGGCTATTCCCTCTATGGAGGCTATTCGGGACTCTATTGGTAATCTCTTGACGGCTGAGCAGGAGCACTTTATTTCAAGACCGGTGTTGGATGAGGAAATTAAGGAAACACTTTTCTCCCTTGCGACCGGTAAGGCCCCTGGCCCTGATGGGTTCGGGGTGGAATTCTTCAAGCACTCTTGGGACATCGTTGGAGCCTCAATCATCTTAGCTGTCAAAGATTTTTTCTCTACAGGTAAACTCCTTCGAGAAATCAATGCTACCATTTTGACTTTGGTCCCCAAAATCCCGAATGCTTCGAATGTCAATGACTTCCGTCCAATAGCTTGTTGCAACACAATATACAAATGCATCACAAAGATCATTGCTAACCGCATTTCACATGTTCTTCCCACCCTTATAAGCCCTCCTCAAGCAGCTTTTGTTAAAGGAAGGCATATAAGTGACAACATTCTATTGGCTCAGGAACTTTTTAGCGGTTTTCATCATGACCTTTACCGGCCGAAGTGTGTGATCAAAGTGGATTTTAAAAAAGCTTATGACTCTGTTTCTTGGGATTTCATTGAAGCTTGTTTACATGCTTTCGGATTTCCTCCTTTCTTCATTGAGCTTATAATGATTTGCATTCGCATACCCAAGTTCTCAGTGGCGATAAATGGAGAACTCCATGGCTTCTTTGCAAGTGGTAGAGGACTTAGACAAGGAGACCCCATGTCTCCTATATTTTCACACTTGTTATGGAGATTTTCACAGGATTGCTGAATAGGCATACTTCTCAGCCGGATTTTGATTACTATTGGAGGTGCAAGCCGACTAAGCTCTCTCACCTCTTTTTGCCGATGATGTCCTTCTTTCGTTTGAAGCAAATTTGAGTTCCATTGATCTTCTGATAGCAGCTATTGATTGCTTCTCTGGATGGAGTGGTCTTACCCCGAATCAAGGTAAAAGTGAAATCTTCATCTCATTATTAATTTATGAGATAAACTTCAAAATTATTATAGAACTTGTTAGTCAAAAGAGAATAGTGGACAATATTGAACCAACACTTCTTAAGGATATTAGGACATTGTTGAGCTCTTCTTTTGAGTTCAAAATTCGTCACATTTTTCCGGAAGACAATCGACTGGCTAATATTGATATGCTTGTCAATATTAGTATAGTGATGCACGTTCTACTTGTAGTGTTCTAGAGAATTATCTCACATTTTGCTCATTGATAAAGTTGGGATTGTAGATTTTATATGTTAATTTTTCTTTGTTTTATATCTTATATTCACCAAAAAAAAAAAAAAAAAAAAAACAGAGAGAGAAGAGAAAAGACAATGGAATGAGGAAATGAAAAATCTTTCAAAAAACTAGTAGTGTTTTATCAATCATATACTTGAACATGTAAAAATCAATATTATTAAACTAAAACATTATTTTTTTCAAAACTACTTGCACATTATCTATAGTAGGTGCAACTTTACTTTCGTTCTACCTTTCACCTTTGGTGGATTCGATAATTTTATCTTCTTTTATATTCTTTAACCTTTATCAAAGGCATTCCAATCTTCTTTTTAATTTTTTTTTGTTCATTTACTTCATAAAATATACATCCCTTCTTTAATGTTGTCATATTCAACCAACAAGGGGGTTCTGCCATTTCCCCCCAAAACGGCGGCGTCGCGTATAAACCCCAACCCCATCGCGCCTGCTCTCTCCGCCGCCGGAGCAACGGAGCGATGGCGACCGCGTCGCGACTGTGGAGCCACCTCCGCCGCTCCCGCCCTCGCTTCTCCGTCCTCTCCTCCGCTCCCTCTCTCTCCCCTTGCCCTCACTCCCGCGCTCATCCTCTCTCCGGCCCCTGCCCGCTCCCGCCGCCGCCTTTCCTCCCGTCCGGCCGTTGCTTTTCTTCTTCCCGTCCGTCGGGCGCCGGCGACGGCGACGGCGACGGCGATTTCGGCTTCCGGTGGCCCGGCGAGTCGGCGGCGTTCGTCCCCGACGTCGCGCGCGGCGCCGGGATCGATGGCGTGATCGAAGCGGCCGCGAGCGGCGCGGAAGAGTCGATTCTTCCCGTCAAAGCCTTGATCTCTCTCCTCGATGGTTATCACGACGTCACTGGCTTGCCTTGGTACGATTACTGTTTCTGACCGAGATACGCTACTTGTTATGTAGGTGTCAGTGGAATTCGCAGGTTGAGTGCTTTTTGATGTTGTTGGGTTGGATTTTTGGCAGGTGGGTCGTGATTGCGTCCTCCACCTTGGCGTTGAGAGCGGCGCTTTTCCCCGTGCTCGTTTTGCAGCTGAAGAAGTTGAAGAGAATTTCCGAGCTGTTTCCGAAATGTGAGCTCTTTTCCTCTCTCTTCTACAGTTTTTCATTTCGCTGGAACTGAGTTATGAGGAATGGTTTGCACCACGGCTTGCATTGCCTCTGCAAATGAGTCTGTTAGCTAGTGGTGGCAGCCGTGGTGTCGTCGACGTGATGTCTGTGTATGGGAAGGATAGCCCAATTTGTTTATTTTTTGTTCCTCTGCGGTGTTAACTCTGATGAGAGTTTGTCGCCTTTCAATGCGAATTGGCTGTTTTAATTTCTTCTAGACTTTCGATTGCATATTTGAAGTGCCTCCGCCCCTGCCACCGCCTTTCTCAGGAAGGAGTTATATCAATCAGATTTCACTCTTCCAGCGGGAGAGAAAAGCAAGTGGGTGCCCTTCGCTTTTATGGTTCCTTGCATACCTTTCTGTCCAGGTCATTCTTTCATCTCTACTTAGTGGAAGAGTTTTTAGTTTCGTTTGATGTTTCCTTTTTACCCTTAAGTACACGTAGAAGAACAAAGTTCTCCTTTTTCCTTTGCTAGTAGTTGGCTTGGCTGAGCTTCATTTAACGAAGCAGAATTGTTGGTGGAGTAGACCAATTCAGATTAGGGCATAAAGGGAAGGAAGAGAGGGCGAATTATGTACTTGCAGCCTAGTTGGACATACATTCAGATAACTTTACCAAATAATACAGATGCTTCCACAAAGATTGTTCAATGTCATTTTGGTAAAGAAGACTAATGAAGGCCGAGGCCCTTAATGTGCCCTGATCCTAGAGCTTTTTCTTCTCTTTATCTGGGATGAAGATAATCTATTTGAGACCATCTGTATTCAGCTGGCTAGACTAGTCTAGATGACACAAACAACAGTAGCGGGAAGAAACGCTTAAGAGATGCTTTTCCATAAATGTAATAATTCAGCACTTAAAAAAAAAGTAGAGGCTACAGCTCACAGGAAGACATGTTCTTTTGCTAAGAAAGATGCCTTTTCATTTTTTTCATGACAGAGAAAGATACGCTTGAGTATAATTCTGGCAGCACTTTTTCATCAGAAGATGGGCTATAAATCAATGGCTGTTTAACTATATGTAATATGCTTCAGAGAGAGATTTGACCCCTTGATTTTTTGCCACCTAAATGGGTTAGTAAAGCATCTGGCATGTGCAATTCAAGAGGAGGATGAGAAGAAGTCCAGTCGGAAATGTTAATCAGTTCCATATTTTGCATTGTTGATTATTCTTGTGTTTATTTTTGCTTATTTAAACATCATCTTCATCTGCAGGTCCCATTTTTTCTCCTATGGATGACTAGTATACGGAGGATGTCTCTCAACCATCATCCTGGATTTGATTGTGTAAGGCATCCCGAATGCCCATATATGCCTACATGATTGTTACTTTGCTAGTTGTTAAGTAGTGCTGCTGTTTGCTGTATCATTTTCACGGTGACTACATGTATTGTTTCAGTCGAAGTCGTTAATGGAGCTGGAAAGCTATTTGCCTTCAAAATGATATCCTCTGTGGTGTTTAGACTGTTGAAAATCTGGTAACTAAAATTCTTATGGGAGCTGTAAATATTATTGAACAGTTGTGAAGCACTGTGGTGGTGCTAGTTGAGTGCTCTCAAGTACAATAAATTTGTAAGGGAAGATATTTAAGATGAATCAAGCTGAATATAGCTTAATAGGGGAAGTGATTGGATGTTTCAACAATACAGTCCAGGCAGGAGTAGTGTAAGTGCTTGTGTTGACACTGTGTGTAATTTGACATGTTAAAGATATTCTTCTTTTCCTCACAATGTGAATTCATCGTACTATTTCGCCTAATAGTACTACGGATGTATCATTATTTTTCTTGTTTCAGTTGCTGGAGTTGTCATTTTTTTCCTTTGTTCTTATGGAGGTTAGGCATTTAGCCAACGGATCAAGATTTTCATATTCTTCTCCTTTCTTACATAAAAAAGTCCTATTGCACGTGCAAATCTTGGAACACATGGACGACGTTTGTCGTAGTGCTTGTATTCATTCTGGTGATAATCGAATCATTTCATTTTCATTTGGAGTTTAGTATATGTTCTTCTGGAAACTTTTGTAGGGTGGAATCTTATGGTTCCAGAATTTATCTGAACTTCCTCACGGCACCTTGGGCCACATACTTCCCCTGCTGATTGCTGGTCTGCATTTTATGAATGTGCAGGTATAAATAGTTATTGAACCCCCGATTATGGACTTTTGTAGATTGAGCTACTCTTATCTTGCCACATGATCTTTCTATGTCAAAATTGACTTCCAAATCTACTGATTAGAAATTATAAGATTCTGTAATACTATTTTCATGTATTGTGGTTCTTGTGATAAATTTTTCCAAAAGTTCGGTATTTTTGCATGTGAAGCTGTTTAATGGTTGAACATTTGTTACATATTTGTTAAAGTATCCATTTGTTTTGACTGAGCTGCTAGGGTAAGTTTCATGATCTACAATGTTCACTATACTGGAAGCAGCTATCTTAATTTATTGTCCATATGAGAACAGTAAACATGGTGGCAAATAAACACAAGTCAGTTAGTGCATGGTGGATTTGATAAGACTGTTAATTGCAAATACAATTATGTCTGTTTTTTTGTTTGTCATTGTTGTCAAAATCCATAATAATTCTTATTGTGGTATCTTCATGAGAACAGGTATCTTTTTCCAGGAAAGAGGTTCGTGAAGTTAGTGGTGTGTTCGGCTTATTGGCAAAGGTAAGTTGATAAAAGTGGGCTAAGGATATTATTGGAGATTCAAGCTGTTAAAGTTTTTCAGCTTCTCACAAATATTATTGTCATATATTCAACTGTCCACTTGAGTCGTTTGTTCTTCTTATTCACTTTTTACAATATAATTCATCCATTTATTGGTCCCCCATTCTTTATTGCAGATCTATAAATACTATCTGTATCTTATGTCAGCCCCAATCCTGTATATTAGTCACTGTATTCCTCAGGTAATGCGATATCTCTTGCCTTGTTAGTCATCATGGCTTTGTTCACTCATGGAGTTAATGCATTGTTTTCCTCTTTTGGTATTTCTTTTAGACAGATGAACATGCACATTGTACTCTCATTTTTCTTTTGGCCAGTACATTCAACCGCATATGTGATGATTTAATCTGGTTCTCTATGCACATTGTACTCTCTTTTTGCCTTTCGGCCAGTACTTACAATCCTCATATGTGATGACTTAAACTGGTTCTCTAATATGAGGATGATCAGCTTTGGCTGCTTTGAGGAAGCAATCAGAGTTACAACTACATCCGGAGGTTATCAAGAGCAGTTGATATCGTTGCATGAGACCAAAAAGGCAATTTGGAAAGATTGCAATGTGTTAAAACCCACTGATTCTCAGTAGGACAAGCTGATATATGTGGTGACTGCAGAACTTTGTCATAAGACTTTGATAATGTTAATCAATGATCTTCATAGTATCTAATTGTTTTAAAAGCTACATTTAACTTTCTATTTCTAGTGCTGGGGAATTTGACTTTATGTGAGACAATAAATGAAATCAGCTCTCTTTAATTCTCTGAACCTCTTCCCAGAATGTGTTGAAGCTCATCCATGCGAAATGTTTAAGGCAAGCTTTTGAATTTGGTAGTCATGTTGGCTGTGTTTGATGGCATGATACCAGAAGATGCTATCAGTTTAGGGTCAGCATTCTATTAGGCTTTATAAAGTTTTAGTATGACTTTTGAAGCCCATTGATTTTGATAATGCATTCTTTAATTTGCAGGGTAGTTTAGTCTACTGGGTGACCAATGCTTCAGTGACTCTTTTTCAGGTCTGCCACTACTTTATTTTTAATTTTTGAAGGACCATATACATACATGATGTTCAGCATCCATACGGGCAATGCTTCTTATGGGAATTGTCCCTATATAGACTAGACCATCCACATGTCAATCTATGGGGTTGTTTTTATCTCTTTTCTTACTTTGTGAGATTAAGAAATAAATAGTTGTGATGCTAACATCTGTTTTTAGCATCCTTGGTTGGGTGATTGATGATGATTATTAGGGGAAATAGTTACGAGGGAAAATATGACCAGTTTCTAAAGTTTAGGATAACTTGTGAATTCAACATCACTAGAAATATAGAAGGTGGTCTAAACTTAAAAGTGTTCTTAAAAGATGCTTGTCCGCTAGGTCTTCCAGAATTTATTGATGTTACTTTGAAGACCTTGAGTGGCTCTTGCGGAGTACCAGTGAAAATAGACAAACTTTCTCTTTTTTGCTCAAACTGAAAGTGCTAAAAGTTAAATAGGAGTCGAGAGTTATATATGCTAGTCTATCAGTCATATACATTTGAAAGATAACGATGCGTGGGAGTGAATTCTTTCTTTCCAATGATTTTTACAGCATTGTACTTGCTGCTTGGTTACTGAGGAACTTGTTTCTTGTCAATTTTCTGCTATAGTTCGCCTCTTGCAAAGGCTTTCTTTCTCTGAGTAAATCAGAAGCAGCTTTTGCAACTTCTTCACCTATATGCACCTTCATTTACAAATTATACAATTAGGTTCCTGCACCCTTAACGAATGACTATTGTCAAGTTCCTTGTCTGATACCTTGCAAAACTTTGAATACTTGGACCTATTCCAGCAAATAGCTCTCAAGGATCCAGCTGTTCGTTCAAAGTTGGGTTTGCTGGTGGAGGACATCTCTAAAACTGCTGCCAAACCTGAAGAGATGGCTACATCTCACCCTCCCTCGAATTCCTCAATAGAACAAAGTGAAGTTCCTGTGCAAAACTTATCACCTAGACAACTGCATGCTGTGAGTGTTTCAGAGTTGAAAACAAAATTTCTTTGGTTGTGAAAAATTGCACTCTCAATCATATTTAGGCTTCCTAATTTGATTTCTTGACAGCTTTCAGTCGTGCTAATTGCTAAGGGCCAAATCTATCAAGCTATTCCTTTGCTTGAGTAAGTTGCAAATTGTCTTTTCACATACTGCCTGTAGAAGTGCTAATGATTGATTCTTATCATAGATTGGCACTTGAGAAAGATCCGGAATGTGTAAGTGCAATGATTGGGTTGGGGCAGGCTTTATTGCAAGATGAAGAGCCAGCAGAGGCTGCTGAGCATTTAGAGCGTGCTATTTCCAAGGTAAAAATATTAGGCTTTGTAATTTTATTTCATATAACCTAATTTCAGTTTAACTGTGGAGGATTATGGCTAACGAAGAGAGGATTCATGGATAATGACATTTTTTTTTTTTTTTGAACTTGTTTCATTTGTTAAACTCTGGTTTCTTATCCTTGAGCAATAAGCAAGATGGTTCAACTAGGCAATATGATTCTGCTCTTATGCTGCGTAACTTTCCTGGTTCAGATTTTTGTTGCTCATTATCTTACGGAAGCTGAGTATACAGATCTTTTAGTTGGCGCATCCCAGTGGGCTGGTTTCGCTTATTTAAAGCAGGTGAGGCTCAATGAGGTGGTCTTGGTCCATGTAGTTTACTCATAAATTTGTGTTTCAGTTGTTTTTCAGAAGAAAGTTCATGAGACTGTATTTTGAGATAGTGATTTATTAACTGCACAACTGGGTCAATATGAACTTAATACCTTTTGGTCTATTAATCTGCATTTGTGTCTGGATGTTCCAGGGCAAGAAAGATGAAGCGCTTCGCCACTTGGAAAGAATTCCTTTGCTGAAAGAACCGGATGAACCAAAGAGCAAAGAGATTTATTACGATGGGTTGGTCCTGCTAGCAGTGTATGGTTTCCATTCTTAGTTGCTGAAATTCCATAAATCATTGTCTCCAGAGGCTTTCAAAGTCATTGTATCTTGATGGTGAATTTAACCCGACCATCACCAATTAATTAAGTTGGTTGCCTGATGCAGTTGTTTGTCCATCGAAGGTCGGAAGGCTGAAGCTGCTAAGTATCTGCGTTTAGCTGTTGCTTATGATTCTTCTCACAAGTATTTATTGGAAAGTTTGGAGAAGGATGATGACAACTTAATTAATGATCTCGTTAACAGCAGAAGAGTGGACTACTGATCAACTTCTTACAGGACTTGTCCATTGCCCTGTTCGTTTTCTGCATGGTTTTACTCTCACCGGAGTGGCGATTTTGGTTAGAACATTTGCCACTTTTTTAGGCCTTCAATTTCTTCACAATGCCTTTCTCGCATTTGATTACAATAATCCATTGTTACGTCATAAGGCAATTTTATTACAACAGTGTGTCACATAATTGTTTCTGTACATTAGGATGGCATATGAATGCCTTGAATGTATACGATTCATCACTTGTTTGTAAGATCTGTTTAGCCTTCATCGATACATTATGACATTTCATGTAAGCTATATTTATTTGACTGATTACTTGGTAACAGACTTAGAAGCCTTTGACCTGTTGCTGCTCATACCGATTTCGATGAAATTAGTATTTCGCGGCAATATGATGTAGGCTGCCGAGATTGACTTCAAAAGATTTTGTCAATTACACAAGGTATGCGCATGTCATTTATGCTCACAATATCAACGCAAGGAAAATCAGGAAATGGGCCGTGAAAATTATAAAGATTGTCCATCTTTAACCTTAAAATTTTGGTGCAGATCTTTCATTTTCAATTGCTCATCTAATTAGTATAATTTCAATTATTAAAGGAAGCAATGAATGTTGTACTTTAATTATCGGATGAGTAATTCTGGTCGGATATGTTTCAAATTACACTTTTACTATCTAGTTATTGGGTATTAGTCTATTAGATATCACCATCGGTCCATCACTGTATTGAACTTAATGAAAAATGCATTAGCCCTGTCTATCAGATTTTAGAATATGCCATAGATATTCTATATGCCCGATTAGTAAAAAATAGATTATTTGCGAAAAAGAAGAAAAGAGATAAGTTCGTGAGTTTGACCCCTCTCCTTCTGGATGGGTCAAACTCAACTCTAGCACGGCCTCTAAAGGCAATTCGAATCCAACTTCAATAGGTAAGGGCCCATTTGTTGACAATCCTTTTTTTGTTTTTCTGTTCTTTTATTCTTCGAAATAAAAAAAATAATAAAAATTCATTTGATAATGTTAATTAATTCTTCTATTCTCAGAAATAGAAAAGTAGCAATGAATAATTTTGGAACATAAATAAATAATAGAAGAAAGTAGTTTTTTGTTTCTAGGAATAATTTCTAAAATTAAGTCATTTTTTTATTCTTTTCTTCTTATTTCTTGCTGCCCTCGCCCCCATTATCCGTCGCCCCCTAATGGCTACTTAGAAGAAAAAGGAAAAAAAAAATCTAAAAGAAAAATTTATGTCACAAAAAAAATTTGTGGGTTGTACAAAATATATTCTCTTTTTTTTTTTATTCAAGATTAGATATTTTGTATAATAACTAAATGCGTTCTTTTACTAGAAATTGTTTCAGAAAATAGAAATAAAAAAATTATTTTTGAAAAGAAATCACTAAATGCACCCTAGATTTATCTGTGACACTCAAGCAATTGACCGGTTGGATTCGCACAAACAGTAGAAGTGTGTTGGGCATTTTCTCGAGCCTCAAATTGACAATTTTTTTTGGGTATTACTGGTTTACTGTGAAGATAAATTCGCAAGCAACTATTTCCCTGTTGTACATTTGTCGTTAACTTACGAATAAAACTTCTCTCGATTAATCATCAACGGTAACCTTTTTTTCTCCCCATTCCATGCGTGAAGCACCTTTTGCATCATTTGAATACAAGAAATTGGAGAATTTGTTCCTTTGCTTTGTCCCATTCAATCGAATCAATCCCAAAACCTCCCGGGGGAGAACAAGAACATTCCGTTCGGCCCGGTCCGTGTCCGTCCGACCGAGCTCGCTCTTGCTGCCTCGACTCAACGCCCGGAAAAAGCTGCGATTTTTAATCGGTGGCGCACCATGCATTTTGTTTCCTCACGTTATAAACGAGCCGAAAAACGAAGCCCACTGCTAGTTTCGTGCTCTTGCTCGACGACTTCCTTGAATTTTCATTTCGGTCTCTCTTTTGATCAAAGCGGTCGCTCCGTTTCTTCGATGCGCTTCGCTTTCCCGGGTCCCGATTGCCCTTTTCCTTCTTCATCCTCTCGTTCCCCACATTCTTTGGTCGATTTGGACGACCCGAAATTTTCCTGATTCCACTCTAGATGCGAATCCTTTGCTGGGTTTTGACTTTCCACCATAACCGTATTCTGGGTCATCTTCAAAATCTGAAATTTTTTCTCCCTTCTTCCGAATCCTGAATTCGGTCGGAAACCATGATTTCCGTGTCGGGTTGTCGGTTGCTACCTCTTGGTTTGTCCAGTAATTCTCCCCGACGTGTTGGGTTTTCCGTTCCGAGGAAAAGTGGTCTGGATTCGCGTTGCAGTGAGCAGAGGAATGTGGTCTGTGGGTGTGTGGCCCCTCCCACGAACCTGAGGAGCGATGGATTTTCGGCAACCAGGCACAATGTAATACCCCTTTTAATTTCCTTGTTGATGCCTTCCTGTTGGAATTTGTATATGTTTGTCTTGTAGATTTATGTTAATTTATTGCTTATGCTCCTGTTTCTTGTACTAATTTCTTTTATGGGATGGCTTATGCTCGTTTCATTTTGTGATTAATACTTATATTAGGTGGCCTTGTAATCCCGGTCTTGATCTTGGCAATCATCTGTTGATTGTAGGCGAGTTTTTGGTTATGTCAAGCTGATCTCTCTTCGGTCAGTTCAGCTTTTTAGGATCAGCCTATTTGAGGATTAGGTTCCAAATTTGTCTAGGGCGTAGTGTTAGGCGAGTCTGTCTTAGTGTGTCCTATACCTGGATTGCTCAAATAAATCAGTTGATCTCCTCGTTTTAAACTGTTACCATATGCTCTGTATTGGAACTTTCTCAGCACTATAATCTCTAAGTTTATGTCGGCCTACCATCTACTGTAGGGGTCTTGCAATTTGATGATTTAGTTTTGTGTACATCTGCTATAATTCTTTGTATTTTATTGTTATTTTCACAATATCTCTGGAACATACCACGTATTAAGGTTGCTTACTGGGTTCATCTTTGTAGGATCCATCAAAAGTAGGGAACTTCGGCATAGTCCGGGAGCACAAGGATGATTCAGATGTCCTCATTGAGTGTAGAGATGTGCACAAGTCATTCGGCGAGAAGCATATATTGAAGGGTCTGAGCTTTAAGGTGATTGTTTGTATTTCGTGAATCACATATCCATGCATGTTTTATGATTAGCCTGTAGCCTGTTTTCATTAACTAGATTTATTAATTTGCAAAGAAGCCTGGAGATAAAGCCCTTCTATTGCCAATTACAATAACTTTGTAACAATTGAGCTTTTGCAAAGAGACTATTACTTGGACTCACCGCTAATTATGCAGACTTGTGTACTTATCAAATGCGTAAATTTCTTAAGCCCCTCCATTCCATAGGCAATTTAATTAGCTACTTGGTCAAAATACATTACTTTTCCCTCAGGAAGGTAACATCATTCCTAGCTCTCTTTTAGCATATGCAAGTAGTTCAGGCAATGTTGATCAATACTCCAGAGATTTTCCATTTATACTGCAACAGGACTGATCAAATTTTCCTCCAAGCATCCAAATTTCATCTGACTAGAGCTCCACTGAGAATCCTACTCCATTTCAATTTAAATTTTCCACAACTCTAGGAAGACTTGCTCTCTGACTGAGTAGTCTGATCCTGTAAAACACCATTCAAGCAGTCTTCCTTTTCTTAATTTTCTTGATTGTTTCTGAACTTTTGATCCACTTTATGATCTGTTGCGAGGTGTTTCATGCCTTTGTATAGTTGTGGGTGGAATGACTTCAGTCCACGCCGATTGTTATTTTGCAGCGACCTTCCAGTTTCCAGCAATTGAAAACTTTCCTTTGCAAAAGCAAAGTTCTGCCAAAATCCACATATCTTGATCATTTCTTCTGTCGATATTTTTTGATTTGCTTATAATATTCATTTCCAAACCAGAGAATCATTTACTAAATCTGGATATAAAGCAGACACTTCAGAATGATTGTCACTGATTGAACTCTCGGGAGATGATTTTTCCAGCTTTGCGATACCTTACCAAAATTTTTTACCAGTTAATGTGGGATTATAATATCTCCACTTGATGAACCAAGTCTCATATACTGTCGTTTCTTAGACATTCACAATTCCCACGTGATTCAGCCTCTTTAAAATTTGAATGACAATGTGGATGTTGAGACGCCTTTTCTAATAAGCCTTTTTGAATATAGATTAGATACGGCGAAGCTATTGGAATAATTGGTCCTTCTGGCACTGGGAAATCTACGATTTTGAAGATTATTGCAGGACTGCTTGCGCCAGACAAGGTAATTAACCGTTACCAGTATTCTTCTTGTTCTTGCTAACATGCTTTTACTGTGAATACTTTTGAGCTGTATGCCTATATATCTTGCTTATCAGCTATCTTATGTATTGAGATAAGTAGGGAGAAGTTTTCATTCGAGGAAGGAAGCGAGTCGGTCTCATCAGTGACGAGGAGATATCTGGTCTGCGAATAGGATTGGTAGGTCCCACCCCTGCCCCCCCGCCCCTAACAAAAGTAAAACAAATTGCAGTTCCTGTCTAATCATTGAACAAAGCCACCGTTTCTTCTCCTTTTCTGCAGGTATTTCAAAGTGCAGCACTTTTTGATTCCCTCACCGTTCGGGAAAATGTTGGTTTTCTCTTGTAAGAGACACAACTAATTAATCTATGACATAAGCTTTAGTCAATTTTCCCTTCAGAGTTTTGATTTGCTTTTGCAGAGAAAATTGTTGACCGCTTCAGTGATTTCTCACAGATATGAAAATTCCAACATGCATGAAGATAAAATTTCTGAGCTTGTGACAGAAACCTTGGCTGCTGTTGGATTGAAGGTATTCTGAGCTGAGAGTTTTTAGTCTGCATGTCTGAGTTCAGATGAGTGGAGAAATATCATATATGATCTTAAAATATAATGGACATAACTTGACCAGAAGTCAAAAAGGGCTGTAAGGATATGTGGCCTGAAAGCCGGGATAAATCTCTTCTCATGTTGCTATCCAGGGTCATATATGATTTACCCTATTCTGGGATTGTGTTGATGCTAGAGCATAAGTTAACAGATGTAATAAGAGGCTAATGGAATAAGTTCATTCAAAATTTACTATTTAAGGTTGCAGTCTGTTTTTATGGCTAACAACTTACTTGCAGTTGATGTGAAGTGGAGAAGAGTGAAACAGTGAACTTATCAGAGTGTTATTCAATGGTGTATTTCAGGGAGTTGAGGATCGATTACCCTCTGAATTGTCTGGAGGGATGAAGAAACGTGTTGCTTTAGCTCGGTCTATTATTTTCGATACCACAAAGGATTCAATAGAGCCAGAGGTATTGCATGCTCTTCCCGCTTAATCTTCTTTTGAAATTTTTCTGCAAGTGCTTGAAGATGTGGCATGATTCAATGATAAACTAGATTTTCAGACATCTTCATTTTACCAGCACTTGGAGTTTGTGTCTTCAAATTTGCAAATCAAAGGGTAATTGAGGCAGTCAAGGCTGCAAAAGAGGGCCTATGTACCTTTAGGTTTGTGTGATAATGTCACACCTTTATGAGCGGAGAATATGATCTTGCCTTGGTATTCATTGATGGTTTTTATTGATTAAAAGAGAAATGATTTAGTCTCTGCCACTTGTTTTTGGTCCTTGGCTTCTGAAAAGGTCCTTTTGGAAGTTTCAGTTTGTGACTTTCCATGAGCATGTCTTTATAGTGTTCTATTTTACGAAAGCTCCGTTGAAAAGTGGCTACTTTTCATTGCACTTGCTTGTGCCTTATTGTCTTAGGCAAAACTTTGATTCTCCTGGGGAAACAAAATCTAAGAATCTTAGTCCGACGTGTATTCACCGCACTTTTGAGGTTTGAAAGAGGAAGAAATTACAATATAGCAAGGAAAACGTTAAAGTCTACAACACAAGTAACGATTTTTTAAAATGTCTGTTCTTCCATTCTCAGTTCTTTCTCAATTATCAGTTTGACGCTTAAAACATGTAAAACATAAATATTCTGCAAGGGAAGATATCGGGTCTAAACCTTCACCTTCTTCCTGATTTTTCTGTCGATTAAAGGTAATCTTGTATGATGAACCAACGGCTGGGCTTGATCCTATTGCTTCCACTGTGGTTGAAGATCTTATCCGATCTGTGCATATGAAAGGTGAAGATGCACTTGCAAAGCCTGGGAAGATAGCGTCATATGTTGTTGTTACTCATCAGCACAGCACCATCCAAAGAGCTGTCGATAGGTTCTACTTTCTCTGGAACTGTTCTCATCATTCCAGTTTTTTCGTTGTCATTTTTCATTTTGCTTGAGAGTTTATAAATAAGAGTACATTTACATGCTCAGGTTGATATTTCTTTATGAGGGAAAGGTAGTCTGGGAAGGAATGACTCATGAGTTTACATCTTCGGCAAATCCAATTGTCCGGCAGGTAATCATCATAGCTTCCCCTTTAAACCTTTTGTTTCACTCATTGAGTTACTTCGTTTGTCATTGTGTATGGAGCTCACCCCGTATAAACTTCTCTACAATATCGGTGCTTTCGTGATATACCTAGTAATCTGTAAAGTTTTGCATATAAACTGTTCCACGGAGAAGTGACTTTTAGAGGGTTTGTTTACACAACCAGGCAACATTTGAATGACGTAGGCAAGACGTTTGAGTTATCCCTGGTTTGGTTATTGTAGTCTTAAGTTTCCTTTTCCTTTACAATGATTGATTATATCATATTAAAGATGGTTTTTGCCCTTTATTTCTTCGATGTGAACAGTTTGCTTCAGGAAGCTTGGACGGTCCAATTAAATACTAGTGTCTGATGTATACAAAAATAGTCACGGTCTCGAGATTCTTTGAAGAGGCGGGTCGAGCGGATAGCAGACTGGTCGGGCCACCTGATGTGCTGGCATGTGCAACACGATTAACTTACATTCTAGGGGCTAACGGAAGTTGCATCGCTCTGTGGACATTACCGAGATCGGTTGAGATAAGCTAATACCTTCACCACAGAGGCATCAGGTTGGTTGTTCATCTGATAATTCGATTTCTAATGGCATAATCGAGACCATCATGTCGAATTTAAATTTCGAATGTTTTGGACATTTAAGATTTGACTCCAGATGTAGCATTTTTGGACTGGACCAAGTTTACTGTATTGAGTTTACTCTGTACCATGTCAAATGAGAAGCAACTCTCAAATAAAACTGGTTCAGCAGAAAGCAACCCCCAAGAGAACTGATGGTTACTTCCTCTCAAAAGTCCCTATCTCGTGAAACGCGTGCTTGAAGGTGCGTGAGTGCAATCTGATGCTGCGTTTGTCAATGGAATATTTTTGTCAACTCGTTTCTGAAAGCGATATAAAAGATTGAGGTAGGAAAGTCTTTTCTAAATTGCGGATTACTATCGTTAAAACTCTCAAATTGGGTTTTTATGTGTGGCAAAAAGATCTAATCTGGTCCTCCTTAACATACTCCTATTAAATTAATTTTCGTAGAAAAGAAATTTTAAATTGGTATCCATGATCTAAATTTTCCCTTAGATAATGTGCGTGCTTCAACAAACGTGGATTCTTCATATTGGATTCTCGGCTTTTTATATTAGATCTATCTTGTGGTCGTCTTTAACGTTTGTTGCTATGTATGTGTTTTAATGAAATATTGGACAAAATGCTAATGGAGGATAGATCTGGATTAAAGGTCCCAATTTGGATTTCTTTTTGTGAAATGAAAAATTATTTGGGATAAGTGCTATGAGAGTACCGGTTTGAAATTATTATGAAATAAAAATTAGTGAGGAAAATGTGTTGTTGGGTATGAGTTAGGGAATTTTTTTTTGTGGGCATAATCCTTAAACAAAAGACTTGCTCAATAGCAAACTATTTGATTATTCGTCGTCTTTACGGTATTTGGAATTACGACCGCATATTAGGACCCTCATCTTTTTCGTGGCGGTCGGTCTAATCGACGGCAATCATCATAACAGTGGCTGTCTCAGTCACGGTCATTGCCTCAATCTAAGCTGCGCCCGGCCCTTCTCTTCTCCTCTACGGGCTGTTACGAAAATGAACCGGGCCGGCCAGGCAGCCAAACTTAACTTAGACCATCAAAAGAGTCTCAGGTGACAATCACAACGACGGTGGCCGGAGACATGACCACCGCGAATTAAAGAGATGTCTAAAGATTTATTTTTCGGGGTCACCTTTTTCTTTTCTTTTTCGTCTTTTTTTTTTCCCATCCTAATTGGCTTGGCATAAATTCATCTATTCCCCGGTACTCGGATAAAAGCAAAATTCTATGCTATTGGGTCCCTTATTTAGCTCAAGCCCTTCTAGATATCTCTTTTGGGCATGTTTTGAGCCTTTATATATGCAACTACTTCTGTTTTTTTAAGCCCGTTAGTTTAGTCCCACCGATAACTTTGGGTCTTTGCGCCTAAGTTCATCATCGTTAGAAAAACAAAAAGCGAAGGAGAAGATTGTGGCTAGGTTGTCTTGGAGTTTTTCTTCCATGTTGAATGTTATCTTTGAATTTTTTCTTTTTGGCTCAATTCGATTCTTAAACTTTTAAAAATCCATTCAATATAGTTGTTCCATTAAAAAATTTTACGTGGCCTACATGCGGCTTATGTGTTTTTTGCCAACTGGAAATGAAATAGAGATTTGTTGACTTAGTTAGATGATGTGGCAATTCATATCATTATTTTGCCTCAGTAAATGCTGACGTGATAGTCTATGTCAAAATCTCTCTCTCTCTCCATTTTGGTCCAAAAGAAAAGGCCAAAAAGATTTACGAACTTGAAAAAACGTCATGATGATTCAAATTATTATTGTGCCCCATTAAATGATGTGGCAGTCCACAAGAAAAAAAATATATGTGACATGGCGGTAAGCATTATAGAAGGACTATCTTTTTATAAAATTCAATGGTAATTTATATCAAGAAAAATTGTCTAAAAAGTCTTAAACCTATTGTTTGATCATCGATTCGGTCCTAACTTCTTAAATTTGAGTAATTCAATTATGAACCTTTTGATGATTTTCTAGTATAATCCATTTGGCCAATTTAAGCGGCAAATCGCTGATATGACCGTCCAATCAATACTAGCCATCTTATGTGGCGCGGTTAGCGATTGACATGCACGATTTTAAATGGTGCCGTTTTGCAACTTTTCATAAAAGGTCTTTATTTTTCTCCTTTCCATTTTTATCTTTTTTGATCTTTTTTCTCTTTTTCCTATTCTTTGCTTATATTGTTTTCTTCCACTAATCACTGGCTTGCAAGCCTTTGCCCGTATTTGGGCAAGGGCCATAATGCCCTCGTTGGCTTTTTTTTTTTTTTTGAGAAGATGAACAATGACAAAAAGGAAAAAAAAAGGAAAAGAATTGAAAAGAACCAAACAATTTTATAAAATTTCTAAAAAAAAAATCAATTTGAGCAGAATTGAGCTCATTAAATTGCTGATTGTGTCACGTAGGATGGCTTATATTGATTGGACCATTACGTTAGTGGTTGAGTGAACTACATTGAAAATTTGTTAGAATGTTTAAGATTACATTTGCCAAATTGGAAAGTTTAGGGATTGAATTTGTAGCTTTACAATAGGTTTATGCTATTTAGATAGTTTTTCATCAATGTCATTACCCCAAAAAGAATTCCAAGCTATGTAAAAAATTGTTTGTCCTCTCGTGTTTTGTATGCACAACCAAATTATTTTGGGGTGATGCTACCCTTACTGCTTGTTATCATAAATCGTCCTAGGACACATCATACTATTCCACTAAGGGTAAAGCGTTTTCAAGTGGCATATTGATTGATCCTCCTATCCCACAACTTATCCCTTTAGACTCTATTAGTCCTTCTCCTTTGTCTCCTCCCTTGCAGGTGTATCAGCGGCGAAAGCAATCTATGGCTCCACCAGTCTCTAGTTCTTCCATACACTTTGTCCAATCTCCTTTTTTGTCTCTTGGTCTGGACCATCTTCTAGAAAAATTTGCATAGGTACTTGTTCTTGTACACATAAATACTCTTCTACTTATCCTATCAAGTGTTATGTGTCTCTCTTTCATCTTCCTTCTTCATTACATGATTGTGCTCTATCATTATATATTTACACAATTCCTACCTCTACCATTGAGGCCTTGTCTTGCCTTGAGTGAAGATAGCTATAAATGTGGACATGAAAGCTCTAGTGTCCCACCATACGTGGTGTTTGGTTGATCTTCCTCCTAGGAAAGATGTGAAGTGTTAGTGGGTGTACACTATCAAGTGCAACCTAGATGGCTTAGATGAGCGTCTTAAGGCCTGACTTCTTGCTAAAGGTTTTACTCAAACTTAAGGGGTGGAATATTTTCGAAACATTTTTTCTTGTGGCACGTATCAATTAGATGTGAAAAATACTTTTCTTTATGGTGATTTGTTTAAGGAAGTATATGTGGAGCAACCTCCTGAGTACGTTGCTTAGGCGAAGAATCATAGTAAAGTACATCGATTGCCCAAGGCCATTTTATGGGTGGTTTGAGAAATGCAGTTAAGTGATTTCTATATGTGGTCTCTACAAGTGTTATTTTGATCATTTTGTTTTTGTTTGTAGGGAGGAGTAGGGGGTGGTCATTCTTGTTTTATATGTGGATGAGATAATTGTGTCTAGCAGTGATATGATCGACATTCTAAGGTCAAGTGTTATTTGTCTCTCTTTTATCTTCCTTCCCTATGACATGATTTTGTTCTATCATTACATACTTACACAATTCCTACCTCTACCATAGAGGCATTGTCTCACATTGAGTGAAAGAGAGCTATAATGGAAGCTCTGATGTCCCGTCAAACGTGATCTTTTGTCGATCTTTCTCCCAAGAAAGATGTGGTGAAGTATTAATGGGTGCACACTATCAAGTACAACTTGGATAGCTCAATTGAGTATTTTAAGACCCAACTAGTCGTTAGAGGTTTTACTCAAACTTATGAAGTGGACTATTTTGAGCCATGCTTATTTATTTATTTATTTATTTATTTATTTATTTTTATGGTGGATGTGAAATATGCTTTTCTTTATGGTGATTTGTTTGAGAAAATATATATGGACCAACCTCTTTGGGTATATTGCTTTGGGGGAGAATCAAAGTAAAGTATGCCAACTGCATAAGGCCATTCATGGATGGTCTGAGAAATGGAGTTTAGTGATTTCTAAGTGTAGTTTCCACAAGCATTTTTCTAATCATCCTATTATTGTTTGCAAGGAGTTGGGGGATTTCATTCTTTTTATATATATTGATGATATAATTGTCTCTAGCAGTGATGTGACTGGCATTTCTAAGGTCAAGTCTTTTGTATAGCAACAATTTCAAATTAAAGACTAGAGTTCTTAGGTATTTTCTGGGTATTGAAGTTTTATGAAGTGGAAAAGGTGTTAATTTGTCTGAACAAAAGTATATTCTTGATCTTTTGTCTGAGACCGGTACACTAGCTTCCAGCCTAGTTGATACTCCTGTGGATCCAAATCAAAAGTTTGGAGTTGATGACAGAGATGATATTGAAGCTAAGCATCAATATCAACGTCTAGTTGGGAAACTACTTTATATTACTATTACATGTCCCAATATTTCCTTTATTGTTCGTGTAGTGAGTTAGTTTATGGATTCATCGAAGAAGCCTCATTGGGATGCTGTTTGTTGCATTCTTTGGTATCCTAAAGGCCCCCTAGCAAGGGACTAATTTATAAATTGAATGGTTCTTCTACTCTGCTTGGCTATTTTGATGCTAATTGGGCTGAGTTATTGTGTGATTGATGCTCTACGACTAGGTATTGCATTTTTGTTGGTGGTAATTTGGTTACTTGGAAAAACAAGAAACAAACTACCACTGCCAATGCTATGGCACATACTGTGACTGAATCTTTGTGGTTGAAATCCCTTCTCCAGGAACTTGAATTTTCTATTAATCAACTTATTGATATAATGTGTGATAACTAGGCAACTATTTATATTGTTAGGAATCTTGTTTTTCATGGGTAGAGTAAGCATATAGAAATTTACTGTCACTTTATTCGTGATACTGTGAAGTGGAAGTTGGTTGTTACTCCTTATGTTGCTTCTAGAGATAAGTTTACAAATATGTTCACTAAAGCGTTTTTTTGTCGTACTTTTGTTGCTGGTTGTTCCAAGCAAGGCATTAGTGACCTATATGCTCCAATTTGAGGGGGAGTGTTATGTTACTTGGGTGGAGTTGGTTTTATTTCTTTTTACATACATAAAGGCATTATGGTCATGTATAATTTATGTTCAATATAAACATATTGCGATAAGTATAGGGCTTCAATAACATAGAAACCAAGAGCTTCTTATTGGCTTTTAAGATATGTTTCTTTCTCTCTTCTTTTCCTCTCTATTTCTCCTCTCTTCCTTCTTCCCTCCTGGCTAATTACCGCAAGTTCTCTTATCAGCTTCGCGGCACTTTTGCAAATATTTGTGAAGTTGATTAATGTGCTTTGCTTGCATCAAGGTATTTAGATTCTTTCCATATTCAGACAATTTATTTATTGCTTTTGTTTATTGAGTGTTAATTTTAATAGTTGCGCATCCGCATGAACACTCGTTCGCATGTTAGTGGATATGTATAAATTCAATCCAACTTGCTTGTCGAAATATTTATGAAAATAAAGAAAAAATTTACTGAAATGGCGTTACTTTAATCTAGCGTAATCAAAACCTAGAACCTTTGAAATATCTTGTTTGTAGAAGTAAAGTATTCTCATACTTTAATTGGCTTTCTACGCTAATTGATTTTAATTAAATGATTTGTATGTTAAATTGATTAAATCAAGTATCAAGTTACAATTGATAAAGCTTAAGAGAGTTTGTACAAAGTCTTTGAGCTTATTAATCCATTAGCTATTCTCTTTGAGAAGGTCGCGAGAGGACCGTGGCAAAAACACAAAAGTAAATGTGCAAGAACTTTTTTATCATTAGCTCATTGAAAAGTCATTATTGAAAAATTTCATTGACTTACAATAAAATGATTGCATTTGGGGTGGATTACAACCTAAAAAGCCGTAAAAGTATTTTCAAGTTTGTTTAACTCTTCTGAACAATGATAAGTTCAATTTTATGAACAAAATAAACTAAAGGTACGACATATTTGAAGTATATCATGACCTACTATGTTCTGTTCTATGAAAATATATTACGAGAATTTTTGTTGATTTAAGACAATATAAATGCAATTATAAGACGTTATGATCTCAAATATCACGAGTATTTCATATTTTCGCAAACAGCAAAATGATTATATTCACGAAGAGTTACAATCTCAAGAACCATGAAACTATTTTCAGTTCTCCCCAGCTCTTGTTAACCATGATATAAGTTCAAATCAACCGACGAAAAAAGTAATGATTGATTGATCAATACTCGGGCATCAATTGATCTATTTCTGAGTAACAAAAATAAACCATGGTACAAACTCGGAAAATTACCAAAATGGTTAATATCACAAAAAACCTCAAATTAGTACATCAATGACAAATTTATCAAAAATAATGTTTTTGACCACAAAAAACTTTAAATTAATATACATGAAACAAATTTACCCTTCGTTAGTTTTTGTTAAATATTATCGTTAAATTACTGAGTTGACGGGTATATCAGTACGTGGTTTTACTTTTTGTTTATCGTAGGTGTACCAATTGTGGTTTTTATATGATATTAATCAATTTTATATAAACTAATGGATGGTAAGTTTGTAAAAAATGTACAAATTTGGGGTTTTTGGTGGTAAAAAAATAATTTATGATAAATTTGTCATATGTGTATCGGTTTAGAATTTTTCATGATCAAAAAATTAATTTTGGATAATTTGTTACAAGTGTACTAGTTTAGTTTTTTTTTTTTTTTTTTTTGGTTGTATTAACTATTATAAAAAAAGTTCTCAACCTATTATAATTGTGTCTATTCAGTGCTGAACTTTTTTTTTTTTTTTACCAATTGAGTCATAAACCTCTTACATTTATGCCAATTTAGTCCATTTGTCCAATTTTAGCTGGCCGATATTAACATGGACATCACTATCTTACATGGTGCGACCAACATTAACATGAACACCTCTTAATAGCATTTTAATATTTTTTTTTTGTTCTTCTTTTATTTTTCCCTTATTTTTCTCACTTTTTTTTTTTTTTTTTTTTTGTCTTCCCTTCATCTTCATCCTTTAGTCAGTCACCAGAACTTGGTGATCGGCCAAAAGAGAGGGACGGCAAGGTCACAACCTTGCTTGTTGCTAGCAAGGCTATCTCGCCATCGTTGACCTCGCCTAGCCAATCAAGGCTCACTCGATTAGAGATATTATCGTCCCTTGTTGATTCCTAGATCCTCAGCAACGTTTGAGCACATCACCTCACCAATTCCATCTATGATTTCGTTTTCAATATCTACACCCAGCTCTTAAACTCGCCCGACTCTTTCCAAGAGTGAGCTTCTCATCTTTGGTCCCTCTTTTCATGGAGCCCATGTTCCTCAAAGTTCGAAATGTTTAACCCAATTCGTCAAGGGTGCAACCTTTATGTGTATTTTTTTAGTTATAGGGCACTGTGGCTGAGGTCGACCTTACCGTGGTTGGGCGAGGCTTGCCAATATTGGACCTCGCCCAGCCCTCACCTCCAATAGGTCCTCGAGGAGCGATGCTTGGCTAGAGGAAAAAGGAAGAAAAAAATAAAATCAAAATAATACTAAAATATTATTAAAAGCCATCTCGTTTACTCTCTCTTTTTAAAACCCTAAAAAGCTTAAACAACTCTCCACTACCGTCTTACTCAGCAAAAATCCATCCTTTTTGCGAACAAGTTGAGTATTTGCTCACCATTCAAGCATGTCTTCGAGAAAATCATCAAGACTTGCTAGAAAGGGATCACAGAGGCGACAAGAGGGTCCTATCAGGGTTGACCTAACGGGCGAAGAAGATTCTCCTCGAAGGGAGACTCCGAGTCAACATTTTGAAGAGGACGAAATTACTGAGGCAACACCGGTAAGAACTTTAAGACCTAAGCTTGCGTATGCTCTGTATAAAAAGTTGAAGGATGGGGGTACAGACTTAAGGATGATAGATGATTTTCTGAAGGAGAGAGGGTTCACATCAGTGATAGCCTCATCATGTAGGACGATTAGCGTCCATATTAGTGCCAATAAGCCAAAATTGGTTGGATTGACTAAGTTGACATAAATACAAAAAAGATTTAGGACTCAATTAGTAAAAAATAATAATTTTGTGACTAAAATGACAAGATTATAATAGATTTAGGACTTTTTTTTTTAATTCTTTCGGTACAAACCAAATAAGATGTGCTCATTGATGAGTCATTACGAAAATTTTCATTGACAAATGACAAAATGGACGTAATTATGACATGTTATTATTTTATGCATCACGATGGTCTCTCCAAGAGTAATCGGTGACTAGTGCTTAATCCGAATGGAGACATTGATTCAATTACATTGCGCTGACCTTGATTTCTAATGACTAATTTCCGTAATTAGGTGAAGTTCTTGAAATCTAACAAGTATAGAAACAGCCCAAATCCTCATCGTTTTTAATTATTTTATATTTTTATTAGTATTTCGTAGACTCTATTCTGTATTGGATTAACAATTTTGTTCAAAAGTTTTTATATTCTTGAGCTGGAAGTGCCAAAGCGTCAAAGAAAAATATTCGAAAGAGAAGAAAAAGCGTCCGAGGAAAGGTGCAGGAATCGAACTCACCCGTCCGAACCAAACGCACGAATCCCTAGGTTGAAAAGTGACAAAACAAATTAAAAACGAAAAACGTATGCTTTCCTAAAAGCATCGTTTCTACCAAAACCTTTAAATAATCTAGTAAAATAATTATAAACAGATCAAATAATTGAAGCTAACTTATTAAAAATAAGATTTGACGGCATGCATGATTCAATTAAAGCTAAAAGACAACGCACATTTGCCGGTAAAGAGGATTTTGTTTTGTTTTTGGCCGGAGGTCCAAAGGAGATTGGGATTGAGAAAAATATTGTGGCAACCAGCTGGATTTGATTAACAAGATGTCGAAGACTACTCAATATTTTCTCGTTGAGGACTAGAGAGATATGTAGAACTCCTTGCTTCTGATAATTTCAATGATCCCCTGATGCCAAGAAAATATAATATGTACGGTCTCAATCAAAATGCTGAATATAATCGATCTAATATGATTTTTTGTATTTTTCTTATAGACAATCTATTCTACCTAAAGAAGAACAAATCGATTATCTTCCGCGCCCCTCGAATGGAAGGAAAAGATTGAGAAAATCGAACTCAATCTTCAGATCAGTGATTCCTCGTCATAACTACATTGACTTTTCCCGTTTTTCATTCGTTTTTTCTATATATTAGAGTGCTTATATAAATTTAACCCCGTAGAAAAATATATACACCAAAGATAACGTTGAAAAACTTCAATAAAAATGGCAATGATAGCTAATGAAACAACGAGAAACCTGCCATATAATTAGAAGTTATCAATCTTTTTTGCATCAAAAAATGCGCAGATGAAGTCATTTTTTCGACAACAAGAGAAGATGCTTGTATTGTAATACATTAGACAAGTTGGGTCACAAAGATGAAGAAGATACATTCTAATTAGGTTCATCAAATGAGTGAGTAGAGTAAAAAATGATCAGACCTAAATTAATCCCTTTTATATATAATACAAATTCTATGGCCCATACTTGACCCGACTCATACCCTGCATATACCTAGCCCAACCTGGAATCTATATTTAGAAATATTTCTCCTTCAATTGTTGTATTTAAAGAATGGACGGTTTTTGACCAAAAAATTAAGAAGATTGGACTGCTTTGTGGACCGGCTTTACATTTAATTTGGGTTGAAACTATGCTACTAAATGACCCACTAACACCCATCTTTTTTGGACTTTACTTTTAAAAACCCATTTATGCCCATATTTTGAGTTTAAGCTGACCGACATATGAGCCTATTTAAGTAGAGTGGCGATATTTCCACCCCTTATGTTTTCTCTTTATTTTCAGATTTTACTTTCATAAAAATTAGTTTTGTTGAAAAAAGAAATCTCTAGCTATTTTCTACATTGTTAAGAAAATTTATGGATCAATTGTCCAATAAAATCTATAAAAAATTTAAAATACATAAATTTTTAACGCGTGCTTATAAAATTTTACATTTTTGTTGTGCATATCTTCATAAAATCCTTTTTATCGGTTCTCTTTTATAAACATATACATATTATGGGATGACTGGATGAAATCATGAAAGAAACCTTCTTAAAGCTTTTCCAAGACAAAATTGTGGTTACATTCCCATTCATAAAACTTCAAAAGATGGAGTCTAATTATATTAAAGCTTTGCATAAAATAAGAATTTTTTTTTTTTTTTGTGATACCATTGAAATTTCAATATCTTGGATTAACAAAAATTAAAATCATTGGCAAAGTGTTTATGAACAATATCAAGATGCCACCACTGGCCGTGCCACAGGCTTCAGTGAACCTTTGCGAGAGAGGTGAGGAGTTCGAAACCTTTGCGAAGCAAAGGCTCTGGAGGAGTTACTTGGTGACTTAAGTGTGCTATCGGGGGTGGTGGGTCCTCCTGCTTACGTAGTACCTGGGTTTACGATTCGACTACCGGCCGAGGCGGTTCCTCCAGCACAAAAAAAAAAAAAAAAAAAAAAAAAAAAAAAAAAAAAAAAAAACACACACACACACACAATCTCAAGATGCCTTATCATGCATAACTTTTTCATGTGAATGTTTTTAATGTTTATCTAAACACTTGTATAATGTCTTACGCATTCCGTGTCAAAGCATCTTGTCAATAGTAATGGAAAAAAAAAAAGACAAATTCTTTGATATAATAAATATAGAGACTCAATATATATTTTGGATTAAAAAATTAAGAAATAAAAAATTCAGCTAGAAAGTAAGTTTTAAAATAGAGAGACGAAAAATAGATAAGTTGTTATAATAGTAATGATGTAGAAGAGACTAATTTTTATTTTCTAAATAGCACTAAGTTCAAATTTGACGAAAAACAAGCATGTGGCATTTTTAATTATGACAATTAGGTTCTACATAGAAATAGAAAAACTACAAAAAAGAAGGAAAATAAATAAATTTGGAGTAACCGACCAAAAAAAAAAATTTGGAGTAAAAAAAAAAAAAATTGTGGAGCCACCCCTATAATATTATCTTTTTAGTGAAAATGGAGGTGTATTTAATTATACATGAATGAAAATAGCGCTGCCTTGAGTTAACATATGGATTTGTGACCCATTTCGACAGCTTCAATCCTAATGAATAGTGATCATGTTGTTTTATGTTTACCTTCCATGCATGCACGAATTTTGCAGTGAATTTTGCAGTGAATTCAATAACAAAACGAGATTGATGAAACTGAATAGTTGTCCCACAATTTAATTTGTCATTAGAATAGTGATATGTATAAAAAAGACGACTAATTGTGATCCTCGAAGAATCAAAACCTTTCAAGTGTACGCATTAGAAAATGATCATGAGCAATTGAAATCAAGACCACGAAGGTAAAAGTTCACCCCCCGAGCAAGACGTCAAATTCAAGTCTTTCCTTTCTATCTAGATCTAGAGAATTCATTTTTCATTTTACGCTCAATTTCTTTCACAAAAAATACTACATTTCTGAAAAATACTGTTCACGAAGTCATTTTCTATATATATATATATATCATTTGGTGTTTAATTGAAATCTAAAAACAAATAAAACAAGTACTTGTCACTGTTTAAAAAGGAAAATCTAATTTGATGTTTCTAAACACGCATACTACTCGGGTGTTAGTGACTCGAGCATAAGTAGTTGGGGGAATACACACAAGCACTAGGATCCCAAGTCTAGTCTGAACGGACTCAACCCGAGCAAGATCACTTGGGTCCCAAGCAAGAGCATTGGCATCGATATTGCATCCACCGAAGTCGAAATCGAGAAGCAAATGCCCATGCATGACTTCTTAGTGCCTACAATCCACAAAGCTGGGGCTCGGGTACACAAAGGGCAAGCGCGAGAGTTGGGATCCCTAGTGTAAGCTTCGGGGTCCCTGGCCTTAGTCTAGATGGATTTGGGTTCAAACACTGGACATAGACACATAAATCTTGAGGTCGACCTTTATGGACTTGGGCATGGGTGCTGAGGTCTCGACCCTTGCCTCGTTTACCTAGGCTTGGATGTGGAGAATCCAAGCATGTGGCATTGATGTCCTAGGCCTAGTTTCGACGAACTTAAGCATAGGCGCTGGAGACTTGGGTGCTAGCATCGAGGTTGTGGGCCCGGGTGCTAAAGGCTCGACCCTAAATGTTGGGGACCCAATAATGAGTGTTAGGCTTTGCATGCCTAAATGCATAGTTTCTAGTCAAATTATTGATAGTTAATTATATATTTGGAAAATGATTTTCGATTTTTAAAAAAGAATTTTTTTTTGAATTCAAATATAAATTTTCCTTTGACTGGGGAAACATTTTCTATCGACTCATTTTCTTAAACGATCCAAATGTCGAGAAATAAAAAAAAAAAAATTCTCAGAAAATGTTTGCAAGGCAAAAGAAGTCTTCTTTCATGAAAAATAAATGATCTTGAAATTTTTCTAAAAATGATTGCTTGTATCACTTACACAAATGAATGAATTAAAATTTTTAGATATAAATCGTTGTTGATCATGAAAACATTTTTCATTAATTAATTATTTCAAGTAATACAAGTTATTATTTTCAGAAAAATAATTTTCAAATCATTCATTTTTCGTTAAATAAATGAAGCCTAAATCTCTCTGGAAATCAAAACTGCAACATAGAATATGAACTTCTTTTTTTTTTTTTTTTTTTTTGTGACAGGAGGAACCGGCTTGGCCGGTAGCCGCCGTAAACCCCCTGGGCGACACGTGCTAGCCACCACACACGTGCCGCTAGGTAAGTCCCCTAGTTTCTCAGCCAGCCTCCCTGCAACTTGCGTCGTAAGGGCTTCGAATGCTCGACCTCTCCGATAGAAGCTGAGCTACTGCGGCGGGTGGTAACATAGAATATGAACTTAGTAATAGCTATTTTCTAAAAATTGACTGCAGCATTCAAGTTGATATATCATAAGATAATTTATCTTTCTCTACCAAGTGATATGAAGGAGTTGGAAAAAATCTGGAAAAATTAGTACTTATCAATTCAATTCTCAGCGATATATCCTTTTTCAAAATCCTAATCCACCATCTATCATTCTCACAATGTTTGAAATTGAAAGATCACCGTAAACATGGAAATGGTTAGCCTATGAGATATCCGACGTCATGAAAAGCAATAAAATTCAGGCTTGAATCATTTTTTAGGTGAAATCAGATATTTGATTTATCAAATATTTGCTTTACCGCTCGGAACCAATGGTTTTTGAGGGAACCGGTCCGGTTCCCGGTTCCAATTTATGGGAACCGGTGGGTACCGGTCCGGTTCCCGGTTCCATAGGTGGATCCGTCCACCCGCCCATCTGGACCGGACCAATTGATTTTTAATATTAAAAAAATTGAATTTACTACTTAACAAACCCCGTCAAATTTGCTCTCTCTCCATCACCACCATTTTCCAGCTTCAGCTTCATCCTCGTTGGTTGACCCACCGTCTAAAACCTTACCAAGTCTCGAGAGCCTGCGGCTCTCCATGCTCCGTTCCTTCCCCAAAAACTCGAAAGATCTCAACTTTGAGGTTCCCCAGCTCGCCATCCTCCATCGACGTTGCGGAGCTCCATCGCTTCCCGGTGAAACGGCACGGAGGGAGCTGCAAAATAGTAGCGAAGAAACCCTAATACAGTGCCTCACCCCTCCAAATCCAAGTACCAAAACCCTCCCACGCACCCATCTTTCTTCCGGCTCAAAAGCCTTCTCTTTTCATTGCAAAGTCCTGTCTTTTTGGTTCTTTGACATTGCCCCTTTCATTGCTCATTTTCTATTGATGAAACTAGCTCCATGGATTCATCCGGGAACTGGACTGATTCCGATTTTTCGGAACCAGTCCTTAGCGGGCGGTTCTCGATTCTAGATCGGGAACCGCTTGCTTGGACTATGCACACTCTTACCCAAAAACAAAAACAAAAACAAAAACAAAAACAAAGAGTTAACAACCGGAAATAGTTTACCGAAAGTCTATTTCCGTTGTTAAAATTAAAACTTGCCCCGTAAGCCCGTTTGGTCAAAGAACCGAACGGATATGACCAAAAAAAAAAAGAAAGAACCGAACGGTAAAATTTTTAACAGAAAAGCAAAAATAAATTAAAAAAAGGAAACCGTAACTTTCGGTCTGGAAATTTGCATCGAGCTGGCCCCTAAGCCTATGTTCCGAAGGCTTGGAAAAGGTAGCGTGGAAATGGGCAGACAATAATTGTACCTTTTCTCCAACCTATGAGCGGTTTGCACAGCACTCCATCATGAGGGATAAAAAAAAAATACCTTAAATGTCTCTTTCCTTTCAATTTATTTTTCTTTTCAAACAGCTCAATCGACAAATATTCACCTTTTCTCCAACTTCAATTGATACTCTTCCTATCTAACCAAAAAAAAGAAATCCATATACCTCCAAACAAGTTCAAGAAAAATCGTTTCTTCACCTAGTATATTTTTTACTTAAATTTTCTCGGCCTCCTCCATTTTTCATCCAAAGAAGTTGGACAATTGAAATGACTAGATCTACTTTTGATGATGATTTTCGTGTCACATTGCATCATGCCAAGAAAAAAAATAATATTAAATGCATTTAAATTCAAATTTGAATTTAAAACAAATAGGAAATATCACCATTTATAATAATTTGTTTGTATAATAAGAGTCCAAATCTAAATCTATTTACATATTAAATTACATCGACATTTATTAATAATTAATGATTTATGTGTCAATTGTAACATATATCACATTACATTGAATGTCTAAGATGGACTTCTCTAGTACAATTCACGGTTGTGCCATAATAGATATACTGAACGACAACATTATTCTATTAATGAGACCAATGCTTGTTTGTATATGCTATTTTTTTAAAAAAGTTTTGTTCAATTAAATCTCACAATGGATTTACTTTAACTTTTCTTTACCCCATAAGATCCGAAAATTTATAATTTTTAGTACGTGAATTGGCATGCGATTTTTTCATAATTTTATAAAATTCAAATAGTATCGACAATTTTGACAGAAAGTTGACTTTTGTACAAAAAGAATTTTCCCATTGGTTCTCATAAAGTAAGCTTATAAAATACCTTTTGTCATCCACTGAACCAAAGCCCTCCATAAAGTAAGCAACTTCTCGGAGAATTTTTTTTTTTTTTTTTTTTTTGGTGAAAACTTCTCGGAGAAGTTGTTTCTCACCTCCAGCTCTATAATATGAAACCATAACTAGCCATCTTCTTTATTTCACCGATCAAACTCATACAAAAAAAAAAAAGAAAGAAAGAAAGAAGAAGAAGAAAACAAAATTTCGAGAGGCTGCAAACAATGGGTGACGACCGAGCTCTTGTCCGCCGGGAACCCGAACCCGAACCCCTGTCGGTGGCCCACGCACAGCCACTCGCCGCCTCCTACAACGACCGGATCCGCCCCTTGCTCGACGCGGTCGACAAGCTCCGAAACCTCATGGTCATGAAGGAGGGCATCCAGCTCCCCACCATCGTCGTCGTTGGCGACCAGTCCTCCGGCAAGTCGAGCGTCCTCGAGTCCCTTGCTGGCATCAGCCTGCCGCGCGGGCAGGGCATCTGCACCCGCGTGCCCCTTATCATGCGGCTCCAAGGCCGGCGTCAAGACGAAAGCACCAAGCTCCAACTTGAGTACAACGGCAAGATCGTGGACGTGTATGAGGACCACATCTCCGATGCCATTGTCTCTGCAACTGAAGAGATCGCCGGCTCTGGCAAGGGCATATCGAATACCCCGCTGACTCTGGTCGTCAGGAAAGATGGCGTCCCGGACTTGACCATGGTCGACCTGCCCGGAATCACGAGAGTGCCCGTGCACGGCCAGCCTGAGAATATATACGAGCAAATCTCGGGGATGATAATGGAGTACATAACGCCTGAGGAGAGCATCATCCTCAACGTCGTGTCTGCGACCGTCGACTTCTCCACTTGCGAGTCCATAAGGATGTCGCAGGTAAGTATATTCTAGCCACACTTGTCTCCCATATCAATTACAAACTCGAATGCCATATCTGTTTCAACGTTTCAGATGGTGGACAAGACCGGCAAGAGGACTCTGGCCGTTGTCACGAAGGCTGATAAAGCTCCGGAGGGCTTGCAGGAGAAGGTAACAGCTGATGATGTTAATATAGGGCTTGGTTACGTGTGTGTCAGGAACCGGATCGGTGCAGAGTCCTACGAAGAAGCGAGGCTCGAAGAGGCGAAGCTGTTCGACACACACCCCCAGCTGTGCCAAATTAACAAGTCCATCGTTGGTGTGCCTGTCCTGGCAAAAAATCTGGTGCAGATTCAGGCCACCATTATGGCCAAGTGCTTGCCAGGTATCGTTAAGAAGATCAATGACAAGCTGAATGCGAACGTTGCCGAGCTTAATAGGATGCCCAAGAATCTGTCCTCGGTCGCTGAGGCTGTGGCGGCCTTCATGCAGATCATGGGGTCGGCAAAGGAGTCGCTGAGGAAGGTCCTGCTGAGAGGCGAGTTCGATGAGTACCCGGACGAGAAGACCATGCACTGCACAGCCCGGCTGGTGGGGATGCTGAACCAATATTATGATGAGCTGCGAAACTGACCCGAGAACGATCCACGGACTAACTTCTTGTTGGAGGAACTGGAGGTCTTGGAAGAGGCCGAAGGGATCGGACTCCCAAACTTTCTCGCTCGCACTGCCTTTCTCACCCTTCTGCAGCGGAAGGTGAAGGCCATATCGAGCAAGCCACCAAGTTTCGGCGTTCGTGCTTGGGACTACATTGAGGGGGTTGTAATTCAGGAGTTGATGCGGCAATCAGAGAATTATCCTCAGCTGCAGTCGTGGATAAGAAGAGCAGCGTCCAATCTAATTAACAAGATGAGGGAGAAGACGACGGCTAAGATGAAGGAGATCGTTGAAATGGAGAAGCTCACTAGCTACACTTGCAACCCTGAATACCTGTCGGAGTGGAACAAGTTGATGGCTCAGCAGACCCAGTTCATGCTGGCGATCAACGACGAGTATAGGTCCACCAACATGGTCCTCGAGGGGATCGGGCAGGTCGACGTGCGCCATCTGAGGAATCACAAGCAGCTGGTTCAGCAGGCGTTCGATCTGAAAATGAGGATGACCGCGTACTGGAAGATTGTGCTGAGGAGGTTTGTCGACTCGATGGCCCTGCATCTGCCGTTCAGCGTGCACAACTTGGTGAACGAGGAGATGGAGAAGGATATTGTGGGCGAGCTGATCAGGCCCAATGGCAGCAGCAACATCGAGAGGATGTTGGAGGAAGCGCCGTCGGTGGCGGTGAAGCGTGAGAAGCTGAACAGGAGCGTCAAGCTCTTGAGGGAGTCTGCGAAGGTGGTGGCCAGAATCATGGATCGGATTGCTACAGATGGCGACTACAGTGATTAGTCAATGGCGTTGTTCTGGTGGCCGTTTATTTTCCTTCTTCTACTGAACTTAATCAAGGTGTTTTTCGTTTGAGTGTGTTAATGTTGCTGTTCTAGGAATCAGCTTTCCAAATGATGTTTCTTCTTGCTCTTGTATGTCTGAAAATGGGTTTTTGATGGACTTGCGATGGTTCTGTCCATGGGTTGTGGACACGAGTTGCGAGTTACAGCTTGAGCAGAGTCAGGATTAGTCAGAAGAAACGTGAGCGATGCGCCAATCCAACCCACAGTCAAATTTACATGGCACTGTCGGAAAATGATGTTGATCGACATTCCTGAGATGAGGCCCAGACAATTCGATGCCAACTTTCCGGTTGGTCGATGTGGAATAAATAAAATAAATTATGATACGAGGAAATGATATGTGTTCCGTTCTATTAGTACTGGTGCCACTTGCGTATTCACACGACCTAGGACAAAATGAACATGAATATTACGTGTTATGACCTCGAATCCTATGAGATTATTTCAAATTACCCTAACAATCATCAACCGTGATATTTACAAGCAACTGGACTACCAAAATAGGAATCAATGACTAATACGAGGACGTTGGTTCATCAAACTCCTGATGTTGAATTTACTATGCTACAATTGAAATAATTTGCGTATGACAAAATTATGTGTTAGGACTTGTTACGATTAATTCATTGAAAAATCATAACGAAAAATGTTATTGACTTACAACAAAATGATTGCAATTACCATGTATCACAAACCTAAAAAACCACAGGTGTATTTTTCAAATTTGTCCAACTCTCATGAACCACAATTAAGTTCAAAACAATTGGGTGGAAAAAAGTAGGAAGCACTAAGTAGTCTGATACTTGGACATGTCAACTGATCTCCAAGAGCAAATCTATTTTAACGACAAATATAAACTATGGTGTGATAGAATGACATATGTGATGACCCACTATGAGTTGTTCACTGAAAAGCTATGACGAATATTTTCATTAACTTATGCAAAAATGAACTCAATCACAACTTATTACAATCTAAAATATCATGAAAGTTTTTTAGTTTTTCTCAACTGCTCGGACGTCGGTTCATCAGTCTCTTGATGTTGAATTTATTGTTCTACAACTTAAATGCAGTTATTGACCCCTAAATTGATCGATCTCTGAGAGACAAAAATAAGTTGTGGTACAAACTAAATAAGATGTGTTACAACTTATTAATTGAAAAGTCATTATAAAAATTTTCATTGACAAACGACAAAATAAACATAATTACGACGTGTTACAATCTTATACATCACGAGTCTCTCCAAAAGTACTCGGTGACTAGTGCTTAATCCAAAGGAGACATTGATTTAATTACATCATGCGGACTTTGATGTCCAGTGACAAATTCCGTATTTTGGCGAAGTTCTTGAAATCTAAAAAGTATAGAACCTGCCCAAATCCTCATTATTTGTAATTATTTTATATTATTTTCTTTTTTTCATAAACTCTATTCTACATTGAATTAATATTATTGTTCAAAAGTTTTTATCTTCAAGAGCCGCAAGTCCCAAAGCGTCAAAGAAAAAAATTCAAAAGAGAAGAAAAAGCGACGAAGAAAAAGTGCATGAATCGAACTTAGACCCGTCCGAACAAAACGCACGCATCCCTAGGTGTAAAAGTGACGCAAAACAAATTAAAAACGATAAAGTATGCTTTTTTAAAAGCATAATTTCTAGCAAAAACCTTGAATAATCTAGTAAAATAATTATAAAAGGATCAAATAATTACCCAACCATAGGCAACGTAGTTGGTATGAAATTATGAACTCTCTCCCTCATCGCAAAAGTCAAGATGAGGCTTGACGGTGCTACTAGACACTGGAGGATCGTGTAATCCTCAAAAAATGATCTCCGACGATTTCTTGGTCATAAAAAAAATCAAATAATTGATGTTAATTATTAAAAATAAGATTAGACGGCACGCATGATTCAATTAAAGCTAAAGACAACCCGCATTTGCCGGTAAAAGAGAAGATTTTTTTTTTTTTTTTTGGTCAGAGGTCCAAAGAAGTTGACGATAATGTTATGGCGATTAGCAAGTAAAGTAAATTTGACTGACGTGAAGGTCGAGGACTACTCAATATTTTTTATTTATTTATTGAAGGAGTGCTTGTGTATTTTATTATTTCGTCAAACCTAAAGTCATTTCTATTTATTTCTTTTGAAAAATATGCGCACCAAAGATAACGTGGAAAAACTTCAGTAACAAAGGCAATGATGAAGCTAATGAAACAATGAGAAACCTGCCACATAATTAGAAGTTATCAATCTTTTTGGCGTCAAACAATGCGCAGATGAAGTCATTTTGGCGAGAGATTAATGCTAATATATGAGTACATTAAACAAATTGGATCAAAAGGATGAAGAGGATACATCCTAATGAACAGTAATCGTTTTGTTTTCTGTTTTCCTTCCGTGCATGCACGAATTTTGCGGGCAATGCAGTATAGAAATCTGCTTTGAACTAGCCCTTATCGAAAATTTGAATGAATTTTTCATTGGCAAATTTTTATGTGATATAAGCGATCATTTTAAAAAAATATTTTTTAAATCATTTATTTTCCGTGAAATACTTAAAAGACGTGGTGTGGAAATAGGCAGACAATAATTGTACCATTTCTAGAACTTACGAGCGGTTTACACACCCTTCCATCATGAGGGATAAAAGAGCCTTAAATCTCTCTTTCCTTTCCTTCAATTTATTTATCTTTTCAAATAGCTTAATCAACAATTCTTCACCTTTTCTCCAACCTCAATTTATATTCTTCCACTCTAACCCAAAAAAAAAAAAAAAAAAAATCAATACTCATACCTCCAAACAATTTCAAGAAAAATCGTTTCTTCACCTCATAATTTTTCACGAAAATTTTTTCCACCTCCTCCATTTTTTTATCCACAGAAGTTAGGCAATTGAAATGCCTCGGTCACTTGGGATGATGATTTCTGTGTCAAATTGCATCGTGCCAAGAAAAAGAATACTAATAACTGAATTTAAGTTTAAACCTAAATTTAAAACAAATAGGTAATATCATCTTTTATTATAATTTGTCAAATTATATGCAACATTAAGTTTATGTATAATATCATCAGTAGAGTCCAAATTTGAATCTAATTAAATATTCAATTGATGCACCTTTATTAAAAGATTTAAATCAATGATCTATGCATCAATTGCGACACATTAGCTGTATCGCACTACACTGTATATTTGAAATTGGCTTCTCTAATATAATTCACTCATGTACCACAATAAATATATTGAACGATGGCATTATTCTATTAAAGATGTGAAGGTGTGTTTGTATGTATCGCTGCTTTTTAGTGTTTGCTTTATGCTTAAAATTTCGCGATAGATGCACTTTCACTTTTATTTATCCAGAACTGAATTTTTCACAACATATAATCTTTAGAATGTGAATAAGGATGCAATTTTTTTCATAAATTTATAAAATTCAAACAATATTTACAATTTTGACAGGAAAGTAAAAAGTTATATTTAATTTTTGTATGACTATAAAAAAGCATGCCCTCGATCTCTTAAAAAAAAAACACACACACACACACACAAATATTGACATGACTTCGAACCCAAAAAAAAAATTTACCCATTGGTGCTTATAAAGTAAGTTTATAAAATACTTTTTGTCGTCCACGAAACCAAACCCCTCCATAAAATATTAAGCATCTTATCGTAAAAGTTATTTATTTATTTTTTTTTTTTTTGCTGAGGGACCGCTTTGGCCGACAGCCGTTACGTAAACCTTCAGTTGTCGCTAGCGGGGAAACCACCACCCTGGCGCCACGTGTAAGTCATCATACAGCGCTTCAGCCTCCGGACTTCGAATCTAGGCCTCCACGGTGGAGGACAAAGGATCTACCCTCTACGCTTCGGTGGTTAACTTCTCGTAGAAGTTATTTATCCCCTTCTTCTCTATAAAACGAAACCGTAACTTCTCATATTTTATCTTGCCGGTCAAACTCATACAAAGAAAAGAACAAAATTTCGATAGGCTGCAAACAATGAGTGACGACCGAGCTCTCGTCGGCCGTGAACCCGAACCCGAACCCCTGCTGGTTGCCCATATGCCCCCACTCGCCGCCTCCTATAACAACCGGATCCGATCCCTCCTCGACGCGGTTGACAAGCTCTGAAACCTTGAGGTCATGAAGGAGGACATCCCGCTCCCCACCATCGTCGTCGTAGGCGACCAGTCCTCCGGCAAGTCGAGCGTCCTTGCGTCCCTCGCCGGCATCAGCCTGCCACGTGGGGATGGCATCTGCACGCGCGTCCCCCTTATCATGCGGCTCCAAGGCCGGTGTCCCGCTGACAGTCCTGAGCTCCACCTTGAGTTCAACGGCAAAATTGTGAAGATCGACGACGAGGACCATGTCTCTGCCGCCATAGTCTCCGCCACTGACGAGATCGCTGGCTCCAGCAAGGGCATGTCGAATGCCCCGCTGACTTTGGTCGTCAAGAAAGATGGCGTCCCGGACTTGACCATGATCGATTTGCCGGGAATCACGAGAGTGCCCGTGCACGGCCAGCCCGAGAACATCTCCGAGCGGATCTTGGCGATGATAATGGAGTACGTCAGGCCTGAGGAGAGCATCATCCTAAATGTCGTGTCCGTGACCATCGACTTCCACGTTTGTGAGTCCATAAGGATGTCGCAAGTAACTGTACTTTAGCCACACTTGTCTTCCATATCAATTAAAAACTCGAATGATTTATACAGGTTTACCATACGTGTCTTATACAATTATTTGTTTTTGCGTTGCAGATGGTGGACCAGACCGGCAAGAGGACTCTGGCCGTCGTCACAAAGGCCGATAAAGCTCCAGAGGGCTTGCTCGAGAAGGTGACGGCCAATGATGTCAATATAGGGCTTGGCTATGTCTGCGTCAGAAACAGGATTGGTGACGAGTCCTACGAAGAAGCAAGGTTCGAAGAGGCGAAGCTGTTCGAGACGCACCCTCTACTATGCAAGATTGACAAGTCCATTGTTGGTGTGCCTGTCTTGGCACAAAAGCTGACGCAGATTCAAGCCACCATTATGGCCCAGTGTTTGCCTGAGATCGTCAGGAGCATCAATGACAAGCTGAACGCCAAAGTCGCGGAGCTTGAGAGCATGCCCAAGAAACTGTCCTCGGTCGAGGAGGCTGCGATGGCCTTTGTGCAGATCATGGGGTCGGCGAAGGAGTCGCTGAGGAAAGTCCTGCTGGGAAGCGAGTTCGATGAGTACCCAGATGACAAGGACATGCACTGCGCGACCAGGCTGGTGGAGATGCTCAACCACTACGCCGATGAGCTCCGTACCGAGGACAAGCCGTGGACTAACTTCATGTTGGACGAAATTGAAGTCTTGAAAGAGGCCAAGGGCATTGGGCTCCCGGACTTCCTCACTTGCACCGCTTTTGTCACCCTTTTGCAGCGGAAGGTGGAGGGAATATTGAGCAAGCAGCCGAGTTTCGGGGTTCGTGTTTGGGACTACATCGAGGCAGTCGTGATTCGGGTCTTGATGCGACACTCAGAGAATTATCCGCAACTGCAGTTGCTGACGAGAAGAGCAGCGTCCAATCTGATCAGAAAGATGAAGGGAAAGACGATGAATAAGATGATGAAGATTCTTGAAATGGAGAAGCTCACAGACTACACTTGCAACCCTGAGTACCTGTTGCAGCGGAACATGTTGATGACCCAGGAGGGCAGGTTTACGGAGGCGATCCATCTGGGTTATCCTAACGAGATTGTCCTCCAGGGAATCGGGACGGTCTACCTGGTCGATCTGAGGGAACACAAGCAGCTGGTTCGGGAGGCGTTCGATCTGAGTGTGAGGATGACCGCGTACTGGAAGATTGTGGTGAGCAGGTTTGTGGATTCGATGGCGCTGCATCTGCGGTTCAGCGTGCACAACTTGGTGAACAAGGAGATGGAGAAGGAGATTGGGGGCGAGCTGATCGGGCCCAATGACAGCGGCCGCATCAATAGGATGCTGGAGGAAGTGCCGGGGGTGGCGGCAAAGCGCGAGGAGCTGAACATGAGCGTCGAGCTGTTGAGGGAGTCTGCAGAGGTGGTGGCCAAGATAATGGACCGGATTGCTACTAATGGTGACTATAATAACTAATTAATTTTGTTGTTCAAGTGGATTATTTTTATTTTAATATTTTTATGAGTGCGTTCCTGTTTGTTTAGGTGGTTTTGCGTTGTATACAAAATGGACTTCAATTAGCTTCTAATGACTAGGTGTTTTTCCTATGACGGGAAAATCACCTCTTCTCAATAGTTTTTTTTTGTGCAAAAAAAAAAAAAAAAATTATGACACCTAAACCCTTAATTACCTCGCTTCGTCATTTATTGCATTAAAAAATGTAATAAATTTAAGATTTTTTTAAAGATTTTCCTATTGGATAGTGATAGGCCAACAACACCAAAGGCGACAGATGGGGCACGATACCCATTTGTGTGAAAGGCGGTGGGTCAATTTCAATGACAGCGCAGGGTAGACCAATCCTAACGACAATGCCACTTAGAAGTGAAAATGTAGCAAAGAGCTTACACTACATCTCTGTTGACACCCAAAAATGCCTAAGTATTCCACGACGACTTGGTCATTATAGGCTAGCTAAAGGGACGACAGAGGCACAAAATTGCTAAGTATTGGGAGCTGTTAGTTGACAAAAAAAGGTTGTTCAATAGGAAAACCCGACTTGAGCTTGCGGGAATATTAGTGAAGATGGTTGTATTGAAACAGGAAGTCGGCGATGAGGACTAACTCAGTTGATTAAAGAGATATACATGATATAATTGTTAAGGAAGTGGCGACAATATAATTGTCAAGTAGTGGAGCTGATCGTCAAAGAAGTAACCATCAAAGAAGAGGAGGCGATGTAATCCTCAAAGGAATGGAGCAGATATAATAGTCAAGTAGTGGAGTCGACGACTTCAAGAGTAAAATGTTTGTGAATAAGGATCACTAAATTTTATGAGACACATAGAGCATGTTTAATTTTAGCAACTACCGATCCACACTTTCAAGGTGTTTCTTCATTTGGAGCGACACAACTTCAGACGACATAACAAAAATGAACATAGCCCGCGAAGTGACAAAAAATCGAATCGAAGGAAATGCTTGACTTCAGAAGGAGAGAGCGACAAAATCCCCAATCTAGGCCGGGCTCGCATGGGCTTTATCTTGATATTTGTATGAATTTAGCGTCTAAATTGAAGATCAAATTGCATGATGATGACATGTTTTGACCTACTAGGACTTGTTCTTTGAAGAGCTATTGCAAAATATCTGACCTACGGAAGATGAACACGATTATGACATGTTATGACCTTAAATACTGTGAGAGCATTTCAAATTTCCCTAACAACCATGAACCGCAACATTCAAAAACAAGTGGACTGCCAAAATAGGAATTGATAATCGATACTTGGACATTGGTTCATCAGACTCTCGAGATCAAATTTACTCTTTTCAAATTGAATCAAATCGCGATACGACAAAATTTGATGTGTCACGATTTGTTACAACTAGTTCATTGGAAAGCCAATATGAAACATTTCATCGACTCATGACAAGATGATTGCAATTACAACATGGTACGACCAAAAAAATCATAAGGGTATTTTCAAAGTTTGTCCAATTTTCATGAACCATGATATGATTGCATGTCGGTGGGGGTGGAAAAGGTAGGAACTGAGGTGATATTTGGACGGATCGATCGATTGATTTGTTTAGAGAAAATCTCAACAACAAGGATTATTTGTGGTATGACATAATAAGATGTGTCATGACCTATCATGACTTGTACATTGCAAAATTAGTACAAAATTATTTGTTTAAAGTTATGATAAGACAAACGCAATAATGGCATGTTATGGTCTCAAATATCATAAGCGTGTTTCAAACTTTCCTAACTGTCATGACTCATGATAATATAAATAAAGTGGACGACCAAAATAGGAATTGGTGACCGATGCTTGGAGATCAGTTTGTCAGTCTCTTGAGGTATATTGTGCTACAACTAAAATGAATTGTGGTACAACAATATCAAATGTATTATGACTTGCTATGACTAGCTTATTGAAAATTCATTACGAATGATTGCAATTATGACGTAATATGACCTAAAGAACCACAGGGGTATTTTTTAATTTGTCCAACTTGGGTGTTTAAAGAGTAGGAACCTAGTGAATATTAGACTTATAGACTGATTTTTTAGACAAAATCCATTATTTCGCTACAAAATAAAACAATGTCTTGACAAAATGAGATGTATTACAACTTATTGTTCCTGCATTGAAACACTACTAGGAGAATTTTCATTGCTTATGACAAGATGAATAGAATAATAAGGTGTTACGATCTTATATATCATGAGGGTATCTCAAATTTTCGCAACTGTCATAGAACCATTCAAGTGGTCAACCAATATAGGAATTGACCATCAATATTTGGATATCGGTCGATCAGTTACTTGAGGTCGAGTTTATTATGCCACTATCAAAATGAATTATGGTGTGCAAAAATTTGATGTTTCATGACTTGTCGCAATTAATTCTAAAATAAGGTTCCAAAGACATATTTTACTAACTGATGAGACAATGACTCCCGTTGCAATAGCAAAAATCAAAGAATGTTTTCACATTTCCCCGAACTCTCATAAACGCTAGTTCAAATCAATTGGGTGGAAAAAAGTATGACTAGGTCGACCGATATTAAACATCAAATGATTGATCCCCAAAAGACAAAGATGGACTGCAGTACTACAACATAAGATGTGTTAAGACATGATCATCAAAAAGTTATGATGAAAATTTTGATCAAATATTTGATAAAAAGAACGAAATTACGATGTGTTCCGACTTCAAATAACCTCAGAGTTTCTCAAAATTTCTCCAGTTATCATGAACCGCGGTAATTCCAAAGTTAGTATGCGATCAAAATAGGGATCGGTGGCTCATGCTTGGTATGCACGAAGACATGGATTCAATTACAAAAAATTGCGACCTTGATCTCAAAATGACTAATTTCCATATTTAGGTCACGTTCTTGAAATCTTTTTTTTTTTTTTTTTTTTTGGTCGAAATGTTCTTGAAATCTAACAAGTATGAAACCAACCCAAATCCTCATTGTCATGCCCCGAACCTTGAGCACATGCCCATCCCTTGGTGGTCAATTAAAATTGCGACTTCTCAAGACGAGTCGCCGACCCTTTCATTTTATTGCACATGCGGAAGCGAATAAACAAATCCCCTGACAGTAAATAGCATGAGATAGAAAAGCATAACAACAATTCACAGCCAAAACACGCTTTTATATACACACTGAGCCATATAAAAAAGATCAACACAAAAAGTTTACAAAAGACGGGCTCTCAAAAAGAGGCTGTCCTAACTGACCTACACCTCAGATCTTCTCAGCTCTGTTCCAGATCTTCCACTCTATGGTCTTGAAAAGAATTGAGCTCACGACGGGGTGAGATATAAATATCAGCGAGTTCACGCTCTAAACCCCAATTAGGAAGGAAACATGCCTAGAGGCGTCCTAACTACACAACCACACTATCACACAACCACACAACAATAGAGACTCACATTGTCTCAGTTTCTCCTTATATGTCAGCACAATTCATATCACAGACATGAGCAGCAAATAAGCTCAAACAATTGGAACGTCACATCTCAAACAATCACGAGGTGTCCTGATTATAGGGCCAAATCGTTATGACACGTTCCATATCATGCCACACAATTTTATCCCATAATTCGACACATTCAACTCAATTAATCATGCGTTCCTAATTTTTTATCTTGGCCCAATGGGCATGGCCTACTCAATGTTTGGTGGTCTTCTAGTGTAGCTAGGTGTCGTCTCACCCTATTGAGCACGGTAACGTCTCTATTAGACGGCTTTCCCAAAGGAGTATAGGTCCAAAATCTATTACAACCGGCTTCCATTGTCCAAGGGCAACCCATATAGGGGCTTTGTCTAGCGTAAACGCTCGGGACGGGTTCGCATAGCCAACCCACGATCAATCAATTATGGCCAATGACACCGTGCATTGCACTCAAATGTCTCAATTAAGATAATGCACTTGACCATTTTTCTTTGTATTAAAACATCCGGTGAAAATAATCGTGTGTGGGTACACGGTCAGATCGAACTCGAAAAAATGATATCCTTCCTTTTAAAATCTCACTATTTGATATAGTATTTAAAATCATTTTCGATGTCAAAATCCGACACCCGAGATTTTCTAATTAAATACCAAACTTTCACGAATTTGGAATAATAACCAAAATTCCAATCCCCACTCAAATTGCACAAATCAACACTCAATTGCAGAAACTAAACACACCACTGTAATCAGCATGAAATTTCGATCACCAGCTATCTTGGTCTAATTTCCGAAAAATATTTAATAATTAAATAAGTACCAAAATAATTAAATAAATGCAATCAAATACTAAAAATACTAACTTAGGCTGGAAATGCTAATCTAACCACCTAAATGGGCCTAGAAAATTTTTGAACACATCTAGATAAATAGCACAACTTATCTAGTTCTTAATTAATCTAATCTAACCACATAACATGCATAAATGAATAATTAAATCACTAATATAATATAACTAACCACCTAATCCGTAATTAACTTAAACTAATCACCCAATAAGCATCATTAACTCCATAAGCAGAGTTTAGCAAGTAAACTCACTGATTTTGCAATCCAGTGAGTCCATGGCGACAGCGACGCAAAGACGAGCAACAATTGAGCCTACAGTGACACTGACTAAAGCCCGAAACGGACCTAAAATGGGCCATGAAGACCTCAGCCTTTGCTGAAGCTTTGGCCTCTGAACCTTGTTGCTGGGCTGGATTGGAGTGCTAAAACGGCTCGGCAAAAGGACACGGCGGGACGGCGAGGCTGCTACGGGGCCAGGCGGACGGTGGACGATGGTTGGACGGCGTCGACGGTGATCAAGGCAACAGCAGAGGAGCTTGAGACAACAAGCTAGGCTGGCTAGAATGCGAGCTGGAGTAGGCGCGAGCGAGCGGGCAGCGCAACGGCTTCGGCGGGCGGAATGGGGCTTGGATGGCTTCGGTGGGCTTGCGACGAAAGGGGGAGGGGCTGCCGGTTCTCTCTGGTTCTCTCAAGCTTTCTAAAGCTTCAACAATGGATAAAGCAAGCCCTTTGAAGAAAAGAAGCTAGCTGAAGGTGGGGGGCCTAAGTTGCCTCAATAGTCAACCAAAATATCCCTTTGTGCTCAAGTTCATGCCTCCACCACTTGGGCTGTCATCCATGGCCAAAATGCAGCACAATACTTCCCCTAGAAGCTTCATTTGATGCCTCAAATGTTGCACACCCCCTTGGCCTACAAATTTTGTGGAATCCCCTTTCAATTTCATTCAATCCCTCTCCAATTGGACCTAAATTGGAGTCCATAAATCCAACCAAGGTGCCCACACTCAAATTCACATTTTTTCTTGTTAATTGGACCAACTTGACGGCTAACGGTGCGCTAAAAAACAGCCCTCTAATTTTCCAAGTAAAAAACGGCATTACTTTGAATTTTTGCCAAAAATCCTGATTTACAGAAAAATCTTCGGAAGGTGAGTCGACGCTCCTAAAATGAATCACGATGTTATAATTTTCAATTTCTGAAATCGGATTCAAATTTGCGGTTAATTTCAATCTAATGCGATTTTAGCATGACCTAACCTACCGGATAGCTTTTAGGAATTTTTAGTGCAATTGACCTGTGGTCGTTTATTTTCGAGTCACAATGTACCTCTTTGATACATTAACGACTTTCGGTTGTTATAAAAATCTTGAAGTTTTAAATACGGACACAGGGTACAGAAATGACAGAAAAATTGGTCAAGTGCTGTTTAAGAGAAATTTTGCAATTAGGTGGAATCACCCACGCACTAATCACATACTTCTGTCAAAACGACCTATCTTCGATCTCTGATCGATTTTGATAGTGTCGTAATGACCCTTGCAGATTAGTACGGTCGAGCAGTTGATTCCTGATCAAATTCTTGAGTCTATTGCATTTAGATTTCTTAACGGCTTCACTTGATAGGCTAGTAATCCCATGAGTGGCCAACTCAGGGAAAAGAACTATAGGCACGTTGATGAAAAGCCCAACTTATTCAATCGAAAACAGAACCTGAAATTTAGGATGTCACACGATTAATTCGGCAATAGGGAACGCTTTGTCGGGTGCCATCTTCCTATATCTGAGTGACGTATGAGTGATAGGTGAGTTCACTCAAAAGCTCCCCTTGTGGCAAATGTAAAAGACCCTGAATTTCTACTTACCGCTCAAGAATGGAATGCGGATGAAAGCCATCATGGACCATACACTCATCAATTGCCATATGTCATCTAACTCAATAATTTTATAGTAAAATTTAACGAAAGTTAGCGAATGATAAATTTATTATAATTATATTAGTTTGAGGTTTTTGATGATGAAAAAATTAATTTTTGATAAATTTATCATAAATATGTCGATTTGAGATTTTTCTTGATATTAAACCTAAATTTAAATTTAAAACAAATAGGTACTATCATTGTTTCAATAATTTGTGATATTATTTGTTACATTAAGTTAATTTATAATGTCATCAAAAGAGTCCAAACTATAATCTATTTACATATTCAATTAGATTCGCTTTTATTAAAAATTTTAAAACAATGATTTATGCATCAATTGTGACATATTATTAAATATTCGAGATGGACTTCTCTTATACAATTCATGTGTGTGCCACAATAGTTATATTAAACTATGACATTATTCTACTAAGTATACATAGGCGTGTTTGTATGTCCTACTACTTTTTAGTTTTTTTCTTTTTGCTTAACTAAATCTTACAATAGATGCACTTTAATTTTTCTTTACCTCATAAGATCTAAAATTTGCACAATATATAATTTTTAGCATGTGAATTCACATGCAATTTTTTTCATAATTTTATAGAATTCAAATAGTATATACAATTGTGATAGGAAAGTAAAAAATTATTATTATTTTTTTATCTAACTATAAACAAGCATGCCCTCGATCTCTTAAATGAAAAAAAAAAACCACAAATAATGACATGTCTTTTTTACAAAATGAAAATCTTCCCCTTAGTGCTTATAATATAAGTTCATAAAAGAAACCTTTTGCCATTTGCTATGTTGGGAAGAACCGGGGTAACAATTCACCAAAAAATAAACCCAATCGAGTATCAATTGCTCTCCCTAAACTAAACCAACCGAAATCAACTTAACTTTAGCAACAACCAGCCAATACAACCTAGCAATAAGTAAATATACTGTTGAAATGATAAAGAGACAAACCACAAACAACATCAGGGTTTTATGTGGAAACACAATGCAGGAAAAACCCTGGACCACCCAAAAACTTCCATTAATCATTGAAAATAGTAGGATACACAAAGTGTTCTTTTCTAGTCTCATGCTAGAGGCTCACATCAATAGTACAACCATATTTCCTCACCACAAAGTTGGATTAACGTAGACGTAGTAAAAAAACCCTCACTGCAATTGGAGAATTCGAATGAGGTTCTCAACGAATGAAACCGATCAACTTGTAACCCTCGTCTCACGGACAACATACTTAAATTTGAGCAAATTCCATCAACATTTGGCCTTCAAATCGAGACCACAAAATTTTGCCCCATTTCTTTTTCTTCTTGGCTTCCTCTTCGTGAGATTATTGTCTGCACTATTTGTTTTTCTCTCTTTTCCCCTTGGGCTCTACTCCATGAACAAAGCAACCACTTGCTTTTTCTTCTTTTTGCCTTTTGACCTTTTTTTTTTTTTTTTTTTTTTTTTTTTTTTTTTTTCAGGTTAGTGTGATCTATGCCCACAAAAGGTGGACCTAGCCAATAAATCTCCCTCTCCACCTCATGTGGGAAGTTCCGCCATTAACAATAAAATCATATTTCCTCACCAATACAAAGGTGGATTAATATAAACAGAGTAAGACAACCCTAACTGCAATTGGAAAATATGGAGGAGGTTCTTAATGAACGAAATCGATCAACTTGTAGCCCTCGATCTCATGAACAACATACTCAAATTTGAGCCAATTCTGTCAACGTTTGGCTTTTGAATTGGGACCACAAAACTTTGCCCCCTTTCCTTTTCTTCTTGGCTTCCTCTCGATGAGATCCCTATCTCTCAATGCACTCTCTATTTTTTTTCTCTCTTTCCTTGTGTTCTACTCCACGAACAAAGCAACCATTTGCTTTTTCAGCTTTTTGCTTTTTGACCTTTTGACTTTTCTATTTATTTTTGTGTTAATGTTAGAAGGGCCCACAAGAGGCGGGCCTAGCCAACAAATCTCCCCCTCCGCCTCATGTGGGATGTTCCACCATCAATTATATAACCATATTTCCTCATTAATACAAAGGTGGATTAAAATAAACAGAGTAAAAAAAAAATCCTAATTGGGATTGGAGATTTCGGAGGTAGGTTCTCAATGAACAAAACTCATAACCCTCGGTCTCACGAACAACATACTTAAATTTGAGCCAATTCTATCAATGTTTGGTCTTCGAATTGAGACCACAATACTTTGCCCCATTTGCTTTTCTTCTTGGCTTCCTCTCAATGAGATCCCTATCTCTCGATGCACTATATATTTTTCTCTCTATTTCCTCTTAGTTTCTACTCCATGAACAAAGCAACCACATGCTTTTTCTTCTTTTTGCTTTTTGACCTTTTGACATTTTTTTTTCTTTTTTTATGTTAATATCAGCTAGGCCCACAAGAGGTGCACCCAACCAATATATCTTCCCCTCCGCCTCATGTGGGAAGTTCCACCATGACCACTTTGTTTATGCAGGAGTCAAATTTCACCATGGGCAAGACTTTAGTTATCATATTGGATCTATTGTCGTGGATATGGACTTTTCAAGTAGGAAGAGCTTCCTTTCTAATTTCTCCTAGATCCAATGATACTTCACATCAATATGCTTCAATCCTGAATTCAATACTAGATTTTTGCTAAGATAGATAATATTCATGATATCACAATACATAACAAATTTCTCTTACTTTAAGCCCAACCCTAGTAGGAATTTTTGCATCTACAAGAGTTCCTTTCCTCCTTTGGTGATAACAATATACTCAGTTTTGATCATGGACAAAACAACAAAGCAACATATTTTTGCAATCTTAATTGACGAAACAGCTCCCCCTATAAAGGTCATCATGTAACCTAATGTGGATTTTTGAGAATCAACATCATCGACATAGTCTGCATCCGAGTAGTCACTTAATTTAGGCTTCACATTTCCCTAACACAAGCAAAATCTAAAATTGCCTCTAAGATATGTCAAAATCCAATTAACGGTGATTAAATGCTCCTTACTTGTATTTGCGAGAAACCTACTCACAACACCAACTGCATGATAATGTCAAGTCTTATACAAATCATAGCGTACGTCAAACTACCCATAATCGATGCATATGGAATGTTCATCATCGCTTCTTTCTCTTTCTCATTTATAGGACACTCTTCACTACTCAACTTGAAATGGCCTAAAAGTGGAGTACTTACTGGTTTGCATGTACTCATCTTCAATCTTTCTAGCACCTTTTCAATGTACCTCTCTTGAGATAACCAAAACTTCTTGTTCTTCTTTTCGCAAGTAATTCTCATGCCAATGATTTGCTTAGCCGGTCCACGATCCTTCATTGCAAAAGCTCTACTCAACTTATTTTTTAAGCTCTTGATCATGTTAGTATCATGCCCAACAATCAACCTGTCATCTACATAGAGTATGATGATAAGAAAATCATTATCTAAGAATCTTTAATGAAGACACAAGAATCGGAGTTGGTCTTACCATATCCATAATCTCTCATGAATGATTCAAACTTTTCGTACTATTGTTTTGACGCTTACTTGAGATCATATAAGCTTTTTCTCAACCTATGTGCAAGATGATCCCTGCCTTCAACTTTAAAACCCTCCAATTGTTCTATATATATTTCTTCTTTTAAGCCTCCATGAAGAAAAGTTGTCTTACATCAAGCTATTCAATTTCTAAATTCAAACCGGCAACCAACCTAAGAACAAGTCAAATAGAAGACATTTTTACAACTGGTGAAAAATCTCTTCCAAGTTGGTTCCATTATTTTGACGAACACTCTTCAAAACCATGCAAGGATTTAAGCTCCTCTTGCATGGCTTTATGCCGCTCATTTTTTTTGATTGCATGACATAGCATATTCATAAGTTTTTGGCTCTCCTGCATTAGTGAGTAACATATACTCATGCGGTTGATATCTTTGTGAAGGTTTATGCTCTCTTTTAGATTTTCTAACTTGAGGAAGGACATGTTCTTACTCAAGTGTCTCAATGGCCTATTCTTACTCAACTGATTGTTATGGTTAAACTATTTCACCTGTCTCAACCAAAGAATCAATATTATGTGAGAATTCACCATCTTCATGATTTCCATACACTTCTCCCCCATGATTTTTTCCCAATGCAATAGGAAGATATGGGTTGAAACTAATAAAATATTGGGTTACATTCTTTGGCCTCCTTCACTTGTCGATGTGTTCAATGGTTTGATCTTCAAAAAACACTACATCTCTGCTTCTAATGACTTTTTTTGTAACTAGATCTCATAATTTGTAGCCAAACTCTTCATGTCCGCAACACAAGAAAATACATTACTTAGACTTGTCATCAAATTTTCACCTTTCATCTCTCGAAACATGCACGAATGCCCAGCAACAAAACACTTTTGAAAGACTGTAGAAAATATCTTTCCCACTCTAAATCCTTCATGAAACATCCCCTTTAAGAGGAACCAATGGAGAACGATTTAGCAAATATACTGTTGTTCTCATCGCTTCACCTTAGAATGACTTAGCCAACTTTGCATGAGAAAGCATACACCGAATTCAATCATTAATTGTCTAGTTCATTCTCTTTGCCACTCCATTTTGTTGTTGTGTTTTTGGAATAGTCTTCTCAAGCTTGATACAATAATCCCTGTAATAATATTCAAACGAGCCTCTATATTCACCATCGTTAGCAGCTTGAACACATTTCAATTTCTTCTTAGTATTTCTTTCCATATTAACATGAAATTGCTTGAAAACAACAAAACCTGGTCTTTAGATTTCAAAGCACAGCCCACACTTTTCTAGAGTAGTCATTAATAAATGTTACAAAGTATAATGTACTATCAAGGGTTCTAACATCCATGCAACAAACATCGATGTGTCAATTTTGTGTGTGGAGAGTAACTATGAAATGAGAATTTATGTTGTTTACCTATTAGGTAGTGAGTATAATCTAAATTTCTCTCATTCAATGGTAGAGGGTTCTTTCTAGCAAGAACATGAAGTCCCTTCTTGTTGAGATAACCAAGTCTCATATGCCATAAGTCAACTAAAGAATCCTCCACTACACCCATGGATGAACCTCTCACGAGCATGCTAATGCTCATCCATGGGTGTTGCCAGCATCGTTTAGGCATGCCATTGATCCCTAGGTATCCATCTTTCCCATTTAGGCCAAGGATGACGCTCGCAACCAACCATGGACGACTAGCTCACAAGTGATGCCGATGCTCATCATAGGTCATCCACCACACCTGTAGCATTCCCCGGTCCAAGAATAAGCCTACCTTTTCCGTCGTTGCCCCCTAAGCCATTGCCAGATCTAATGAGGGTGACTCTTGCCCTGCTCGTGAGGGTCGAGCCCTCGTTGAATTTGATGAAAGTGACCTTGTTGGCCACAAGTGAGGGTCACGACACCCTCGCCAGCCCTCACATGTGGCAAGTCGCAGGCCAAAGGCACATAAAGGAAAAAATAAGAAGAAAGAAATGGTGAAAAAGAGATAGAAATGAAGTAGAGAGAGGGGCTTGCAGGTTTCTGAAAGGTGGGCCCGCGATTAATATGTTTTGCTTGCATAATGGACTTATACATTGCTGAGATGGCTACCACAGTTGCACCCAATGTTTTTTCATTAATACATGGCTTCCACACTTTAAGTTCCCAAATCTTGTCCCCTCCACGGCACCACCCCCCTTCCATGAAGTCATCTCTCAATCGTCCAACTCGCGATAGGACACAGCCCCTATATAATGAATCCATAACTTCACTACTCCGTAGAACGAGATCATTACTTTCCATCCTTGATTTCACCGATCAAGCACATTGAAAGTTAGAAGGAAGGTTTAGAGAGGCTGCAAACAATGGATGACAACCAGGCTCTCAACCACGGTGTACCCGAAGCCGAACTCGTGTTCATTGCCCGCCCGGCGCCACTCGCTGCCTCCTACAATGACCGGATCCGCCCCATGCTCGATGTGATCGACAGGCTGCGAAACCTCATGGTCATGAAGGAGGGCATCCAGCTCCCCACCATTGTCGTCATCGGCGACCAGTCCTCAGGCAAGTCGAGCGTCCTCGAGTCCCTCGCTGGCATCAACCTGCCGCGGGGGCAGGGCATCTGCACCCGCGTCCCTCTCATCATGCGGCTCCAGGACAACCCTTACGCCAACCGCCCCGAGATCTACCTCGAATTCAACGGCAAAGTCGTCCACACGGACGAGGACAACATCTCCGTGGCCATTAATGACGCCACCGACAAGATTGCGGGCCATGGGAAGGGCATATCGGACACCCCGCTGACTCTGGTCGTCAAGAAAGACGGCGTCCCGGACTTGACCATGGTGGACTTGCCTGGAATCACGAGAGTGCCCGTGCACGGCCAGCCGGAGAACATCTACGAGCAGATCTCAGAGATGATAATGGTGTACATAAGGCCTGAGGAGAGCATCATCCTCAATGTCTTGTCCGCGACGGTTGACTTCTCAACTTGCGAGTCCATAAGGATGTCGCAAGTAAGTATACTCTAGACACGCTTGGCTCCCATATCAATTGAATGCTTGAATAGTTTATTTTAACTCGAGGTAATGGGTCTCTACCATGATTCGTTTTTATGTCGCAGATGGTGGACAAGACCGGCAGGAGGACTCTGGGCGTCGTCACAAAGGCCGATATAGCTCCGCAGGGCCTGCTCGAGAAGGTGACAGCGGATGATGTCAATATAGGGCTTGGTTATGTGTGTGTGAGGAACCGGATTGGCGACGAGACCCACGAAGAAGCGAGGCTGGAAGAGGCGAAGCTGTTCGACACGCACCCTCTGCTGTGCAAGATTCCCAAGTCCATCGTAGGTGTACCTGTTTTGGCACAAAAGCTGACGCAGATTCAAGCCACCATGATGGCTGAGTGTTTGCCGGAGATTGACAAGAAGATCAATGACAAGCTGAACGCGGATGTCACCGAGCTTAAGAAATTGCCCAAGAAACTGTCCTCTGTCACGGAGGCCATGATGGCCTTCATGCAGATCCTTTGTTTGGCGAAGGAGTCGCTAAGGAAAATCTTGTTGAGAGGCGAGTTCGATGAGTACCCAGAAGAGAACATGCACTGCACGCCCAGGCTAGTGGAGATGCTGAACCAATACTCCGACGAGCTCCAAAATTGTGCTGAGAATGTCCCGAGGACCAACTTCCTTTCGGAGGAATTGAAGGTCTTGGAAGAGGCCAAAGGGATTTGGCTCCCGAACTTCCTCCCTCGCACCGGCTTCCTCACCCTTTTCCAGCAGAAGATGACGGGGATATCAAGCAAAACACCAAGTTTTGTGGCTCGTGTTTGGGAATATATTGAGGCGGTCGTGATTCGGGTGTTGATGAGACACTCGGAGAATTATCCTCATCTTCAGTGGTCGATGAGAAGAGTAGCGTCCAGTCTGATTAACAAGAGGAAGGAGAAGGCGATGGATAGGATGATGGAAATTGTCAAAATGGAGAATCTCACTAATTACACATGCAACCCTGAGTACACGTTGGAGTGGAACAACTTGATGTCCCAGCAGAACAGATTCATGGACGTGATCAACAACGTGTCGAATCCTAGCAAAATTGTCCTCTCGGGGATCGGGGAGGTCGACGTGGGCAACCTGAGGCATCATCGCAAGCAGCAGATTCAGGAGGCGTTTGATCTGAAGATGAGGATTACCGCGTACTGGAAGGTTGTGCTGCGGAGGTTCGTCGACTCGATGGCGCTCCATCTGCTGTTCAGCGTGCAGAACCTGTTGAACAACGAGATGGAGGAGGAGATTAAGGGGGAGCTAATCGGGCCCAGTGGGAGCGGCGTCATCGAGAAAATGCTGGAAGAAGCGCCGTCGGTGGCGGCGAAGCGTGATAAGCTGAACAGGAGCATCAAGTTGTTGAGGGAGTCTGCGGAGGTGGTGGCCAAGATCGGCGACCGGATTGCTACAGATGGTGACTTCAGTGATTAGTTAGTGTTGTTCTAGTGGATTTTCGTTTTTTTTTTTTTTTTTAAATGAGTGTGTTAATGTTCCTGCTCTAGGAATCAGCTTCTGAATGATGTTTTACTGGATATTTGTGCGTCTGCAAATGGGTTTTTATCTTCATCGTACTTGCAATGGTTCTATCCATGTTGTGGATATAAGAAGAAACGTGAGTGATGCGCCAATCCAACCCACATTCAATTACATGGCGCTATCGGAAAATGATGTTGATCGACATTCCTGCGATGAGTGGCCCCAGAGAATTCGATACCCAACTTTTCCGTCCGTCATTGTAGAAAAAATAAAATAAATTATGATACGACGAATGAGAGGCGTTGCAGTCTATGAGGACTCGTTACCACTAACATAGCCACCAACTCTGTACCATGAGAGCATTTCAAACTTGTGAAAAGTGAAGTTTCAAGATGAAGTTGCTGAATAAAGCATTTCAGATGAAGATGAAATATTTACTTCTAGAGATGAGTAATCAATTCTAGAAAAAATGCCTTGTATTTCATTGAATCAGCAAATTACAGTCATACAATGTAATCGAAGCAGTGTATAAAACTTCTACAGAACTTCCTCCTCTGTTCTTGCTTACTTGAATCTTATAAGCTGATCAGCTGCAATCTTCCTTGAGAGATTTTCTCCTTGAGAGATTCTCACGATGGAGAAGAACTTCAATGGAGGAATTCTTTAAGACTTGTTTTTCCCTTACTTCTCTTTCTCTTCTACTATGTCTATTTATATCGAACTACTTCATCTTCACTAGTAACAGAAAAAACTGAAACAGAGTTCATATGGAAAGAACAGAACTAACTAACAGCTAGCAAGAAACTAACTGAACTATATTTCAGTAAATGTGTTGACTTATACAGCTTGGCAATTCCTGTCATTCTTCACTTCAGATATCTCATTCATTGATGTCGATCCAGTCTGCTTCTTCATTATAAAATCTTCACCGTTGATTGTTGTTTCTTTAAATTTTGCTGCATCATCAAATCCTCTGTTTGTCGCCAAGCCAAGTCCTCTGCCCTATATCATCAAGTCCTTGTTTTCCTTCATCTCTTGTTTTTCAGCATGTGTTGCTGATAATTGAGGCATCTCTGAGCTCCTTATATATTTATGTTTAACAAAACTTCCCTAACAATCATGAGCCATGATGATTCGAAAGAAAGGGGGTACCAAAGTAGGAATAGACCGATGCATGGACATCGCTTGATCAAAGCCTTGAGGTTGAATTTGTTGTGTAAGGACTTAAATAAATTGTGATACAACAAAATTAGACATACTATGAGTTGTTACGATTAGTTCATTGGACAGTCATTATGAAACATTTAATTGACTTATGATGAAATGACCACAATTATAAAGTGTTGCCACCTAAAAATGTAAAAACTATCCACATAAACAACTAATTAATCATCTTTACCAAAAAAAAATAACTAATTAATCAAGAACAATTAGATCCATATATAACTATGAAACATCAAAATTGATATTCACAGCGGAATTCAAATGTACTTATTTGAGCTATCCCTTCACTTAAAGAAAAATATATCGGTCTATTTATAATCAAAGATCTATTTGAATGTTAGATCTTTTTCTTTATAATCTATTTTAGGATAATAGCTTTTAATGAGATTAAGCGACTTATAGGTATGACTTATCATTTTATAGGCTAGAAAGTGGACCTAATAAACTCTAATCAATAGTATGTCAACTATCCCTTCCATTACGAGTCTCAGTTAAATATAATTACCCACACTTTACTAATTAATAGATGCCAAAATCCAATTCAATAAGATCACTTAAGGGTAATATCCATTAATCCGATTATTTAAAATAGAAAATCAATTAATTAAGATGAGCCCATATTATAGGAAATTTCCAACATTCTCCCACTTGAGCTACATTAATTAACTTATTTTTATTTTCAAAAATATTTTATATTGAAAACGACACTCTTGGGTTAATAATTGAAAATTTTGTTTTATGTGACTATAATTTTAAAAAATAATATTTTAATTACGGCATCTTAAAACCAATCTAATTCTACATAACCTCGGTATATGACTATGGGGATCAATGTGTTAAGAAAATACTGCCACATATGACCTTCCATAATCACAAATAATAAATATTTATATTTTTGTAGATCATAGGCCTAGTAGTGTAGCAAGAAATAATGCTAATAAGTAATCAAAATATACACTATTTCTTATCAATCCTCAATGCAATTTCTCAACGACATGAAAGTGCATTAGCACAATTTTTTTTAAATAACAAGAAATTGCACAACTATGTCATATTAAACATGAGATCTCATAATTAGTTACATCCAATCATCTTTAAATTTTCGATTTCTCAATTAACAGGAGAAAGGATAACAATAAAATTAATAATAATGATCATTGAAAATAAATGCTTTAATAGACATCATGAAGGCATTATCAGTTTGCATATAATTATAATATCCAAAAATGTAAATTATATAGCTCCCATTAACAAAAGAGATCAAAATAATCTAAAATACATATATTCTTTATATGTTCTTTAAACAAAATGGGTCGTAAACCTTTTGTAAGAGAATTAGTCAACATGGACTCAATTATGATATTCTCGATCACAATGTCTCTTTTTCTTACCAAGTCCTTAACAGTATAATATTTGATCTTCATGTGTTTAGACACATTACTAATCTTGTCATTCTTAAAATAAAACACAACTACAGTGTTGTCCAAGTAAATCACCATAGATTTAGCAATAGAGTCCATAACTTGCAATTCTGAGATCAAATTTTTTAGCCAAACCACTTAAATTGATGCGTTGTAACACGCTACAAATTCAGCATATATTGTAAAATTCATAACCAAGGTTTGCTTTATACTCTTCCAAGAAATAGCATCTCTAGCCATCATAAAAATATATCCAGAAGTTGATTTTCTGTCATCCAAACAACTAACAAAATCAACATCTAAATATCCAATCACCTTTAGGTCCTCTACTTTGCTATACTTGAGCATGAAATCTTTTGTTCATTGTAGATATATCTCATCACATTTTTAGCTGCAACCTAATGTTCATGACTTGGATTCAACAGATATCTCCCAAGAGTATTCATAGTAAAAGCAATATCAGGTTTGGTACATACTTATGCATACATAAGACTGCCAACTGTACTAGCATTTGTAACATTCTTCATTACTTCTTTTCCAACATCATTCTTGGGGCATTGTTTTATGCTCAATTTATCTCCTTTCACAACAGGAGCTTCACCAAATTTGTAAGTTTGCATATTGAATCTTTTCGAAACACAATTTATATAACTTTTCTAAGATAACCCCAAAACCTTCTTAGATCTATCATGACAATTTTCAATGCCTAGAACAAAAAAGGCTTCTCCAGGGTCTTTCATATCAAACTTTGTAGATATAAAACTTTTTGTATCATTCAATAGATCAACATCTCGACTAGCAACCAAAATGTCATCTACATAAAATACTAAAAAAATATATTTACTCCTACTTACTTTTATGTAGATGCATTAATCAAACTTATTTTCTTCAAAACCAAATGATCTCAAAACCTTGTGAAATTTCAAGGATCACTGACGTGATGTTTGTTTGAGCCATAGATAGACCTTTAAAGTTTGCACACCATATGCTCATTTCCAACTTTTTTTAACCCTTCAAGTTGCTGCATATATGCTTATTTATCCAGATGTCCATTTAGAAATGCTATCTTGACATTCATTTGGTGAAACTCTAAGTCAAAATGAGCCGCCAATGCCATGATTGTTCGAAAGGAGTCCTTAGTAGACATTGGAGAAAAGATTTCAGTATAATCAATGCATTCTCTCTATGTGTACCCCTTTGTGACTAACCTTGCCTTGAACCTCTCTATATAGCCTTTATTGTTTTTCTTGGTTTTCAATATCCATTTGCAGCCAATGGGTTTATGTCCATCTGGTAAATCAACAAGTTTCCATACTTGAATATTTGACATGGAAATCATCTCATCCTTTATCATTCCTCACCATTCATCTATTTGATCACTATTAAGAGCTTCTTTGAAGGTTGCTAGATCAATTATATGTCCAATGTTAAAATCAGTTTCTCCAAGATAGACATGATAATCATTTAGAGGCATTGGTCTTTTTTATCGCTGTGATATTCGCACAAGTATTTCTAAAGCCACATCATTCGTCTAGGAAATTTCATTTGTAATAAGAGTATCTTCAGTATCTACTTCTTGCTGAATTCCCACTCTACAAAGCCCTCGCATAAGATCATCATTCAAGATGGGCAATGGAATAGAGACTGTTTTGTTTGGTTCTTCCCTTTTGAAAGATTGAGAAGAACTTTTTTTAGCAACATCTAATTCTAGGAATTTGGCAGTTTGGGGTTCAATGATTTTAGTACCACGAGTGGGACAATAGAACTTATACCCTTTGGAATAATCATGTATCTAATAAAGTAACATCTAATAGTCCTGGGTTCGGTCTTCTTCTAAGAAGGATTGTAAATTTTAACCTCTGCAGAACACCGCCAAACTTGAAAGTGGTTCAAGCTTGTTTTCCTCCCCATCCACAATCCAGAAGGTGTTTTCGGCATTGATTTATTAGGTACACAATTCAATAGATATGTTGCTATTTTAATTTCATCACCTTATAAGTATTCAGACAAATTAGAAATGTCCATCTCTATAAGTGTGCGATTGCACATTATGACAAGACAAACGCAATAATGGCCTGTTATGAATTTAAATATCATGTGAGCATTTGAAATTTTCTGAATTGTCATGATCGATTATAATATAAAGAAGTGGATGACCAAAATAGGAATTGGTGACCGATGCTTAGAGATCGTTTATCAATCTCTTTGAGATATAATGTGCTATAACCCAATTGAACCGTGGCACAATAATATTAACTGTATTATGACTTGCTATGACTAGCTTATCGAAAAGCCACTATGAAAGATTTTGTTTGCCTTATCATAAAATGATTGCAATTACAACGTATTACGACCTAAAAAACAACAAGAGTATTTTCTAATTTGTGCAATCCTCATTAGGGAGGGATGGGGTGGGGACGCGCAAGTTTCAGAAGTGGGTTTCGACTCCCACGCTCTGCAAGAGGCAGGGCAAAAGTCTGAGAGTGAATGTAGAGTAGGTATAGAGTAGGACTGACAAAAAAAAAATCAATTATGATAAGTTCAGATCAATTGAGTGGAAAAAAGGTGGGAACTAGTGAATCAATACTTAGACATCGTTGACTGATTTCTAGAATTCAATCCATCGTTTAGCGACAAAAATAAGCACGGTCTAACAAAATGAGATGTATTACGACTTATGCTCAAGCATTGAGAAAATACTAGGAAAGCCTTCATTGATTTATGACAAGACAAATGGAATTATAAGGTATTACGATCTTAAATATAGTGAGCATCTCAAATTTTCGCAACCATCACAGAAATATGCAAGTGGTCGACCAATACAAGATTGGCCATTGATATATCGGTCACTTGTGTTGAATTTATTGTGCCATAACCAAAATAAACTATGGTGTGAAAAAATTAAATGTATTATGACTTGTTACAACTGATTTTCAAAAAAGTTATTAGGATATATTTCACAAAACAATAAGACAATGATCTCCAGTCACAATAGCAAAAACCAAAAAATATATTCAAATTTCAGCAAACTCTCATAAACTCGGTTCAAACGAGTGGGTGGAACAAAGTAGAACCAAGTCGACTGATCTTTACACAAGAAACGATTGATCCCCAAGAGACATAAATAAATTGTGACACAACATGATCATCGAAAAGTTATGACGAAATTTTCATTAGCATTCGACAAAATGAAACGAACGTGATTATGATGTGTTACGACCTCAATTAACTTTAAGAGTTTCTCAAAAATTTTCCTTAGTTATCCCGAACCATGGGAATTCCAAAGCAAGTGGGCGATTAAAATAGGGATAGGCGGCTTACGCTTAGTACGTACGGAGACATGGATTTAATTACGATGCATTATGACCTTAATCTCAAAATGACTCGTTACCACATTTAAGCCACGTTTTTGAAATCTAACAAGTGTGGAACCAACCCAAATCCTCATTGCATCTAATTATTTGTTATTTTCTTAACTTTTTTTCAAAAACTCTAAAATATTGGGTTAGAAGCCTTTCGTTTTTTTTTTTTTTTTTTTTTCCAAAGAGCCGAAAGTCCCAAAGCGTCAAATAATAATTAAAAAAAAAAAATAGAAGAGTAAGAAAAGAATAAAAGCATCCGAGGAAAAGGCGCACTGACGAGAGCCAAAGAAGTCGAACTTCCCTGCTTTTGAAGAAGTCCTTGGATCAAAAAAAAAAAAAAAAAAGAAGAAGTCCAATCGTGTGGTCCCCCCACGACGAAGAAAAGAAATGTACGGTCTCCCACGATCGAGCAGCAGAGGAGAGGAACCTGTCCAAAGAGGCTGAATGCAATAATCAATTTGATATGATCTTCTTCTTTTTTCTTTTTGTCTTTTTCCATAATAATTGGTGACCAATTTCAACCGATCAAAAATAAAATAAATAGAGTATTTTCAATGCTCTCCAAGTAGAAGGAAAAGATTTGAGAGAATTGAACACAACCTTCAGAGCACGAAATTGCATAATATTGCAAATGAAATCATTTTGTATCAACAATGAGGACAGACAAATTTTACCAAAAAAGAAAAAAACAACGAGGACGAGCAACTGGCTGGTGAGAGATTGATGCTAATACCTTTTACATGGAGAATAAGAAAAAATTGACACATCCTCATGAGAAATAATTATATGGTTTTTTATTTCTATCCAAACAAAACACGAATTTTCTTTTTTTCTTTTTTTTTAGGTCAAAACACACAACACGAATTTTTCAGTAAGTGCAATACAAACATTTTAAGCTTCTCATATAAGCAAATCGGATTGGATAAAAACATAAATTGACCCATTTATTTCGTGTTGACTTATTTTTACATTAAGCAAGCTTATCTTTGAAAGGCTTGGAAAAGGTGGGGGAGAGAATTGGCATTAGCGTGGAAATTGGGGGAAGGTGATACTTGGGCCTTATCTCCAACCTATGAAACACAACTCCATTATGAGGGGCAAAAAATGATGGGGTGGTGACGCGTAAGTTTTAGGAGTGGGTTTCGACTCCCACGCCCGCAAAGCGGGCAAAAGTCTCGAGAGAGTGTAGAGTAGGTATAGAGTAGAGAACCGACAAAAAAAATGTCCTTTTCTTTTAATTTTTTATTTAATCTTTTCAAACAACTCAATAATCAGTTCTTTTACTTTTTCTCCACCCCTTTTTTTTTTTCGAGTAAATTTTTTCCACCTCCTCCATCATTTGAGGTTTCTTCTTTTTTTTTTCCCATTAATTTTTGTGCTATTAAAAATATAATATAATTATAGAAAAAATGTCAGATCTAGCCTAACCGTGCTTTGCATATGACCCGTTGGCCACCCCTATTGCCGTGCAGGAATTCGATACCCCACGGAAAGTGCCAAAGCGTCGAATAATAATTTAAAAAAAAAAAAAAAAAAAGATAAGAAGAGTAAGAAGAGAATAAAAACGTCCGAGGTACAGGCGTACTGACAAAAGCCAAAAAGTTGAAATTCCCCGCTTTTGAAAAAGTCCAACCGTACAGTCTTCCGAAGACGAAGAAAAGAAAGGTACGGTCTCCCACGGTCGAGCAGCAGAGGAGAGGAACCTGTCCCAAGGCTGAATACAATAATCAATTTGAGGTGATCTTCTTTTTTTCTCCCTAATAATTGGTAACCAATTTCAACCGGTCAAAGAGAAAATAAATATATTATTTTCGACACCCTCCAAGTGAAAAGAAAATATTTGAAAAAATTTGAACACAACCTTTAAAGCCTAGAACTGCTAATATCATAAATGATACCATATTGTCATCAACGGCGAGGACAGACGGCTAACTGATAAGAGACTAATGCTAATACCGTTTTACATGAAAGTTAAGAAAATATTGACGCATCCTCATGAATAGTAATTATATGATTTTTTATTTTCTATCCACACACAACGCGAATTTTCAATAAGTATAATATAGAAATTTTAAGCCCATCAGATGAGTGAATCGAATTAGGTAAAAATTGATCAAATCTAAATTGACCCGTTTATTTCGTGTCGACTTATTTTTACATTAAGCAAGCTTATGTTTGGAGGCTTGGAAAAGGTGGGGAGAGACTTAGCATTGGTGTGGAAATTGGGGAAGGTGATACTTGGACCTTTCCTCCAACCTGTGAAGCACAACTCCATTAGAGGGGCAAAAAATGTCTTCGTCAATGTCCTTTCCTTTCAATTCTTTAGTTAATCTTTTCAAACAACTCAATAAACAATTTTTACCTTTTCTCCACCCCAATTCTTTCTCCGCTTCATCCTTTTTCACGTAGATTTTTTCCACCTCCTCCATCATTTGAGGTTTCTTTTTTTTTTTCCCCCATTAATATTTGTATTAATAAAAAATGTGAATTTTAAAAACATAATTTAATTATAGAAAAGATTTTAGTCCTAACCTAGCCATGCTTTGCATATAGCCTAGTGACCACCCCCACCGCCAGGCAAGATTGGGATACCCCCAACAACCACCCATCTAACTTCGTGCCACAATCGCCAAACTTGGTGCCGTCACGGTCACTACCACCACTTGATGTAACCACCGCCACTAGAACTCTATACTCAGTCATCATGAAAAATAGTATTCACCACATCCCAATACTATCGACCAAAAAAAATAAAATAAAATTCTAATAACCACCATGGAAGAAGCAAAAAGCGCGATTTAGAACAAAAAAATCGAGAAAAATGGAGGCTCTTAGTGCAAACAATGAAGAGCGAATGGCCATGCCTTGAAACACAAATTCTTGCTAAGAACTCTAAACCCAAAAGCGACTGTTTCAGTTTCTTAAAGTTAATTCGGTGGAAATACTGCCAATTGTTTTAAAAGTATAAGCCGTTAAATGAAAGCGTGATTTATTATTTAAATATTTTAACATTCTCCTTATTAGTTCGGTTTTTTATCTAGTATTAAGTATGGAAATTTAACTCGAAATGTAAATTGAGTCTAGTAAAATTTGAACTCATGACCTTCAGTTCTGATATTATGTGAAAATTTAATGGAATCACTGTCGATTGTTCTAAAAGTTTAAGCTGTTCATTTAACGTGTGATTTATTATTTAAATATTCTAAAGTAAGTTTACGGTTACGTGACTTTGGTACAAGAGAATTCGTCCGTTGGTGCATCGCTTCCACACTATAAGTTGCCAGCTTTTGTCCAAACCGCGGCACCAACCCCCTCCATGAAGTAGCCTCTCAACCGTCCAACTTGCGCTAGAACAGAACACAGCCATAGAACGAGATCATCACTTCCCATCTTTGATTTCACCGATCAAGCTCATCCAAAGTTAGAAGGAAGATTTTGAAAGGCTGCAAACAATGGGTGACGACCGGGCTCCCGTCCACGGTGTACTCAAAGCCGAACCCCTGTTCACTGCCCGCCTGGCGCCACTCGCCGCCTCCTACAATGACCGGATCCGCCCCCTACTGGATGCGATCGACAGGCTGCGAAACCTCATGGTCATGAAGGAGGGCATTCAGCTTCCCACCATCGTCGTTGTCGGCGACCAGTCCTCAGGCAAGTCGAGCGTCCTCGAGTCCCTCGCCGGCATCAACCTGCCCCGGGGGCAGGGCATCTGCACCCGCGTCCCACTCATCATGCGTCTCCAAGACAGCCCTCACGCCGAACGCCCCGAGCTCTACCTCGAGTTCAACGGCAAAGTCGTCCACATGGAAGAGAACAACATCTCCGTGGCCATTAATGACGCAACCAACGAGATTGCGGGCCATGGGAAGGCCATATCGAACTCCCCGCTGACTCTGGTCGTCAAGAAAGACGGCGTCCCGGACTTGACCATGGTGGACTTGCCTGGAATCACGAGAGTGCCTGTACACGGCCAGCCGGCGAACATCTACGAGCAGATCTCGGAGATGATAATGGACTACATAAGGCCCGAGGAGAGCATCATCCTCAATGTCTTGTCCGCGACCGTTGACTTCTCCACTTGCGAGTCCATAAGGATGTCGCAAGTAAGTATACTCTAGACGCGCTTGGCTCCCGTATCAATTGAACGCCTGAATAGTTTTTTTTTTTTTTTTTTTAACGCAAGGAAATGAGTCTATACTATGATTCGTTTTTATGTCGCAGATGGTGGACAAGACTGGCAAGAGGACTCTGGCCGTCGTCACAAAGGCCGATAAAGCTCCGGAGGGCCTGCTCGAGAAGGTGACGGCGGATGATGTCTATATAGGGCTTGGCTATGTGTGTGTGAGGAACCGGATTGGTGACGAGACCTACGAAGAAGCGAGGCTGGAAGAGGCGAAGCTGTTCGACACGCACCCTCTGCTGTGCAAGATTGACAAGTCCGTCGTTGGTGTGCCTGTCTTGGCACAAAAGCTGACGCAGATTCAAGCCACCATTATGGCCAAGTGTTTGCCAGAGATCGTCAAGAAGATCAATGACAAGCTGAACGCGAATGTCACCGAGCTTAAGAAATTGCCCAAGAATCTGTCCTCGGTCACGGAGGCCATGACCACCTTCATGCAGATGCTGGGGTCGGCGAAGGAGTCGCTGAGGAAAATCTTGCTGAGAGGGGAATTCGATGAGTACCCAGGAGAGAAGAACATGCACTGCACGGCCAGGCTAGTGGAGATGCTGAACCAATACTCCCATGAGCTCCAACACTGCGCCGAGAATGACCCGAGGACCAACATCCTTTTAGAGGAATTGGAGGTCTTGGAAGAGGCCAAAGGGATCTGGCTCCCGAATTTCCTCCGTCGCACCGCCTTTCTCACCCTTTTGCAGCGGAAGGTGAGGGGGATGTCAAGCAAGCCACCGAGTTTTGTGGCTCGTGTTTGGGAATATATTGAGGGAGTGGTAATTCGGGTGTTGATGCGACACTGCGAGAATTATCCTCAGCTTCAGTCGTTGACAAGAGGAGCAGCGTCCAGTCTGATCAACAAGATGAAGGAGAAGGCGATGGATAGGATGATGGAATTTGTTGAAATGGAGAAGCTCGCCGACTACACATGCAACCCTGAGTACATGTTGGAGTGGAACAACTTGATGTCCCAGCAGAACAAATTCATGAACGCGATCAACGACGTGTCGGAGCCTAGCAACATTGTCCTCCAGGGGATTGGGGAGGTCGACGTGGGCAACCTGAGGCATCGCAAGCAGCAGATACAGGAGGCCTTCGATCTGAAGATGAGGATTACCTCGTACTGGAAAATTGTGCTGCGGAGGTTCGTCGACTTGATGGCGCTGCATCTGCTGTTCAGTGTGCAGAACCTGGTGAACAACGAGATGGAGAAGGAGATTGTGGGCCAGCTGATCGGGCCAAATGGTAGCGGCGGCATGGAGAGGATGCTGGGGGAACCGCCATCGGTGGCAGCGAAGCGTGATAAGCTGAACAGGAGCATCGAGCTGTTGAGGGAGTCTGCGAAGGTGGTGGCCAAGATCATGGACCGGATTGATACAGATGGTGAATACAGCGATTAGTTAGTGTTGTTGTTCTGGTGGACACTTTTTTTTTTTTTTTTTCCTTTATGAGTGCGTTAATGTTGCTGTTCTAGGAATCTGCTTCTATATGATGGTTTTACTGGTTTTTGTGTCTGCGAATGGGTTTTTCATGGGCTTGCAATGGTTCTATCCATGCTGTGGGCATAGAAGAAACGCGAGTGATGGACCAATCCAACCCACATTCAATTTACATGGCGCTGTCGGAAAATGATGTTGATCGACATTCCTCCGATGAGGGGCCCCGGAGAATTCGATACCCAACTCTTCCGTCCGTCGTTGTGGAAAAATTAAAATAAATTGTGATACGACTAAACGAGATGCAATACGATCTATTAGGACTCATTCATTGAAATGCTACCGCTGACACAGTCACCAACCATGCACCATGAGAGCATTTCAAACTTGCCTAAAAGTCGTGAGCCATGATGATTCGAAAGAAAGTTGGGGTAACGAAGTAGAAATAGATTGATGTTTGGACATCGCTTGATCAAAATCTTGAGGCCGAATTTGTTATGTAACGACTTATATAAATTGCGGCACGACAAAATTCGATGTGTCATGAGTTGTTACAATTAGTTCATTTTAAAGTCATTGTGAAGTATTTTTTTTTTTTTCACTCATGATGAAATGAACGCAATTATGAAGTGTTGCGACCTAAAAAATCATGAGATTATTTTTGAAGTTCCACGACTCTCACGAACCATGGTAAGTTAAAATTAATTGGGTGGAAGAAGTAGGTGCCCTCCAATTCTTGGACACGGTCCATTGATTTCTAAGAGCAAATGTATTATTTCACGATGAAAATAAACTATAGTACACCAAAATGTGATGTGTTGCGATATGTTAAAACTTGTTTATGGAAAAGCTCATACTAGTATATTCATTAACCTACAACAAATGAACAACTACAAGAGTATTTCAAATTTCCCCAACCGTCATTAACCATGATATTTTCAGGGAGGTGGACTACCAAAATAGAAATCAATAAATTATGTGTGGACATTGGTTCATCCAACTGTTGACATTGAATTTACTCTGCTACAACTGAAACAAAACTGTGTTATAACAAAATTAGATACATTACAACTTGTTATGACTTGTTCATTGAAAAGTCATTATGAAAGATGTCATTGACTCATGACAAAACGATTGCAAAAACAACAGGTTACGACATAAAAACTATGGAAGTACTTTTTAAATTTGTTTAGCTCTCACGAACAACGTTTTGACACCTAAATTTTGATGATCCATTCAATTAGTTGCATATAAAATTAGGGATCGGCCCTAACCCCCAAACAAAAGAAAAATTAATTTGCAATATATCGAGAGCATTTGCATTAGTAATTTGATAAGCTTATAAATTTCTGTTAAATTGGACTGGTGGTAGATGGATGATCTTGGATTAAGCTAGCCTTGCTACTTTTCTGTCATGATTAAAAAAAAAAAAATTGTCACATGAATTGGAGCACTGAATTAAGAAATATTAATTTCTTGATTAAACTGAAGCAATTAGGTTATCACATTGCTAAAATTTTGGTCATATGGCAGCAAAAGGCAATCCGCATGATTCTGTAGAAAAAAAACACAGAGAGAAATAGAGAAATATGAGATACAGAGAGAGAGAGAGAGAGAGAGAGAGAGAGAGAGAGAGAGTCCGGCCGTGTCTCCACCGTGTCTTGCCGCCGCCGCTGGTGTTACTCCGACGATTCCTGCTGATGTCAACGACTACCTGACAACGACAACAAGCCCATGGCCGGGACCTTGCTCCCCGCGATCGTCTCCCACCATCCTCAACCCCAGTCCGATGAGGAGACCGTGGTTTCTCCTTGCGTCAACCACCCGAGCAGCAACTCTTGCACCTCCGACGATCTACGATCTGCTGCTGCTGCTGCCATACCGCGAGCCAGCACACCCCAGGGTCACCCGAACCGCCGTCCCCCATAGTTTAGAGCCAGCGAGACTCCTGCAGATTTCCCATCTAGTCCGACGGTATCCTTGCGGCTTTGTTCGTTCTCTCTCTTTTGCAGGTTCCGCCGAGGTCCTGCAAGGCCAATGTCAAGCTACTGTGATATTCGGGGGGGAAGAATCTATGTAAGACCGACACGTGACACGACACGAGTGTCCGACACGACACGACACGTCGACACATGATTTTTAAAAAATAAAGAATTCCGACACGTCTTTGCGACACGTTGTATAATAAATAAATATTTTTATTTTTAATTAATTTGATTAAATTCATAAATAAAAATTAATTAAAAAAAGAGCCTACAATGAATTTACATTAATAATATGTATTCATGTTTGAAAATATATTTTAACTTTAATAAAAATTATTGATAAAATTGATGACTAACAAAATTGTCTCTTCGGAGACATCCGATAAAATTGGAATGATACAGAGAAGATTAGCATGGCTCCTGTGCAAGGATGACACGCACAAATCGAGAAATGGTCCAAATTTTTCTTTACCAAAAAAAAACAAAAATTTATCATCTTTACCCAAAAAAAATTATCATCATTTGAAATTTAGTATTTTTATTTTTTAAAATTATTTTTTAATCTTATTTATTTATTTTTCGATTAAAAATAAAATGTCTCCTCAAGGTCCACCGCCCGCCCCCACTTTCTTCTTTCCCTCGTTTATTTCCCCCACCCTGAAATTTGTTTCAATTTTTTTTCCCTCCCTCCCCCACGTCAGACTTCCCCCATTCCTAAATTTATTTCAATTTTTTCCCCTCCCTTCCCCACGTCAGACTCTTTTCCCTCACCCCACATTTATTTCACCTTTTTCCCCAACTTTCAATTTTCTCAAAGATCTTGTTAGTGAGACTTTTGTAGTCTATGTGAGTGAGTCTTCTAGTAACAAGGGGAACACCTAGGTATTCGATAGGGAGGGTACCTATGGAAAAAGGTGCGTGGTCCAGAATAAAGAGCTTCTCATCCTCGTTCAACCTAGAGAGAAAGATTTGACATTTGTCAAGGTAAATTGCTATCCTATGAGTGCATGAATTCTTCAAGGGCATCTACGAGGCAAAGAACAGAGCCTACATCTCCGTCCACAAATAAGAATAGGTCATCAGCAAAGCATAAGTGAGTGATATACATTTTGCAATACTAGTGGAGTTTAAAAGAAGATGCAACAACTTTCGCACAACCAATTCTATTGAAAATTTCCACAACTAAGACAAAGATGTATGGAGAGAGAGGATCACCTTGCTGCAGCCCATTAGTGCTATTGAAATAGCCAACCTATACGCCATTAAAGTTCACTGAAAATCTCGAAGTAGTGATGCACTTAGTTATCAAGTCAACCGAGTACTAAGGTGTATTTGGGGCTTTAAGCACCCCGATGACAACATCCCATTTGACCATGTCGTAGGTCTTCATAAGATCAATCTTTATGGCCACACATTTACCTTTGTCTTCCTTATGATAGTTGTGTGGTAAATCTTGGCATAGCAAGATATTCTCTGAGATTTGTCGTCTAATGATGAAAGCAGTTTGGTTAACGCTGATGATTGGAGGAAGCATATAACTTATTCGTTCTACAAAGAGTTTAGATATAATTTTGTACTGGATATTTGCAACATGAAATGGGTCTGAATTCCTCGAGGCAGGAAGGATTAAGAACCTTCAAGACAAGGGAAATCAAGGTGGAATTTATTCTTTTTCACGAGAAGAATTCCATGATAGCTTCCTCAATATCTTTCCTTATGATGGGCCAAGCACTTTTGTGGAATCAACTGTTAAAACTGTCTAGACCTAGAGCTTTGAAGTCGTTGAAACCCTTTAAAACTCCGAGGATATCTGATCTTTGAAGTGATGAAAATGTAACTAAAGTATTGACATCGTCATGAAATAAAGAAGCAAACCTCTCATAAGGAACATGTGGACAACTGGAATTACCAAGAAGGTACTGGTAAGATGATATGATTGCATTCTTTAGAGCACCCTCTTCGATATTAATGAAGCCATCCTCGTGTTGGAGATGATTTATGCTGCTCTAGGCACTTCTTCGTATCACTTGTTTGCTTAGGAGGTTTTGTGTAGGATCAAAATGGACTTCACTTAGCTTTTGATGAGTAGGTGTTTTTCCTAGGAAGAGAAAAATACCTCATCATAATAGTTCTTTGATGACACCTAAAATCTTAACTACCTTATTTCATCAAAAATAAATAAATAAAAATTAAGGACACACTTCGATCTCTAAACAAAAATATCATTTGCATACACATAATATTTAAATTCTCGGTTGCATTTTAGGACCAACCTTTATTGCGGGGGAGGGGGGGCAAGAGATGACATTAGTGAGTAATTCGGAGAGACATTCATGATCAAAGATGAGATAAGCTTGAGACTAAGAATTCCAACATCGTCCGTCGACCCTTGTCGGCCCTCAATAAAAAAAAATAATAAAGAGAAAGAAAAAAAACCAAAATAATTCTTAAAAAATTCAAAAAAACAAAAACTTATTTAAAAAAATGTCAACATCAATGCTTGCCATCCCATGTGAAACTGTCAATGTCTCTATCAATAATTTTTAATCAAAATTGATCATATTAGAAAAATGCGAAAAAATGTAGAATTCAATTTGCACAATTAATAAATTTAGAAATGAGTTGATATAAATATAATAGGTTTATGACCCACTAGATAGTGATGAGCCGACAATACCAAAGGCGACAGATGGGGCATAACATTTATTTGTGTAAAAGGCAATTGGTCAATTTTGACGAAAATGCAGGATAGATCAGTTTTGATGATGATGTCACTATGAAGCAAAGAATAGCAAAGAGCTTACTCTATATTTTTGTCGACACAAAAAAAAAAAAGCCTAAGTATTCAATGCTGACTAGGTTGATAGAGGCTAGCTAAATGGATGATGGAGGCACAAAATTGCTAAGTATTGTGGTCGGTTGACCAAAAAAAGGTTGTGTGATAGGAAAATCTAGTTTGAGTCGATGGAGATATTAGTGAAGATGGTTGTACCTCAGTATATTAAGGAGATATGCACGATGCCATTAAGGAGATATGCATGATGTAACTGTCAAGGAAGTAGAAACGATATGATTGTCAAGTAATGGAGCCAATGGTCAAATAAGTAACCATGAAGGAAGCAAAGGCGATGTGATCGTTGAAGGAGTGGAGGAGACATAACAGTCAAGTCGTGGAGATGACAATTTCGGGGTTAACTGTTTGTGAATAAAAATTGCTAAATTTTAGGAGTCTGTAATTATAAATGCTTGATTTGTGGTTAGAACAGATGACAGCCACCTATGAAGTACCGACACGTTGTCGAGGCTTCTGTGTCGTGACACGTGTCACGACACGTGTCGACGTGTCCAACACACTTGGACACGCTTAGACACGTTCGGACACGCTGTCAACGCGTGTCGAGAAATCCAACACGTGGTCAACTTTTCTCGACACGCTTCGACACGCGTGTCCAAGAAAGATTGTTGAAGAAGACGATGGTGGGTAGAGGTGAGGCCGAGGAAGCGGATGTGAGGCCGTGACGGCTAGAGGAAGAGCTGCGATGGAAGGCCGGCGGCGAGAGTGCAGCTGCTGCGAAGGAGGAAGGGCGGAGGCGACAGTGATGAGGCGACCGAAAGAGTTGAGAAGATCGTGAGGAAGAAACTGATAGGGCGGGGGAGCTGGCTGTGGCGTGGGGGAAGGGGAGGGAGAGAGAGATAGTAGGGAAGAAACTGAGGGGGTGATTGATGGGGGTGGGGAGAGAAGGTGGTGGCGTGGGGGAGGGGAGGGGAGGGGAGGGGCGGGGGAGAGAGAACAAGGGAAGAACAGGGATGGAGGGGATTGATGGGGGCGCAGCCTCGCGGGGGAGCAGGTGGTGGCGTGGGGGAAAGGGATGGGGAGGGGGAGAGGAGAGGAGAGGAGAGAAGGGGAAGAAACCGAGGGGGATGGGGGCGATTGATGGGGGCGCAGGGAGCAGGTGGTGGTGTAGGAGGAAGGGAGGGGGAGAGAGAGATGGGGGTGCAGGAAGCAAGTAGGGGCGTAGGGGGAAGGGAAGGGGGAGAGAGAGAGAGAGAGAGGGGAAGAAACCGAGGGGGCTGGGGGTGATTGATGGGGGGCGCAGGGAGCAAGTGGGGGCGTAGGGGGAAGGGGACAGGGAGAGAGAGAGTGGGGGTAGATTCGCAGAAATCGAGGGGGGCGGGGGGGTGAGGATTTTGGGGTGGTGGCGTGGGAGGAGAGGGGGAGAGAGAAACGAGGAGAGAGGATTTGGGCGAATAATTTTTGTTAAAATAAAAAATATATTTTTAAATATGCACACGTATTAATTATGAATATATTTTTTAAATTTTTTATGAGTAGATTTATTAATATTATTAATATAAATTTATTATAAATTTTTATTTATTTATTTGTGAATTTGAATCAAATTAATTAAAAATAAAAATATTTATTTAATATATAACGTGTCGGAACGTGTTGGAATTCTCCACTTTTTAAGAAATGACGTATCGCGTGTCATGTCGTATCGCGTGTCGGCGCTACATAACCGGTGGGTACCGGTCCGATTTTCGATTCCATGGGCGGATTTGTCCACCTATCCATCTAGACCGGACCAATTGATTTTTAATATTAAAAAAATTGAAATTACTAATTAACAAACCCTGTCAAATTTGCTCTCTCTCTCTCCATCATCACCATTTTCCAGCTTTAGCTTCATGCTCGTTAGTTGACCCACCGCCGAAAACCTTACCAAGTCTCGAGAGCCTACGGCCCTCCATGCTCCCTTCCTTCCCTAAAAACTCAGAAGATCTCAACTTTGAGGTTCCCCAGCTCGCCATCCTCCATCGACGTTGCGGAGCTCCGTCGCTTCCCGGTGAAACGGCACGGAGGGAGCTACAAAACAGTAGCGAAGAAACCCTAAAACACTGCCTCGCCCCTCCAAATCCAAGTATCAGAACCCTCCCAAGCACCCATCTTTCTTCCGGCTCAAAAGCCTTCTCTTTCCACTGCAAAGTCCCGTCTTTTTGGTTCTTTGACATCGCGGACCGGTTCTATGGATCCACTCGGGTGGGAACCGGATCGGTTTCGATCTTTCGGAACCAGTCCTTAGTGGGCGGTTTTCGGTTCTAGGTCGAGAACCACCCGTCCGGACCATGCACATTCCTATCAAAGAAAAAAAAACAAAAACAAAGAGGTAACAACGGGAAAGAGTTTACCGAAAGTCTATTTCCGTTGTTAAAATTAAAACTTGCCCCGTTAGCTCGTATGGTCCAAGAACCGAACGGATATGACCAAAAAAAAAAAAAGGAAAGAAAAGAACCGAACGGTAAAATTTTTAACAGAAAAGCAAAAAAAAAAAAAAAAAAAAAGGAAACCGTAACTTTCGGTCTGGAAATTTGCATTGAGCTGGCCCCTAAGCCTACGTTTGGAAGGCTTGGAAAAGGTCGCGTGGAAAATGGGCAGACAATAATTGTACGAAATGGCCAGACAATAATGTACCTTTTCTCCAACCTATGAGCGGTTTGCCCATCACTCCATCATGAGGGATAAAAAAAAAAAAAAAAAAAAAACCTTAAATTTCTCTTTCCTTTCAATTTATTTATCTTTTCAAACAGCTCAATCGACAAATATTCACCTTTTCTCCAACTTCAATTGATACTCTTCCTATCTAACCAAAAAAAAAAAAAAAAAAAATTCATATACCTCCAAACAAGTTCAAGAAAAATTGTCTCTTCACCTAGTATATTTTTTACTTAAATTTTCTCGGCCTCCTCCATTTTTTTTTTTTTTGGTGACCCAGGGAACCCCGCACGGCCGAATGCCGGGAATAAACCACTGGGGGCGACATGTGCTAGCCACCACACACGTGCCACTGGGTAAGTCACCCCGCGACGCGCCGGGTTTCGAACCCTCCCCTTCGTGAGGGGGAGGAGGCTCAAAGCCAACTGCGCCACCCAGGTGGGTGGTTCGGCCTCCTCCATTTTTCATCCAAAGAAGTTGGACAATTGAAATGACCCGGTCTACTTTTGATGATGATTTTTGTGTCACATTACATCATGCTAAGAAAAAGAAAATATTAAATGCATTTAAATTCAAATTTAAATTTAAAACAAATAGGTAATATCACCATTACCTTACCAAAAAAATAGGTAACATCACCATTTATAATAATTTGTTGTAATAATAGTCAAAATCTAAATCTATTTACATATTAAATTACATCGACATTCATTAATAATTAATGATTTATGTGTCAATTGTAACATATATCACACTATATTAAATGTCTGAGATGGACTTCTCTAGTACAATTTATGATTGTGCCACAATAGATATACTAAACAACAACATTATTCTATCAAGGATATGAAGGCTTGTTTGTATATGCTATTTTTTTTTTAAATTGTTCAATTAAATCTCATAATGGATGCACTTTAACTTTTCTTTATCCCATAAGATCTGAAAATTTATAATTTTTAGTACGTGAATTGGCATGCGATTTTTTCATAATTTTATAAAATTCAAATAATATCGACAATTTTGACAGATAAGTATAAAGTTGACTTTCGTACAAAAGAGAATTTTCCCATTGGTGCTCATAAAGTAAGCTTATAAAATACCTTTTGTCATCCACTGAACCAAAGCCCTCCATAAAGTAAGCAACTTCTCGGAGAAGTTTTTTTTTTTTTTTTTTTGGTGAAAACTTCTCGGAGAAGTTGTTTCTCACTTCCAAGCTCTATAAAGTGAAACCATAACTAGCCATCTTCTTTATTTCACCGATCAAACTCAGACAAAAAAAGAAGAAAAAAAAGAAAGAAGAAGAAGAAAACAAAATTTCGAGAGGCTGCAAACAATGGGTGACGATCGAGCCCTTGTCCGCCGGGAACCCGAACCCGAACCCCTGTCGGCGGCCCACGCACAGCCACTCGCCGCCTCCTACAACGACCGGATCCGCCCCTTGCTCGACGCGGTCGACAAGCTCCGAAACCTCATGGTCATGAAGGAGGGCATCCAGCTCCCAACCATCGTCGTCGTTGGCGACCAGTCCTCCGGCAAGTCGAGCGTCCTCGAGTCCCTTGCTGGCATCAGCCTGCCGCGCGGGCAGGGCATCTGCACCCGCGTGCCCCTTATCATGCGGCTCCAAGGCCGGCGTCAAGACGAAAGCACCAAGCTCCAACTTGAGTACAACGGCAAGATCGTGGACGTGTATGAGGACCACATCTCCGATGCCATTGTCGCTGCAACTGACGAGATCGCCGGCTCTGGCAAGGGCATATCGAATACCCCGCTGACTCTGGTCGTCAGGAAAGATGGCGTCCCGGACTTGACCATGGTCGACCTGCCCGGAATCACGAGAGTGCCCGTGCACGGCCAGCCTGAGAACATCTACGAGCAGGTGTCGGGGATGATAATGGAGTACATAACGCCTGAGGAGAGCATCATCCTCAACGTCGTATCTGCGACCGTCGACTTCTCCACTTGCGAGTCCATAAGGATGTCGCAGGTAAGTATATTCTAGCCACACTTGTCTCCCATATCAATTACAAACTCGAATACCATATCTGTTTCAACGTTTCAGATGGTGGACAAGACCGGCAAGAGGACTCTGGCCGTCGTCACGAAGGCTGATAAAGCTCCGGAGGGCTTGCACGAAAAGGTGAGCGCCGATGATGTCAATATAGGACTCGGCTATGTCTGTGTGAGGAATAGGATCGGTGACGAGTCCTACGAAGAAGCGAGGCTCGAAGAGGCGAAGCTGTTCGACACACACCCCCAGCTGTGCCAAATTAACAAGTCCATCGTTGGTGTGCCTGTCCTGGCAAAAAATCTGGTGCAGATTCAGGCCACCATTATGGCCAAGTGCTTGCCAGGTATCGTTAAGAAGATCAATGACAAGCTGAATGCGAACGTTGCCGAGCTTAATAGGATGCCCAAGAATCTGTCCTCGGTCGCTGAGGCTGTGGCGGCCTTCATGCAGATCATGGGGTCGGCAAAGGAGTCGCTGAGGAAGGTCCTGCTGAGAGGCGAGTTCGATGAGTACCCGGACGAGAAGACCATGCACTGCACAGCCCGGCTGGTGGGGATGCTGAACCGATATTATGATGAGCTGCGAAACTGCCCCGAGAACGATCCACGGACTAACTTCTTGTTGGAGGAACTGGAGGTCTTGGAAGAGGCCGAAGGGATCGGACTCCCAAACTTTCTCGCTCGCACTGCCTTTCTCACCCTTCTGCAGCGGAAGGTGAAGGCCATATCGAGCCAGCCACCGAGTTTCGGCGTTCGTGCTTGGGACTACATTGAGGGTGTTGTAATTCAGGAATTGATGCGGCAATCGGAGAATTATCCTCAGCTGCAGTCGTGGATAAGAAGAGCAGCGTCCAATCTAATTAACAAGATGAGGGAGAAGACGACGGCTAAGATGAAGGAAATCGTTGAAATGGAGAAGCTCACTAGCTACACTTGCAACCCTGAATACCTGTCGGAGTGGAACAAGTTGATGGCTCAGCAGACCCAGTTCATGCAGGTGATCAACGACGAGTATAGGTCCACCAGCATGTTCCTTGAGGGGATCGGGCAGGTCGACGTGCGCCATCTGAGGAATCACAAGCAGCTGGTTCAGCAGGCGTTCGATCTGAAAATGAGGATGACCGCGTACTGGAAGATTGTTCTGAGGAGGTTTGTCGACTCGATGGCCCTGCATCTGCCGTTCAGCGTGCACAACTTGGTGAACGAGGAGATGGAGAAGGATATTGTGGGCGAGCTGATCAGGCCCAATGGCAGCAGCAACATCGAGAGGATGTTGGAGGAAGCGCCGTCGGTGGCGGTGAAGCGTGAGAAACTGAACAGGAGCGTCAAGCTCTTGAGGGAGTCTGCGAAGGTGGTGGCCAGAATCATGGATCGGATTGCTACAGATGACTACAGTAATTAGTTAATGGCGTTGTTCTGGTGGCCCTTTTATTTTCCTTTCCTGTGTGTTCTTCTACTGAACTTAATTAAGGTGTTTTTCGTTTGAGTGTGTTAATGTTGCTGTTCTAGGAATCAGCTTTCCAAATGATGTTTCTTCTTGCTCTTGTATGTCTGAAAATGGGTTTTTGATGGACTTGCGATGGTTCTGTCCATGTGTGTGGACACGAGTTGCGAGTTACAGCTTGAGCAGAGTCAGGATTAGTCAGAAGAAACGTGAGTGGTGCGCCAATCCAACCCACAGTCAATTTACATGGCACCGTCGGAAAATGATGTTGATCGACAATCCTGAGATGAGGCCCAGACAATTCGATGCCAACTTTCCGGTTGGTCGATGTGGAATAAATAAAATAAATTATGATACGAGGAAATGATATGTGTTCCGTTCTATCAGTACTTGTGCCACTAGCCTATTCACGACCTACGACAAAATGACTGAATATTACGTGTTATGACCTCAAATCCTATGAGATTATTTCAAATTTCCCTAATAATCATCAACCGTGATATTTACAAGCAACTGGACTACCAAAATAGGAATCAATGACTAATGCTAGGACATTGGTTCATCAAACTCTTGATGTTGAATTTACTTGTTATGATTAATTCATTGAAAAATCATAACGAAAAATGTTATTGACTTACAACAAAATGATTGCAATTACCATGTATCACAAACCTAAAAACCACAGGTGTATTTTTCAAATTTGTCCAACTCTCATGAACCACAATTAAGTTCAAAACAATTGGGTGGAAAGAAGTAGGAAGCACTAAGTAGTCTGATACTCGGACATGTCAACTGATCTCTACGAGCAACACGACAAATATAAACTATGGTGTGATAGAATGACATATGTGATGACCCACTATAACTTGTTCACTGAAAAACTATAACGAATATTTTCATTAACTTATGAAAAAATAACTCAATTACTTATTACAATCTAAAATATCATGAGAACTTTTTAGTTTTTCTCAATTGTTCGGACATCGGTTCATCGGTCTCTTGATGTTGAATTTATTATTCTACAACTTAAATGGAGTTGTTGACACCTGAATTGATTGATCTCTGAGAGACAAAAATAAGTTGTGGTACAAACTAAATAAGATGTGTTACAACTTGTTAATTGAAAAGTCATTATGAAAATTTTCATTGACAAACGACAAAATAAGCATAATTACGACGTGTTACAATCTTATACATCACAAGTCTCTCCAAAAGTTCTTGGAGACTAGTGCTTAATCCAAAGGAGACATTGATTCGATTACATCATGCGGACTTTGATATCCAGTGACAAATTTCGTATTTTGGTGAAGTTTTTGAAATCTAAAAAGTATAGAACCTGCCCAAATCCTCATTATTTGTTATTTGTAATTATTATTTATTTTTTTCATAAACTCTATTCTACATTGAATTAATATTATTGTTCAAAAGTTTTTATCTTCAAGAGCCGTAAGTCCCAAAGCGTCAAAGAAAAAAATTCAAAAGAAAAGAAAAATCGACCAAGAAAAAGTGCATGAATCGAACTTACCCATCCGACCAAAACGCACGCATCCCTAGGTGTAAAAGTGACGCAAAACAAATTAAAAACGATAAAGCATGCTTTTTTAAAAGCATCATTTCTAGCAAAACCCTTGAATAATCTAGTAAAATAATTATAAAAAGATCAAATAATTACCCAACCACAGGCAGCGTGGTTGGTGTGAGTTCTCTCCTTCATCACAGAAGTTGAGGTGAGGCTTGATGGTATCACTAGATACTGAAGGATAGTGTGATCCCCAAAGGATTATTTCTGACAGTTTCTCGATCATTAAAAAAAAGATCGAATATTTGATGCTAATTCTTAAAAATAAGATTAGACGGCACGCATGATTCAATCAAAGCTAAAGACAACCAGCATTTGCCAGTAAAAGAGAAGATTTTTTTTTTTTTTTTTTTGGTCGGAGGTCCAAAGAAGTTGACAATAATGTTATGGTGATTAGCAATTAAAGTAAATTTGACTGACGTGAAGGTCGAGGACTACTCAATATTTTTTATTTATTTATTAAAGGAGTGCTTGTGTATATTATTATTTCGTCAAACCTAAAGTTATTTCTATTTATTTCTTTTGAAAAATATGCACACCAAAGATAACGTGGAAAAACTTCAATAACAATGGCAATGATGAAGCTAATGAAACAATGAGAAACCAGCCACATAATTAGAAGTTATCAATCTTTTTGGCGTCAAACAATGCGCTGGTGAAGTCATTTTGGCGAGAGATTAATGCTAATTTATGAGTACATTAAACAAATTGGATCAAAACGATGAAGAGGATACATCCTAATGAACAGTAATCGTTTTGTTTTCTGTTTTCCTTCCATGCATGCACGAATTTTGCCGGGAATGCAGTATAGAAATTTGCTTTGAACTAGCCCTTATCGAAAATTTGAATAAATTTTTCATTGATAAATTTTTATATGATAGAAGCGATCATTTTGAAAAAAAATATTTTTTAAATCATTTATTTTCCGTGAAATACTTAAAAGACGTGGTGTGGAAATAGGCAGACGATAATTGTACCATTTCTAGAACTTACGAGCGGTTTACACACCCTTCCATCATGAGGGATAAAAGAGCCTTAAATCTCTCTTTCCTTTCCTTCAATTTATTTATCTTTTCAAATAGCTTAATCAACAATTCTTCACCTTTTCTCCAACCTCAATTTATATTCTTCCACTCTAACCCAGAAAAAAAATAAAAATAAAAATCAATATTCATACCTCCAAACAATTTCAAGAAAAATCGTTTCTTCACCTCATAATTTTTCACGAAAATTTTTTCCACCTCCTCCATTTTTTTATCCACAGAAGTTAGGCAATTGAAATGACTCGGTCACTTGGGATGATGATTTCTGTGTCAAATTGTATCGTGCCAAGAAAAAGAATACTAATAACTGAATTTAAGTTTAAACCTAAATTTAAAACAAATAGGTAATATCATCTTTTACTATAATTTGTCAAATTATATGCAACATTAAGTTTATGTATAATATCATCAGTAGAGTCCAAATCTGAATCTAATTAAATATTCAATTGATGCACCTTTATTAAAAGATTTAAATCAATGATCTATGCATCAATTGCGACACATTAGCTGTATCGCACTACACTGTATATTTGAAATTGGCTTCTCTAATACAATTCACTCATGTACCACAATAAATATATTGAACGATGGCATTATTCTATTAAAGATGTGAAGGTGTGTTTGTATGTATCGCTACTTTTTAGTGTTTGCTTTATGCTTAAAATTTCGCGATAGATGCACTTTCACTTTTATTTATCCAGAACTGAATTTTTCACAACATATAATCTTTAGGATGTGAATAAGGATGCAATTTTTTCATAAATTTATAAAATTCAAACAATATTTACAATTTTGACAGGAAAGTAAAAAGTTATTTTTAATTTTTTATATGACTATAAAAAAGCATGTCCTCGATCTCTTAAAAAAAAAAAAAACACACAAATATTGACATGACTTCGAACCCAAAAAAAAATTTACCCATTGGTGCTTATAAAGTAAGTTTATAAAATACTTTTTGTCATCCACTAAACCAAACCCCTCCATAAAATATTAAGCAACTTCTCGTAGAAGTTATTTATTTATCTTTTTTTTGTGCGGGAGGAATCGCTTTGACCGACACAACGCTTCAGCCTCCGGGCTTCGAACCTGGGCCTCCGCGGTGGAGGAGAAAAGATCTACCCTCTACACTGCAACGGTCGGTGGTTAACTTCTTGTAGAAGTTATTTATCCCCTTCTTCTCTATAAAACGAAACCGTAACTTCTCATATTTTATCTTGCCGATCAAACTCATACAAAGAAAAGAACAAAATTTCGATAGGCTGCAAACAATGAGTGACGACCGAGCTCTCGTCGGCCGTGAACCCGAACCCGAACCCCTGCTGGTTGCCCATATGCCCCCACTCGCCGCCTCCTATAACAACCGGATCCGCTCCATCCTCGACGCGGTTGACAAGCTCTGAAACCTTGAGGTCATGAAGGAGGACATCCCGCTCCCCACCATCGTCGTCGTAGGCGACCAGTCCTCCGGCAAGTCGAGCGTCCTTGCGTCCCTCGCCGGCATCAGCCTGCCACGTGGGGATGGCATCTGCACGCGCGTCCCCCTTATCATGCGGCTCCAAGGCCGGTGTCCCGCTGACAGTCCTGAGCTCCACCTTGAGTTCAACGGCAAAATTGTGAAGATCGACGACGAGGACCATGTCTCTGCTGCCATAGTCTCCGCCACTGACGAGATCGCTGGCTCCAGCAAGGGCATATCGAATGCCCTGCCGACTTTGGTTGTCAAGAAGGATGGTGTCCCGGACTTGACCATGATCGATTTGCCGGGAATCACGAGAGTGCCTGTGCACGGCCAGCCCGAGAACATCTCCCAGCGGATCTTGGCGATGATAATGGAGTACATCAGGCCTGAGGAGAGCATCATCCTAAATGTCGTGTCCGTGACCATCGACTTCCCCGTTTGTGAGTCCATAAGGATGTCGCAAAGTGTACTTCAGCCACACTTGTCTTCCATATCAATTAAAAACTGGAATGATTTATACAGCTTTACCAAACGAGTCTTATACAATTATTTGTTTTTGCGTTGCAGATGGTGGACCAGACCGGCAAGAGGACTCTGGCCGTCGTCACAAAGGCCGATAAAGCTCCAGAGGGCTTGCTCGAGAAGGTGACGGCCAATGATGTCAATATAGGGCTTGGCTATGTCTGCGTCAGAAACAGGATTGGTGACGAGTCCTACGAAGAAGCAAGGCTCGAAGAGGCGAAGCTGTTCGAGACGCACCCTCTGCTATGCAAGATTGACAAGTCCATTGTTGGTGTGCCTGTCTTGGCACAAAAGCTGACGCAGATTCAAGCCACCATTATGGCCCAGTGTTTGCCTGAGATCGTTAGGAGCATCAATGACAAGCTGAACGCCAAAGTCGCGGAGCTTGAGAGCATGCCCAAGAAACTGTCCTCGGTCGAGGAGGCTGTGATGGCCTTTGTGCAGATCATGGGGTCGGCGATGGAGTCGCTGAGGAAAGTCCTGCTGGGAAGCGAGTTCGATGAGTACCTAGATGACAAGGACATGCACTGCGCGACCAGGCTGGTGGAGATTCTCAACCACTACGCCGATGAGCTCCGTACCGAGGACAAGCCGTGGAGTAACTTCTTGTTCGACGAAATTGAAGTCTTGAAAGAGGCCAAAGGGATTGGGCTCCCGGACTTCCTCACTCGCACCGCTTTTTCACCCTTTTGCAGCGGAAGGTAGAGGGAATATTGAGCAAGCAGCCGAGTTTCGGGGTTCGTGTTTGGGACTGCATCGAGGCAGTCGTGATTCGGGTCTTGATGCGACACTCAAGAGAATTATTCGCAACTGCAGTCGCTGACGAGAAGAGCAGCGTCCAATCTGATCAGAAAGATGAAGGGGAAGACGATGAATAAGATGATGAAGATTCTTGAAATGGAGAAGCTCACAGACTACACTTGCAACCCTGAGTACCTGTTGCAGCGGAACATGTTGATGACCCAGCAGGGCAGGTTTATGGAGGCGATCCATCTGGGTTATCCTAACGAGATTGTCCTCCAGGGAATCGGGACGGTCTACCTGGTCGATCTGAGGGAACACAAGCAGCTGGTTCGGGAGGCGTTCGATCTGAGTGTGAGGATGACCGCGTACTGGAAGATTGTGGTGAGCAGGTTTGTGGATTCGATGGCGCTGCATCTGCGGTTCAGCGTGCACAACTTGGTGAACAAGGAGATGGAGAAGGAGATTGGGGGCGAGCTGATCGGGCCCAATGACAGCGGCCGCATCAATAGGATGCTGGAGGAAGTGCCGGAGGTGGCGGCAAAGCGCGAGGAGCTGAACATGAGTGTCGAGCCGTTGAGGGAGTCTGCAGAGGTGGTGGCCAAGATAATGGACCAGATTGCTACTAATGGTGACTATAATAACTAATTAATTTTGTTGTTCTAGTGGATTATTTTTATTTTAATATTTTTATGAGTGCGTTCCTGTTTGTTTAGGTGGTCTTGCGTTGTATACAACTGGACTTCAATTAGCTTCTAATGACTAGTTGTTTTTCTTATGAGGGGAAAATCACCTCTTTTCGATAGTTGTTTGATGATACCTAAACTCTTAATTACCTCGCTTCGTCATCTATTACATTAAAAAAAAAAATGTAATAGATTTAAGACATTTTTAAGATTTTCCTATTGGATAATGATGGGCCGGCAACACCAAAGGCGACAGATGGGGCACGATGCCCATTTGTGTGAAAGGCAGTGGGTCAATTTCAATGACAGCGCAGGGTAGACCAATCCTAATGACAATGCCATTTAGAAGTGAAAATGTAGCAAAGAGCTTACACTATATCTCTGTTGACACCAAAAAATGCCCAAGTATTCGACGAGGACTTGGTCATTATAGGCTAGCTAAAGGGATGACAGAGGCACAAAATTGCTAAGTATTGGGAGCTGTTAGTCGACGAAAAAAGGTTGTTCAATAGGAAAACCCGAATTGAGCTTATGGGAATATTAGTGAAGATGGTTGTATTGAAACAGGAAGTCGGCGATGAGGACTAACTCAGTTGATTAAAGAGATATACATGATATAATTGTTAAGGAAGTGGCGACAATATAATTGTCAAGTAGTGGAGCTGATCGCCAAAGAAGTAACCATCAAAGAAGAGGAGGCGATGTAATCCTCAAAAGAATGGAACAGATATGATAGTCAAGTAGTGGAGTCGACGACTTCAAGAGTAAAACGTTTGTGAATAAGGATCACTAAATTTTATGAGACACATAGAGCATGTTTAATTTTAGCAACTACCGATCCACACTTTCAAGGTGTTTCGTCATTTGGAGCGACACAACTTCAAACGACATAACAAAAATGAACATAGTCCGCGAAGTGACAAAAAATCGAATAGAAGGAAATGCTTGACTTCAGAAGGAGAGAGCGACAAAATCCCCAATCTAGGCCGGGCTCGCATGGGCTTTGTCTTGATATTTGTATGAATTTAGCGTCTAAATTGAAGATCAAATTGCATGATGATGACATGTTTTGACCTACTAGGACTTGTTCTTTGAAGAGCTATTGCAAAATATCTGACCTACGGAAGATGAACACGATTATGACATGTTATGAACTTAGATACTGTGAGAGCATTTCAAATTTCCCTAACGACCATGAACCGCAACATTCAAAAACAAGTGGACTGCCAAAATAGGAATTGATAATCGATACTTGGAGATTGGTTCATCAGACTCTCGAGATCAAATTTATTCTTTTTAAATTGAATCAAATCGCAATATGACCAAATTAGATGTGTCACGACTTGTTACAACTAGTACATTGGAAAGCCAATATGAAATATTTCATCGACTCACGACAAGATGATTGTAATTACAACATGGTACGACCAAAAAAACCATAAGGGTATTTTCAAGTTTGTCCAATTTTTATGAACCATGATGATTGCATGTCTGTGGGGTGGAAAAGGTGGGAACTGAGGCGATACTTGGACGGATCGATCGATCGATTTGTTTAGAGAAAATCTCAACAACAAGGATTATTTGAGATATGACATAATAAGATGTGTCATGACCTTTCATGACTTGTACATTGCAAAATTAGTACAAAATTATTTGTTTAAAGTTATGATAAGACAAACGCAATAATGGCATGTTATGGTCTCAAATATCATAAGCGTGTTTCAAATTTTCCTAACTGTCATGACTCATGATAATATAAATAAAGTGGATGACCAAAATAGGAATTGGTGACCGATGCTTGGAGATCAGTTTGTCAGTCTCTTAAGGTATATTGTGCTACAAATAAAATGAACTGTGGCACAACAATATCAAATGTATTATGAATTGCTATGACTAGCTTATTGAAAAATCATTACGAATGATTGCAATTATGACGTATTATGACCTAAAAAACCACAGGGGTATTTTTTAATTTGTCCAACTTGGGTGTTTAAAAGGTAGGAACCAGTGAATATTAGAATTATAGACTGATTTTTTAGACAAAATCCATTATTTCTAGACAAAAATAAACAATGCCTTGACAAAATGAGATGTATTACAACTTATTGTTCCTGCATTGAAAAACTACTAGGAGAATTTTCATTGACTTATGACAAGAGGAATAGAATAATAATGTCTGGTAGCAGTAAAAACAAATCCATAGAAAATACGCTCAATTAAATAATAAAGTTTTCGGTTTGCCTCCTCCCTTGTGGCTAAAGGGCACCCCTCCTTGTGTTCTCTCTTGAGGGTCTCTCCCCTCCGTCTGTTGACTCTCGTTTGGTGCTGTTGCTGGTCCCTCTGCTGCTAGTTGCTACTGCTGTTTGCTTGACGTCTGCAGGGTGCCTTGGCGTCCTCCTTCCCGGCGCTCCGCCTAGTTGAGGCTCCTGGGTCCGTTGTGTTGACCCTTTTTTTTTTTTTTTTTTTTTTTTTTTTTGTAGTTCTTTCCTTGTGCGGGCCACGGTTGTTTATGTGCTCTTCTCGGTTTTCTCTTGTTTGTTGGCCTTTTGCTGCTGGTGCTCCCCGTGCTTTGTATCCTTTGCGCAGCTTCCCTTTTCTTTCCCCCCCTTGGCACCCCTCCACTCTTTGCGTTTCTCTCTCTGAGTGCAAGCTGGTGCTGGGGCTCCCCTTGCTGTACAGTTGTATAGCGTTTTGCAATAGTTAATATATTTCTTACCTTTACAAAAAAAAAAAAAAAAAAAAGAGAATAATAAGGTGTTACGATCTTATATATCATGAGAGTATCTCAAATTTTCGCAACTGGCATAGAACCATGCCAGTGGTCAACCAATATAGGAATCGACCATCAATATTTGGATATCGGTCGATCGGTCACTTGAGGTCGAGTTTATTATGCCACTACCAAAATGAATTATGGTGTGCAAAAATTTGATGTGTCACGACTTGTTGCAATTAACTCTAAAATAAGGTTCTAAAGACATATTTCACTAACTGATGAGACAATGACTCCAGTTGCAATAGCAAAAATCAAAGAATGTTTTCACATTTCCCCAAACTCTCATAAACACTAGTTCAAATCAATTGGGTGGAAAAAAGTATGATTAGGTCGACCAATATTACACATCAAATGATTGATCTCCAAAAGACAAAAATGGACTGCAGTACTACAACATAAGATGTGTTAAGACATGATCATCAAAAAGTTATGATGAAAATTTTGATCAAATATTTGATAAAAAGAACGAAATTACGATGCGTTACGACCTCAAATAACCTCAGAGTTTCTCAAAATTTCTCCAGTTATCATGAACCACGGTAATTCCAAAGTAGGGATCGGTGGCTCATGCTTGGTATGCACGAAGACATGGATTCAATTACAAAGCATTGCGACCTTGATCTCAAAATGACTAATTTCCATATTTAGATCACGTTATTGAAATCTAACAAGTATGAAACCAACCCAAATCCTCATTGTCACGCCCCGAACCTCAAGCGTGTGCCCATCCCTCGGCGGTCGATTAAAATTGTGACTTCCTAGGACGAGTCGCCGACCCTTTCATTTTATTGCACATGCGGAAGCAGATAAACAAATCTCCTGACAGTAAATAGCATGGGATAGAAAAGTAGGAAAACAATTCACAACCAAAACGCGCTTTTATATACACACTTAGTCATATAGAAAAGATCAACACCAAAAGTCTACAAAAGATCGGCTCTAAAAAAGAGGCTGTTCTAACTGACCTACACCTCGGATCCCCTCAAGTTGGCTCCAGATCCTCCACTCTACGGTCTTGAAAAGAATTGAGCCCACGATGGGGCAAGATATAAATCTCAGCGAGTTCACGCTCTAAACCCTAATTAGGAAGGAAATATGCCTAGAGGCGTCCTAACCACACAACCATACTATCACACAACGGCACAACGATAAAGACTCACCTCATCTCAGTTCCTCCCTGCATGTCAGCACAATTCGTATCACAGACATGAGCAGTAAATAAGCTCAAACAATTGGAACGCCACATCTCAAACAATCATAGGGGTTCCTGATTATAGGGCCAAATCGTTATGACACGTTCCATACCATGCCACACAATTTCATCCTATAATCCGACATATTCAACTCAATTAATCATGCGTTCCTAATTTTTGATCTTGGCCCAATGGGCACGGCCTACTCGATGTTCGGCAGTCTTTTGGTGTAGCCAGGCGTCGTCTCACCCCATTGAACACGGCAACGTCTCTATTAGACGGCTTTTCCGAAGGAGTATAGGTCTAGAATCTACTGCGACCAGCTTCTGTTGTCCAAGGGCAACCCATATAGGGGCTTCGTTCAGCGTAAACGCTCGGGACGGGTTCGCAGCTAACACACGATCAATCAATTATGGCCAAGGACACTGTGCATTGCACTCAAATGTCTCAATTAAGATAATGCACTTGACCATTTTTCTTCGTATTAAAACATCTGGTGAAAATAATTGTGTGGGTACACGGTTAGATCGAACTCGAAAAATTGATATCCTTCCTTTTAAAATCCCACTATTTGATATAGTATTTAAAACCATTTTCGGTGTCAAAACCCGACACTCGGGATTTTCTACTTAAATACCAAACTTTCACGAATTTGGAATAAATAACCAAAATTCCAATCCCCACTCAAATTGCACAAATCAACACTCAATTGCAGAAACTGAATACACCATTGCAATTAGTACGAAATTCCGATCACCGGCTATCTTGGTCTAATTTTCAGAAAATATTTAAGTTAAATAAATACCAAAAATAATTAAATAAATGCAATTAAATACCAAAAATACTAACTTAGGTCGGAAACGCTAATCTAACCACCTAAACGGGCCTAGAAAATTTTCGAACCTATCTAGATAAATAGCACAACTTATCTAGTTCTTAATTAATCTAATCTAACCACGTAATATGCTTAATGAATAATTAAATCACTAATATAATCTAACTAACCACCTAATCCTTAATTAACTTAAACTAATTACCCCATAAGCATCATGAACTCCCTAAGTAGAGTTTAGCAAGTAAACTCACCGGTTTTGCGATCCGGTGAGTCCACGGCAACGGCGACGCAAAGGCGGGCAACAACCAAGCCTACGGCGATACCAACCAAAGCCCAAAAGGGACCTAAAACGGGCCATGAAGAACTCAGCCTTTGTTGAAGCTTCGACTTTTGGTCCTTGCTGCTGGGCTGGATTAGAGGTCTGAAACGGCTTGGGAAAGGGACACGGCGAGACGGCTAGGCTGTTGCGGGGCCAGGCGGAGGCGAACGACGGTTGGATGGTGTCGACGGTGACCAAGGCGATGACAGAGAAGCTTGAGACAACGAGCTGGGCTTGCTGGAACGCGAGCAGGAGCAAGCGCGAGCAGGCGGGCGGCGCAACGGCTGCAGCGGGCGGAAGGGGGCTTGGACGACTTCGGCGGGCGTGCGACGGCAAGGGGGAGGGGCTGTTGGTTCTCTCTGGTTCTCTCAAGTTTTCTAAAGCTTCAACAATGGATAAGGCAAGCCTTTTGATGAAGAAGAAGCCAACTGAAGGTGGGGGGCCCAAATTGCCTCAATAGTCAACCAAAATATCCTTTTGTGCTCAAGTTCATGCCCCCACCACTTGGGCCGTCATCCATGGCCAAAATGCAGCACAAGACTTCCCCTAGAAGCTTCATTTGATGCCTCAAATGTTGCACACCCCTTGGCCTACGAATTTTGTGCAATCCCCCTCCAATTTCATTCAATCCCTCTCCAATTGGACCTAAATTGGAGTCCATAAATCCAACCAAGGTGCCCACACTCAAATTCACATTTTTCGTCATCAATTGGACCAACTTGATGGCTAATGGTGTGCTAAAAAATGGCCCTCTAATTTTCCCAGTAAAAAACGGCCTTACTTTGAATTTTTACCAAAAATCCCGGTTTATAGAAAAATCTTCGGAAGGCGAGTCGGCGCTTCTAAAATGAATCGTGACATGTCAGAATTTTCAATTTCTGAAATTAGGTTCAAATTCGCGGTTAATTTCAATCTAACGTGATTTTAGCGTAACCTAACCTACTAGGTAGCTTTTAGGAATTTTTAGTGCAATTGATCTATGGTCAATTATTTTCGAGTCACAATGTACCTCTTCGATATATTGGCGACTCTCGGTTATCATGAAAATCTCGAGATTTCAAATACGGACACGGGATACAGAAATGATAGAAAAATCGGTCTAGTGCCGTTCGAAAGAAATTTTACAATTAGGTAGAATCACCCACGCACTAATCACATACCTCTGTCAAAACGACCTATCTCCGATCTCTGATCGATTTTGACGGTGTCATAATGACCCTTGCAGATTAGCAGGGTCGAGTAGTCGATTCTTGGTCGAATTCTCAAGTCTATGGTGTTTAGATTCTTTAACGGCTTCATCTGATAGGCTAGTTATCCCGTGAGTGGCCAACTCAGGGAAAAGAACTATAGACACATTGATGAAAAGCCCAACTTATTCAATCGAAAGTAGAACCTGAAATTCAGGATGTCACACGATTAATCCGGTAATAGGGAACGCTTTGTCGGGTGCCATCTTCCTATATCTGAGTGACGTAGGAGTGATAGGTGCGTTCACTCAAAAGCTCCCCTTGCGGCGAATGTAGAAGCCCCCGAATTTCTACATATCGCGCAAGAATGGAATGCGGATGAAAGCCATCATGGACCATACACCCATAAATTGCCATATGTCATCTAACTCAACAATTTTATAGTAAAATTTAACGAAATTTAGCAAAGGATAAATTTATTACAATTGTATCAGTTTGAGGTTTTTGATGATCAAAAGATTAATTTTAAGTAAATTTATTATAAGTATGCCAATTTGAGATTTTTCTTGATATTAAACCTAAATTTATATTTAAAACAAATAGGTACTATCATCGTTTCAATAATTTCTCATATTATTTGTTAAATTAAGTTAATTTATAATGTCATCAAAAGAGTCCAAACTATAATCTATTTACATATTCAATTAGATTCACTTTTATTAAAAATTTTAAAACAATGATTTATGCATCAATTGCGACATATTAGTAAATATTCGAGATGGACTTCTCTGATACAATTCATGTGTATGCCACAATAGATATATTGAACTATGACATTATCCTACTAAGGATACATAGGCGTGTTTGTATGTCCTACTACTTTTTAATTTTTTTCTTTTTGCTTAACTAAATCTTACAATAGATGCACTTTAATTTTTCTTTACCTCATAAGATCTAAAATTTGCACAATATATAATTTTTAGCATGTGAATTCACATGCAATTTTTTCATAATTTTATAGAATTCAAATAGTATAGACAATTGTGATAGGAAAATAATAAGGTATTTTTAATTTTTATCTAACTAGAAACAAGCATGCCCTCGATCTCTTAAATGAAAAAAACCACAAATAATGACATGTCTTTTTTACAAAAAGAAATTTCTCCCATTGGTGCTTATAAAGTAAGTTCATAAAAAAAAAAAAAAAAAAAACCTTTTGCCATTTGCTATGTTGGGAAGAACCGGGGTACCAATTCACCAAAAAATAAACCCAATCGAGTATCAATTTCTCTCCCAAAACTAAACCAACTGAAATTGACTTAACCCCAGCAACAACTAGCCAATACAACCTAGCAATAAGTAAATATAATGTCGAAATGATAAGGAGACAAAACCACAAACAACACTAGGGTTTTACATGGAAACACAATGCAGGAAAAACCCCGGACCACCAACTTCCATTAATCACTAAAAATAGTAGGATACACAAAGTGTTCTTTTCTAGTCACATGCTAGAGGCTCACATCAATAATACAACCATATTTCCTCACCACAAAGGTGGATTAACATAGACGTAGTTAAAAAACCCTCACTACAATTGGAGAATTCGAACGAAGTTCTCAACAAACGAAACCGATCAACTTGTAACCCTTGTCTCACGAACAACATACTTAAATTTGAGCAAATTCCATCAACATTTGGCCTTCAAATCGAGACCACAAAACTTTGCCCCCTTTCTTTTTCTTCTTGGCTTCCTCTTGGTGAGATCGTTGTCTGCACTGTTTGTTTTTCTCCCTCTTTCCCCTTGGGCTCTACTCCACGAACAAAGCAGCCACTTGCTTTTTCTTCTTTTTGCCTTTTGACCTTTTGATTTTTTTTTTTTTTAGGTTAATGTGATCTATTACCACAAAAGGTGGACCTAGCCAATAAATCTCCCTCTACACCTCATGTGGGAAGTTTCGCCATTAACAATACAATCATATTTCCTCACCAATATAAAGGTGGATTAATATAAATAGAGTAAGAAAACCCTAACTGCAATTGGAACATATGGAGGAGGTTCTCAATGAATAAAATCAATCAACTTGTGGCCCTCAATCTCATGAACAACGTACTCAATTTGAGCCAATTCCGTCAATGTTTGGCTTTTGAATTGGGACCACAAAACTTTGCCCCCTTTCCTTTTCTTCTTGGCTTCCTCTCGATGAGATCCCTGTCTCTCAACGCACTCTCTATTTTTTTCTGTCTATCCTCTTGGGTTCTACTCCACGAACAAAGCAACCATTTGCTTTTTCATCTTTTTGCTTTTTGACCTTTTGACTTTTCTATTTATTTTTGTGTTAATGTAGAAGAACCCACAAGAGGCGGACCAAACCAACAAATCTCCCCCTCCGCCTCATGTGGGAAGTTCCACCATCAATAATATAACCATATTTCCTCATCAATACAAAGGTGGATTAAAATAAACAGAGTAAAAAAACCCTAACTGCGATTGGAGATTTCGGAGGTAGGTTCTCAATGAACAAAACTTATAACCCTCAGTCTCACAAATGACATACTTAAATTTGAGCCAATTCTATCAATGTATGGTCTTCGAATTGAGACCACAATACTTTGCCCCCTTTGCTTTTCTTCTTGGCTTCCTCTTGGTGAGATCCCTGTCTCTCAATGCACTATATATATTTTTCTCTCTATTTCCTCTTAGTTTCTACTCCATGAACAAAGCAACCACATGCTTTTTCTTCTTTTTGCTTTTTGACCTTTTGACATTTTTTTTTTTTTGTCTTTATGTTAATATCAGCTAGGCCCACAAGAGGTGCACCCAACCAATATATCTTCCCCTCCGCCTCATGTGGAAAGTTCCACCATGACCGCTTTGTTTCTGCAGGAGTCAAATTTCACCATGGGGATCTATTGTCGTCGATATGGACTTTTCAAGTAGGAAGAGCTTCCTTTCTAATTTCTCCTAGATCCAATGATACTTCACATTAACATGCTTCAATCCTGAATACAATACTAGATTTTTGCTAAGATAGATAATATTCATGATATCACAATACATAACAAATTTCTCTTACTTTAAGCCCAACCCTAGTAGGAATTTTTGCATCTACAAGAGTTCCTTTCCTCCTTCGGTGATAGCAATATACTCAGTTTTGATCATGGACAAAACAACAAATCAATATATTTTTGCAATCTTAATTGCCACAAAATAGCTTCTCCTATAAAGGTCATCATGTGACCTAATGTGGATTTTCGAGAATCAACATCATCGACATAGTCTGCATCCGAGTAGTCACTTAATTTAGGCTTCACATTTCCATAACACGAGCAAAATCTAAAATTGCCTCTAAGATACCTCAAAATCCAATTAACAGCGATTAAATGCTCCTTACTTGTATTTGTGAGAAATCTACTCACAACACCAACTGCATGATAATATTAGGTCTTGTACAAACCATAGCATACGTCAAACTACCCATAATCGATGCATATGGAATGTTCATCATCTCTTCTTTCTCTTTCTCATTTATAGGGCACTCTTCACTACTCAACTTGAAATGGCCTAAAAGTGGAGTACTTACCGGTTTGTATGTACTCATCTTCAATCTTTCTAGCACCTTTTCAATGTACTTCTCTTGAGATAACCAAAACTTCTTGTTCTTCTTATCATGAGTAATTCTCATGCAAAAGATTTGCTTAGTCGGTCCACAATCCTTCATTTCAAAAGCTCTACTCAACTTATTTGATTGCATGACATAGCCTATTTATAAGTTTTTGGCTCTCCTGCATCAGTGAGTAACATATACTCATGCGGTTGATATCTTTGTGAAGGTCTATGCTCTCTTTTAGATTTTTTCACTTGAGGAAGGACATGTTCTTACTCAACTATCTCAATGGCCTGTTCTTACTCAACCGATTGTTTTGGTTAAACTATTTCGCCTGTCTCAACCAAAGAATCAATATTATGTGAGAATTCACCATCTTCATGATTTCCATGCACTTCTCCCCCATGATTTTTTCCCAATACAATAGGAAGATTTGGGTTGAAACTAATAAAATATTGGGTTACATTCTTTGGCCTCCTTGACTTGTCGATGTGTTCAATGGTTTGATGTTCAAAAAACACTACATCTCCGCTTCTAATGACTTTTTTTGTAATTGGATCTCATAATTTTCTAGCTAAACTCTTCATGTCCGTAACCCAAGAAGATACATTACTTAGACTTGTCATCAAATTTTGACCTTTCGTCTCTTGAAACATGCACGAATGCCCAGCAATAGAACACTTTTGAATGATTGTAGAAAATATCTTTCCCACTCTAAATCCTTCGTGAAACATCCCCTTTAAGAGGAACCAATGGAGAACGATTTAGCAAATATACTATTGTTCTCATCACTTCACCTTCGAATGACTTAGGCAACTTCGCATGAGAAAGCATACACCGAATCCAATCATTAATTGTCCGGTTCATTCTTTCTGCCACTCCATTCTGTTGTTGTGTTTTTGGAATAGTCTTCTCAAGCTTGATACAATAATCCCTGTAATAATATTCAAATGAGCCTCTATATTCACCATCGTTATCAGCTTGAACACATTTCAATTTCTTCTTAGTATTTCTTTCCATATTAACATTAAATTGTTTGAAAACAACAAAAACCTGGTCTTTAGATTTCAAAGCACAGCCCACACTTTTCTAGAGTAGTCATTAATAAATGTTACAAAGTATAATGCACTATCAAGGGTTCTAACATCCATGCAACAAACATCGATGTGTCGATTTTGTGTGTGGAGAGTAACTATGAAATGAGAATTTATGTTGTTTACCTATTAGGTAGTGAGTATAATCCAAATTTCTCTCATTCAATGGTAGAAGGTTCTTTTTAGCAAGAGTATCAAGTCCTTTCTTGTTGAGATAACCAAGTCATATATGCCATAGGTCAACTAAAGAATCCTCCACTATACCCATGGATGAACCTCTCACAAGAATGCTGATGCTCATCAATGGGCGTCGTTGGCATTGTTCAGGCATGCCATTGATCCCTAAGTATCCATCTTTCCCATTTAGGCCATGGATGACTGGCTCACAAGTGACGCCAATGCTCATCTTAGGTCGTCCGCCACACCTATAGTTGCCCCCGGTCCAAGAATAAGCCTATCTTTTCCGTCATTGCCCCCTGAGTCATTGCTAGATCTGACGAGGGTAACTCTTGCCCTGTTCGTGAGGGTCAAGCCCTCGTTGAACCCGATGAAAGTGATCTTGTTGGCCACAAGCGAGGGTTACGACACCCTCACCAGCCCTCACATGTGGCAAGTCGTAGGCCCAAGGAAAAGAAAGGAAAAAATAAGAAGAAAGAAATGGTGAAAAGAGAGAGAAATGAAGGAGAGAGAGGGGCTGGCAGGTTTCTGAAAGGTGGGCCCGCGATTAATATGTTTTGCTTGCATAATGGACTTATACATTGCTGAGATGGCTACCACAGTTGCACCCAATGTTTTTTCGTTAATACGTGGCTTCCACACTTTAAGTTCCCAAATCTTGTCTCCTCCACGGCGCCACCCCCCTTCCATGAAGTCATCTCTCAATCGTCCAACTTGCGATAGGACACAGCCTCTATATGATGAATCCATAACTTCACTACTCCGTAGAACTTCCATCCTTGATTTCACCGATCAAGCTCATCGAAAGTTAGAAGAAAGATTTAGAGAGGCTGCAAACAATGGATGACAACCAGGCTCTCATCCAAGGTGTACCCGAAGCCGAACTCGTGCTCATTGCCCGCCCGGCGCCACTCGCCGCCTTCTACAATGACCAGATCCGTCCCATGCTCAATGCGATCGACAGGCTGCGAAACCTCATGGTCATGAAGGAGGGCATCCAGCTCCCCACCATTGTCGTCGTCGGCGACCAGTCCTCAGGCAAGTCGAGCGTCCTCGAGTCCCTCGCTGGCATCAACCTGCCGCGGGGGCAGGGCATCTGCACCCGCGTCCCTCTCATCATGCGGCTCCAGGACAACCCTTACCCCATCCGCCCCGAGGTCTACCTTGAATTCAACGGCAAAGTTGTCCACACGGACGAGGACAACATCTCCGTGGCCATTAATGACGCCACCGACAAGATTGCGGGCCATGGGAAGGGCACATCGAACACCCCGCTGACTCTGGTCGTTAAGAAAGACGGCGTCCCGGACTTGACCATGGTGGACTTGCCTGGAATCACGAGAGTGCCCTTGCACGGCCAGCCGGAGAACATCTACGAGCAGATCTCGGAGATGATAATGGAGTACATAAGGCCTGAGAAGACCATCATCCTCAATGTCCTGTCCGCGACGGTTGACTTCTCCACTTGCGAGTCCATAAGGATGTCGCAAGTAAGTATACTCTAGACACGCTTGGTTCCCATATTAATTGAATGCTTGAATAGTTTATTTTCACTCCAGGTAATGGGTCTCTACCATGATTCGTTTTTATGTCGCAGATGGTGGACAAGACCGGCAGGAGGACTCTGGGCGTCGTCACAAAGGCCGATATAGCTCCGAAGGGCCTGCTCGAGAAGGTGACGGCGGATGATGTCAATATAGGGCTTGGTTATGTGTGTGTGAGGAACCGGATTGGCGACGAGACCCACGAAGAAGCGAGGCTGGAAGAGGCGAAGCTGTTCGACACGCACCCTCTGCTGTGCAAGATTCCCAAGTCCATCGTTGGTGTACCTGTTTTGGCACAAAAGCTGACGCAGATTCAAGCCATCATGATGGCTGAGTCTTTGCCGGAGATCGACAAGAAGATCAATGACAAGCTGAACGCGAATGTCACCGAGCTTAAGAAATTGCCCAGGAATCTGTCCTCTGTCACGGAGGCCAAGATGGCCTTCGAGCGGATCCTGCGTTTGGCGAAGGAGTCGCTCAGGAAAATCCTGCTGAGAGGCGAGTTCGATGAGTACCCAGAAGAGAACATGCACTGCACGCCCAGGCTAGTGGAGATGCTGAACGAATACTCCGATGAGCTCCAAAATTGTGCTGAGAATGAGCCGAGGCCCAACTTCCTTTCGGAGGAATTGAAGGTCTTGGAAGAGGCCAAAGGGATCTGGCTCCCGAACTTCCTCCCTCGCACTGCCTTCCTCACCCTTTTCCAGCAGAAGATGACAGGGATATCAAGCAAGACGCCGAGTTTTGTGGCTCATGTTTGGGAATATGTTGAGGCGGTCGTGATTCGGGTGATGATGAGACAGTCGGAGAATTATCCTCAGCTTCAGTAGTCGATGAGAAGAGCAGCGTCCAGTCTGATTAACAAGAAGAAGGAGAAGGCGCTGGATAGGATGATGGAAATTGTCGAAATGGAGAAGCTCACTAATTACACATGCAACCCTGAGTACACGTTGGAGTGGAACAACTTGATGTCCCAGCGGAACAGATTCATGGACGTGATCAACAACGTGTCGAATCCTAGCAAAATTGTCCTCTCGGGGATCGGGGAGGTCGACGTGGGCAACCTGAGGCATCATTGCAAGCAGCGGATTCAGGAGGCGTTCGATCTGAAGATGAGGATTACCGCGTACTGGAAGATTGTGCTGCGGAGGTTCGTCGACTCGGTGGCGCTGCATCAGCAGTTCAGCGTGCAGAACCTGTTGAACAACGAGATGGAGGAGGAGATTATGGGGGAGCTAATAGGGCCCAATGGCAGCGGCGCCATCGAGAAAATGCTGGAAGAAGCGCCGTCGGTGGCGGTGAAGCGTGATAAGCTCAACAGGAGCATCAAGTTGTTGAGGGAGTCTGCGGAGGTGGTGGCCAAGATCATGGACCGGATTGCTACAGATGGTGACTTCAGTGATTAGTTAGTGTTGTTCTAGTGGATTTTCGTTTTTTTCTTTTTTTAAATGAGTGTGTTAATGTTCCTGCTCTAGGAATCAGCTTCTAAATGATGTTTTACTGGGTATTTGTGCGTCTGCAAATGGGTTTTTATCTTCATCGTACTTGCAAATGAGACCAAGAGCCCCTTGTTGACTTTTATTTTTCTCTTCTTCTCCTCTTTATTTCTCCGCTCTTCTTTCTTCTCTCTTGTCTATTTACCATAGGTTCTCTAATCAGCTTTACAACACTGTACACATATTTGGGTAATCGATTAATGTGATTTACTTGCGTCGAGGTATTTAAATTCTTTTCTTAATCTAGCAATATATTTATCGCTTTTGTTTATTGAGTGTTACTTTTTAATAGTTGCACATTCGCATGAACACTCATTTGCATGTTAGTGGATAGGTTTAAATTTAATTCAAGTTGCTTGCAAAAATATTTTTGAAAATAAAGAGAAAATGTGTGACGACCCAAACTCGGGGTAGTATAAAGGGATGGACTGAAATTGCCTTGATAGTATGCGGGTGAGGCTAAGGGCATGTCTCCCGTCTCACATCGCTTAGGGAGAAGTCCTAAGCTAGTTTATAAAGATTTGGATCCCTTTAATCTGTGTAACGTGTTTTAAAGCCGTGAGGACTTAGTGTTCAAAGCGGACAATATTACATAGTGAGGCTCAGGTCGTTACAAAATGTATTGAAAGGGCGTTAGTTTAATCTAATTTAAATCTCTTATTTGCAAAAGTAAAGTATTCTCCCATACTTTACTTGGGTCTCTAAACAACCCTAATTAATTAGTAACGACTCATAATTAAATTATTTGTATGTTAAATTGATTTAATTGAATATCAAGTTGCGATTGGTAAGACTTGGAAGAGTCTGCACTAAGTCTTTGGGCTTAATAACCCATTAACTTTCCCTTTGGGAAGGTGGCGATAGGATCGTGGCACCCAAAAAAAGTAAATGTGCAACAACTTACTATGATTAGTTCATTGAAAAGCCATTATTGAAAGATTTCATTGACTTACAATAAAATGATTTCATTTAGGGTGGATTACAACTTAAAAAACCGCAACAGTATTTTCAAGTTTGTTCAACTCTCGTGAGCAATAATAAGTTCAAATCAATTGGATAATAAAAAGTAGCAACCTGTGAGTCGATACTTAGACACGGTCAACCGATCTCTAAGCTAGTCTCACCCTCCCCTCCATCTGTTGTTGATTTTATTTTAGTTTTCTTGTTCTTTTCTTCTTGTTTCATCTCTTGCGATCAAAATCTAGGAGTTCTCTTCTCCTAGTCTAGTTTTAGATCTCCGAGTTTGAACTCTCCTAATCTAGTTCTGCACCTAGGAATTCTTCTCTCTCGATTTAGATTTGGGAGTTTAATAATGTTTTTGGGGATTCAATACTCCTGTGCTCTGTCTATGTACAGGTTCTCCACCTTCAATTTTAATGATGATCGCAAGAGATTTGGCATCTTGCTGAACTACGAATATTTGCTATTCTAAAAGATAGATGTGTTTGTTCAACCTATTCTAGTTGTTCCCATATGGTGATAGTGTAGGGAAGCCAAACATAGGTGCCCACTCCTAATTGGCAATGTTATAGTTATTGGTGATAGAATTTTCGGCGTGTGCTCATCACTAACAATGATACGAGATCCAGTAATTGAATGCTAATTATTTTGCTTGACAAATCCATTCTTATGGAATGAATATATGCATAACCCTGCCGGTGCTCTATTGATCCTCTTTGTTATTTAGATTTGGCTTTTTTTTTTTTTTTTTTTTTTTTTTTTTTTTTGTAGTATTTTGGCCTTTACTCTGCTTCGATTTGCTTTGCCATGAGAATTTATGTATTTCTCTCTCATATATCCTTTTGAACAATGAATATAATTTTCTTTTGAAAAAAATAAAAATAAAAAACCCAATCTCTGAGACAAAACCCTTATTTTATGATTAAAATAAATTGTGGTATGACATGTTTGAAATGTATCATGACATAGTATGTCTTGTTGTATGAAAAAGTATTACGAGAATTTTCATTGATTTAAGACAAAATAAACATAATTATAAGATGTTACGATCTCAAATATCACGAGTATTTCATATTTTTGCAACTTCCATAAAACATGACAGTATGAATGGAAGTAGTGGACCGAAATAAGAATTGACGACTGACGTTTGGAGATTGGTTGATCAGTGTTTTGAGGTTGAATTTATTGTGCTATAACCCAACGAACTGTGGTGCAAAAAAAATTACAAAAAATAGATGTGTTACAACTTGTTCTAATGAATTATTGGAAAAGCCATTACGAAATATTTTATTAACTAACGGCAAAATGACTTTATTCACGAAGAGTGACGATCTCAAGAACCATTAAAATATTTTCAATTTTCCCCAGCTCTTGTTAACCATGATATAAGTTCAAATCAATTGGGTGGAAAAAAGTGATGACCAATTGATCAATACTCGAACATCAATTGATCGATCTCTAAGAGACAAAAATGCTGTGGTACAAACCGAGAAAATAACCAAAAAAAATCATAAATTTATTGAATTCAGTCATAATTTTTTTTTTTTTTTTTTTAAAGGCTAACTAAGACATAAACCTTTTACATTTGTTCTTTACCCAAAAAAAAAAAAAAAAAAAAACCTTTTATATTTGTTCTCTTGGTAAAATTTATATAATTCTTACCTTTACCCCCCCAAAAAAAACCCCTTATATATTTGTGTCAATTTAGTCTATTTAGCTGATTTTGACCGACCGGCATTGACATAGACACTGACTGTCTTACGTGATGCAACTGGCACTAACGGGCACAATTTTAAATAATATTTGAATATTTTTTTATTATTTATTTTCTTATTATTATTTTTTTCCTTTCCATTTATCTTCATCCACTAGCTGGTTGTTAGAACTCGGTAACAGGCCAGAGGCAAGGGCCAACGAGATCAGCGCTGATGGCCGCTGGCGGGGCTGAGTCTCAGCCATCCCTAGTGAGGCTTGACCTTGCCCAGCCACTCGAGGCTCACCCATTCGGAGGTACCGTCATTCCTTGTCAATCCCCAGACCCTTAGAAACGTTTGGTTGCATCATCTCGCCAATCCCATCTCCGATTTCGTTTCCAATCTCTATACCCAACTCTCGATCGCCCTCGACTCTTTTCAAGAGTGAGTTTCTCATCTTTAGTCCCTCTTTTCATGGAGCCCAGGTTTCTCAAGGTTCGAAATCTCGACCCAGTCTGTCAAAAGTGCATCCTTTGTGCGTTCGATCTATTAAGCATCTTTTCCCTCTTTCAAGTTTCACCCTCCAATTGTAGAGGAAAGATGGGCAAATGGAGTTCGCTGCACTCGGTGAGGACACTTTGGCGAGCCTCGCCCTTGCCTCACCCTGGCTGACCTTGGCCTCTGGCCTGTCGCCGAGAGGGCTAGAGGAAAAAGGAAGAAAAAAAATGAAAAATTGAAATAATACTAAATATTATTAAAAATGATCTATATCGACATTGGCCTCGCCACGTAAAATGCTTGGTGGTCATGTCAGCGTCGACTAGCCAAAATTTACTGAATAGATTTAATTAACACAAATGCAAATGATTTATGACTCAATTGACTAAAAAAAAAAAAAGATTTAGGACTAAATCAACATAATTATAATATATCTATGACTTTTTTTTTTTGGTAATTCTTTTGGTACAAACCATATAAGATGGACTGCAACTTGTTCATTGAAAATTCATTGCGAAAGTTTTCATTGACAAACGACAAAACGGACATAATTAGAAAGAGAAGTTTAATTACAAAATAATTTAAAAAATCGAATAATTGATGCTGATTTATTAAAAATAAAATTTGACGGCACACACGATTCAATTAAAGCTAAAGACAACCCGCATTTGCAGGCGAAAGAGAATTTTTCTTTTTTTATTGGTCGGAGGTCCAAAGAAGTTGACGATTGAGAAAATATTGTGACGATCGACAAGTGAATTCGATTGACGTGGACGTTGAGGAGTACTCAATATTTATTTTTATTTATTAAAGGAGTGCTTATGTAGATTATTATTACGTCAAATCTAAAATTATTTCTATTTATTTCTTTCAAAAATATGCACACCAAAGATAATGTGGAAAAACTTCAATAACTATAGCAATGATGAAGCTAATGAAACAATGAGAAACCTGCCATATAATTAGAAGTTATCAATCATTTTTGCGTCAAAAAATGTGCAGATGAAGTCATTTTGGTGAGAGATTGATGCTAATATGGAAGTACATTAGACCAGTTGGATCACAGTAATCATTTTGTTTTCTGTTTTCCTTCCATGCATGCACGAATTTTGCAGTGAATGCAGCATAGAAATTTGCATTAAGCGGGCCCCTTAATGAAAATTTGCATAAATTTGCATCGGTTAATTTTTTAAAACGATCATTTTGAAAAAATATTTTTAAATTAATTATTTTTCACAAAATACTGAAAAAGGTGATGTAGAAATAGGCGGATAATAATTGTACCTTTTCTAGAACCTACGAGCGGTTTTCACACCACTCCATCATGAGGGATAAAAGAGCCTTAAATCTCTCTATCCTTTTCTTTCAATCGATTTATCTTTTCAAATAGCTTAAGTGACAATTCTTCACATTTTCTCCAACCTCAATTGATATTCTTCCCAAAAAAAAAAAAAAAAAAAACAATTCACATACCTCCAAATAATTTCAAGAAAAATCGTTTCTTCACCTCATATTTTTCACGTAAATTTTCTCCACCTCCATTTTTCATCCAAAGAATTTGGGCAATTGAAACGTGTGATGATGATTTTTGTGTCACATTGCATCGTGCCAAGAAAAGAACAATCATAACTATATTTATATTTAAATTTAGGATTAATACTTTGAAAAATCTCAAACTAATTTTCACTAAAATCCCCAAACTAGCATATTTCTAACAAATTTACCATCCATTGGTTTTCATAAAATTATATTAATATCATAAAAATTACAATTTGGTACACATGTGAAGTCTCAAATCGGTACATTGGTCAATTGCCATGTGTCATCTAACTCAATAATTTTACAATAAAATTTAACAAAAGCTAACGAAGGATAAATTTGTTACAATTGTACTAGTTTGAGGTTATTGGTGGTCAAAAAATTAATTTTGGGTAAATTTATCATAAGTATGTTGATTTGAGGTTTTTCTTGATATTAAACCTAAATTTAAACTTAAAACAAATAGGTAATATCATCGTTTCAATAATTTGTCATATTATTTGTTACATTAAGTTAATTTATAATGTCATCAAAAGAGTCCAAACTATAATCTATTTACATATTCAATTAGACTCACTTTTATTAAAAATTTTAAAACAATGATTTATGCATCAATTGTGACATATTATTAAATATTCGAGATGGACTTCTCTAATACAATTCATGTGTGTGCCACAATAGATATATTGAACTATGACATTATTCTACAAAGGATACGAAGACGTGTTTGTATGTACTACTACTTTTTAGTTTTTTTCTTTTTGCTTAACTAAATCTCGCAATAGATGCACTTTAATTTTTCTTTACCTCATAAGATCTAAAATGTGCACAATATATAATTTTTAGCATGTGAATTCACATGCAATTTTTTTCATAATTTTATAGAATTCAAATAGTGTATACAATTTTGATAGGAAGGTAAAAAGTTATTATTAATTTTTATCTAACTATAAAAGAGCATGCCCTCGATCTCTTAAATGAAAAAAACCACAAATAATGACATGTCTTTTTTACAAAAAGAAATTTCTCCCATTGGTGCTTATAAAGTAAGTTCATAAAAAAAAAAAAAAAAAAAAAACCTTTTGCCATTTGCTATGTTGGGAAGAACAATGGGGTACCAATTCACCAAAAAATAAACCCAATCGAGTATCAATTTCTCTCCCAAAACTAAACCAACTGAAATTGACTTAACCCCAGCAACAACTAGCCAATACAACCTAGCAATAAGTAAATATAATGTCGAAATGATAAGGAGACAAAACCACAAAAAACACTAGGGTTTTACGTGGAAACACAATGCGGAAAAAATCCCGGACCACCCAAAAACTTCCACTAAACTAAGAATAGTAGGATATGCAAAGTGCTATTTTTTAGTCACATGCTAGAGGCTCACATCAATAATACAACTATATTTTCTCACCACAAAGGTGGATTAACATAAACGTAGTAAAAAAACCTCACTGCAATTAGAGAATTCGAATGAGGTTCTCAAAGAATGAAACCGATCAACCTGTAACCCTTGTCTCACGAACAACATACTCAAATTTGAGCAAATTTCGTCAACGTTTAGCCTTTAAATCGGGACCACAAAGCTTTGCCCCCTTTCTTTTTCTTCTTGGCTTCCTCTCAGTGAGATCCTCGTCTCTCGGTGCACTATTTGTTTTTCTCTCTCTTTCCCCTTGGGCTCTACTCCACGAACAAAGCAGCCGCTTCCTTTTTCTTCTTTTTGCTTTTTGATCTTTTGACATTTATTATTATTATTATTATTATTATTATTATTATTATTATTATTATTATTATTATTATTATTATTATTATTATTTTATTATTATTTTATGTTAATGTGATCTAGGCCCACAAGAGGCGGACCTAGCCGACAAATCTTTCTCCGCCTCATGTGGGAAGTTCCACCATTTACAGTGCAATCATATTTCCTCACCAATATAAAGGTGGATTAATACAAATTGAGTAAGAAAACCCTAACTGCAATTGGAAAGTTTGGAGGAGGTTCTCAACAAACGAAATCAGTCAACTCGTAGCCCTCGGTTTTATGAACAACATACTCAAATTTGAGCCAATTCCGTCAACGTTTGGCTTTCAAATTAGGACCACCAAACTTTGCCCCCTTTCCTTTTCTTCTTGGCTTCCTCTCGAAGAGATCCCCGTCTCTCGATGCACTCTCTTCTTCTTTTTTTTTTTTTTTTTTCTCTCTTTCCTCTTGGATTCTACTCCACGAACAAAGCAACCATTTGTTTTTTCTTCTTTTTGCTTTTTGACCTTTTGACTTTTCTATTTGTTTTTATGTTAATGTTGGAAGGGCCCACAAGAGGCAGACCCAGCCAACAAATCTCCCCCTCTGCCTCATGTGGGAAGTTCCACCATCAATAGTATAACCATATTTCCTCATTAATACAAAGGTGAATTAAAATAAACAGAGTAAAAAAAACCCTAACCGCCATTGGAGATTTCGGAGGAGGTTCTCAATGATCGAAACCGATCAACTCGTAACCCTCGGTCTCACTAACGAGATATTCAAATTTGAGCCAATTCTATCAATGTTTGGTCTTCGAATCCGGACCACAATACTTTGCCTCCTTTGCTTTTCTTCTTGGCTTCCTCTCAGTGAGATCCCTATCTCTTGGTGCACTCTATATTTTTCTCTCTTTCCCCTTAGGCTCTACTCCATGAACAAAGCAACCACATGCTTTTTCTTCTTTCTGCTTTTTGACCTTTTGACTTAAATATATATATATATATATATATATATATATATATATATATATATATATATATATAAATAACAACTGGGCCCACAAGAGATGAACCCAGCCAATAAATCTTCCTCTCTGCCTCATGTGGGAAGTTCCACCATGACCGCTTTGTTTCTGTAGGAGTCAAGTTTCACCATGGGCAAGACTTTAGTTATTTTATTAGATCCATTGTCGTCGGTATGGACTTCTTCAAGTAGGAAGAGCTTCTTTTCTAATTTCTCCCGGATCCAATGATATTTCACATCAATATACTTCAATTCTGAATGCAATACTAGATTTTTGCTAAGATAGATAATATTCATGCTATCACAATACATAACAAATTTCTCTTATTTTAAGCCCAACTCTAGTAGGAATTTTTGCATCTGCAAGAGTTCCTTTCCTCCTTCGAAGATAGCAATATACTTAATTTCGATCATAGACAAAACAACAATGCAACACATTTTTGCAATCTTAATTGCCACGAAACAGCTCCCCCTATAAAGGTCATCATGTAACCCGATGTGGATTTTCGAGAATCAACATCACCAACATAATCCGCATCTGAGTAGTCATTTAATTCTGGCGTCGCATTTCCATAACACAAGCACAATCTAAAATTGTCTCTAAAATACCTCAAAATCCAATTAACAGTAGTCAAATGCTCCTTACTTGTATTTGCAAGAAACCTACTCACAACACCAACTACATGACAATATCAGGTCTTGTACAAACCAATGCATACATCAAACTATCCATAACCGATGCATAAGGAATGTTCATCATCTCTTCTTTCTCTTTCTCACTTATAGGACACTCTTCACTACTCGACTTGAAATGGCCTACAAGTGGAGTACTTACTGATTTATATGTATTCATGTTCAATTTTTCCAGCACAATGTACTTCTCTTGAGATAACCAAAGCTTATTGTTCTTCTTATTATGAGTAATTCTCATGCCAAGGATTTGCTTAGCCAGTCCAAGATCCTTCATTGCAAAAGCTCTACTCAACTTATTTTTTAAGCTCTTAATCATGTTAGTATCATGCTCAACAATCAACATGTCATCTACATAGAGTAGGATGATAAGATAATCATTATCTAAGAATCTTTAATGAAGACACAAGAATCGGAGTTGGTCTTATCATATCCATAATCTTCTATGAATGATTCAAACTTTTCATACTACTGTTTTAACGCTTACTTGAGATTATATAAGCTTTTTCTCAACCTATGTAAAAGATGATCCCTACCTTCAACTTTAAAACCCTCCGATTGTTATATATATATTTTCTTTTTCTAAGCCTCCATGAAGAAAAGTTGTCTTTACATCAAGCTATTCAATTTCTAAATTCAAACTAGCAGCCAACCTAAGAACAACTCGAATAGAAGACATTTTTACAACTAGTGAAAAATCTCTTCAAAGTTGATTCAATTATTTTGACGAAGGCTCTTCAGAACAAGCATTGTGGTTGCAAATTACTTTCTTTTGTCTTCAACTTGTGCATCCACTTATTTGTGAGTGTTCTCTTACCCTTAGGTAACTTCACCAATTCAAATGTGTGGTTCTCAGGCAAGGATTTAAGCTCCTCTTGCATGACTTTATGCCACTCATTTTTTTGATTGCATAACATAGCCTATTCATAAGTTTTTGGCTCTCCTGCGTTAGTGAGTAACATATACTCATGCGGTTGATATCTTTGTGAAGCTCTATGCTCTCTTTTAGATCTTCTAACTTGAGGAAGGACATGTTGTTATTACTCAACTGTCTCAATGGCCTACTCTTGCTCAACTGATTGTTCTGGTTAAACTATTTCACCTGTCTCAACCAAAGAATCAACATTATGTGAGAATTCACCATCTTCATGATTTCCATGCACTTCTCCCCATGATTTTTGCCCAATACAATAGGAAGATTTGGGCTGAAACTAATAAAATGTTGAGTTACATTCCTTGGCCTCCCTGACTTGTCGATGTGTTCAATGGTTTGATGCTCAAAGAACACTACATCTTGCTTCTAATGACTTTCTTTGTCACTAGATCTCATAATCTATAGCCAAAGTCTTCATGTTTGTAACCCAAGAAGATACATTGCTTAGACTTGTCATCGAGTTTTGACCTTTCATCTCTCGAAACATGCACGAATACTCAGCAACATAACACTTTTAAATGATTGTAGAAAATATCTTTCCCACTCTAAATCCTTTGTGAAACATCCCCTTTAAGAGGAACCAATGGAGAATGATTTAGCAAATACACTAAAGTTCTCATCACTTCACCCTAGAATGACTTAGGCAACTTCGAATGGGAGAGCATATACCGAATCTAATTATTAATTGTCCAGTTCATTCTCTCTGCCCCTCCATTTTGTTGTGGTGTTTTCGGAATAGTCTTCTCAAGCTTGATACCATAATCCTTGCAATAATATTCAAACGAGTCTCTATATTCACCATTGTTGTCAGCTCGAATACATTTCAATTTTTTCTCAGTTTTTCTTTCCATGTTAACATGAAATTGTTTGAAAACAGCAAAAACCTGGTCTTTAGATTTCAAAGCAATAGCCCACATGTTTTTAGAGCAGTCATTAATAAATGTTACAAAGTATAATGCACTATCAAGGGTTCTAACATCCATACAACAAACATTGGTGTGTTGATTTTATGTGTGGAGAGGAACTATGAAATGAGAATCTATGTTGTTTACCTGTTAGGTAGTGAGCACAATCCTTCAAATTTCTCTCCTTCAATGGTAGAGGGTTCTTTCTAGCAAGAGTATCAAGTCCCTTCTTGTTGAGATAACCAAGTCTCATATGCCATAGGTCAACTAAAGAATCCTCCACTGCAGCCATGGATGAACCTCTCATGAGCATGTTGATGCTCATCCATGGGTGTTGTCGGCATCGTTTGAGCATGCCATTGATCCCCAGGTATCCATCTTTCCCATTTAGCCATGGACAACGCTTGCAACCAACCATGAAAACCTGGCTCACAAGTGATGCCGATGCTCATCATAGGTCGTCCGCCACACCCGTAGCTACCCCCAGTCCAAGAACAAGCCTACGCTTCCTGTTGTCGCCTTCTAAACCATTGCCAGATTCGGCAAAGGTAACCCTCGCCCTAGCCGTGAGGGTTGAGCCCTCGCTGAATCCGATGAAAGTCACCTTGTTGGCCACAGTTGAGGGTCACGACACCCTTGCTAGCCCTCACCTTTGGCAAGTCGCAGGCCAAAGGAAAAGAAAGGAAAAAAGAAGAAGAAAGAAATGGTGAAAAATAGAGAGAAATGAAGGACAGGTGGGGCTTGCAGGTTTCTTTGAAAGGTGGGCCCGCGATTGACACATTTCGCTTGTGGAATGGACTTATACATTGCTAAGGTGCCTACCATAGTTGCACCCAATGTTTTCTCATTAATGCATGGCTTCCACACTTTAAGTTCCCAAATTTTGTCCCTCCACAGCGCCACCCCCCTCCATGAAGTCATCTCTCAATCGTCCAACTTCAGATAGAACACAGCCTCTATATAATGAATCCATAACTTCACAACTCCATAGAACGAGATCATCACTTCCCATCCTTGATTTCACCGATCAAGCTCATCCAAAGTTAGAAGGAAGATTTAGAGAGGCTGCAAACAATGGGTGACAACCAGGCTCTCATTCACGGTGTACCCGAAGCCGAACTCATGTTCATTGCCCGCCCGGCGCCACTCGCCGCCTCCTACAATGACCGGATCCGGCCCCTGCTCGATGCGATCGACAGGCTGCGAAACCTCATGGTCAAGCAGGAGGGCGTCCAGCTCCCCACCATTGTCGTCGTCGGCGACCAGTCCTCGGGCAAGTCGAGCGTCCTCGAGTCCCTCGCCGGCATCAACCTGCCGCGGGGGCAGGGCATCTGCACCCGCGTCCCTCTCATCATGCGGCTCCAGGACAACCCTCACGCCGAACGCCCCGAGATCTACCTCGAGTTCAACGGCAAAGTCGTCCACATGGACGAGGAGAACATCTCCGTGGCCATTAATGACGCCACCAACGAGATTGCGGGCCATGGGAAGGCCATATCGAACTCCCCGCTGAATCTGGTCGTCAAGAAAGACGGCGTCCCGGACTTGACCATGGTCGACTTGCCTGGAATCACGAGAGTGCCTGTACACGGCCAGCCGGAGAACATCTACAAGCAGATCTCGGAGATGATAATGGAGTACATAAGGCCCGAGGAGAGCATCATCCTCAATGTCTTGTCCGCGACGGTTGACTTCTCCACTTGCGAGTCCATAAGGATGTCGCAAGTAAGTATACTCTAGACACGCTTGGCTCCCGTATCAATTGAACGCCTGAATAGTTTTTCTTTAACGCAAGGAAATGAGGCTATACTATGATTCGTTTTTATGTCGCAGATGGTGGACAAGACTGGCAAGAGGACTCTGGCCGTCGTCACAAAGGCCGATAAAGCTCCGGAGGGCCTGCTCGAGAAGGTGACGGCGGATGATGTCAATATAGGGCTTGGTTATGTGTGTGTGAGGAACCGGATTGGTGACGAGACCCACGAAGAAGCGAGGCTGGAAGAGGCGAAGCTGTTCGACACGCACCCTCTGCTGTGCAAGATTGACAAGTCCATCGTTGGTGTGCCTGTTTTGGCACAAAAGCTGATGCAGATTCAAGCCGCCATGATGGCCAAGTATTTTCCGGAGATCGTCCAGAAGATCAATGACAAGCTGAACGCGAATGTCACCGAGCTTAAGAAATTGCCCAAGAATCTGTCCTCGGTCACGGAGGCCATGACAGCCTTCATGCAGATCCTGTGTTCGGCGAAGGCGTCGCTGAGCAAAATCTTGCTGAGAGGCGAGTTCGATGAGTACCCAGAAGAGGAGAATATGCACTGCACGGCCAGGCTAGTGGAGATGCTGAACCAATACTCCGATGAGCTCCAAAATTGTGCCGAGAATGACCCGAGGACCAACTTCCTTTCGGAGGAATTGAAGGTCTTGGAAGAGGCCAAAGGGGTCTGGCTCCCGAACTTCCTCCCTCGCACCGCCTTCCTCACCCTTTTCCAGCTGAAGGTGAAGGGGATATCAAGCAAGCCGCCGAGTTTTGTGGCTCGTGTTTGGAAAGACATTGAGGAAGTCGTAATTCGGGTGTTGATGAGACACTCGGAGAATTATCCTCAGCTTCAGTGGTCGATGAGAAGAGCAGCGTCCAGTCTGATTATCAAGATGAAGGAGAAGGCGATGGATAGGATGAAGGAAATTGTCGAAATGGAGAAGCTCACTCATTACACATGCAACCCTGAGTACATGATGGAGTGGAACAACTTGATGTCCCAGCAGGACAGATTCATGGACGTGATCAACAACGTGTCGAATCCTAGTAAAATTTTCCTCAGGGGGATTGGGGAGGTCGACGTTGGCAAACTGAGGCATCATCGCAAGCAGCAGATTCAGGAGGCGTTCGATCTGAAGATGAGGATTACCGCATACTGGAAGATTGTGCTGCGGAGGTTCGTCGACTCGATGGCGCTGCATCTGCAGTTCAGCGTACAGAACCTGTTGAACAACGAGATGGAGGAGGAGATTATGGGGGAGCTAATAGGGCCCAATGGCAGCGGCGTCATCGAGAAAATGCTGGGAGAAGCGCCGTCGGTGGCGGTGAAGCGTGATAAGCTCAACAGGAGCATCAAGTTGTTGAGGGAGTCTGCGGAGGTGGTGGCCAAGATCATGGACCGGATTGCTACAGATGGTGACTTCAGTGATTAGTTAGTGTTGTTCTAGTGGATTTTCGTTTTTTTCTTTTTTTAAATGAGTGTGTTAATGTTCCTGCTCTAGGAATCAGCTTCTGAATGATGTTTAACTGGGTATTTGTTCGTCTGCAAATGGGTTTTTATCTTCATCGTACTTGCAATGGTTCTATCCATGTTGTGGATATAAGAAGAAACGTGAGTGATGCGCCAGTCCAACCCACATTCAATTACATGGCGCTATCGGAAAATGATGTTGATCGACATTCCTGCGATGAGAGGCCCCAGAGAATTCGATACCCAACTTTTCCGTCCGTCATTGTGGAAAAAATAAATTAAATTATGATACGACGAATGAGATGCGTTGCAATCTATGAGGACTTGCTCATTGAAAAGCTACCACCAACATAGTCACCGACCCTGCATCATGAGAGCATTTCAAACTTCCCTAACAATCATGAGCCATGATGATTCGAAACAAAGGGGTACAAAAGTAGGAATAGACGGAAGCTTGGACATCGCTTTTTTAAAGCCTCGAGGTCGAATTTGTTGTGTAAGGACGTAAATAAATTGTGATATGATAAAATTAGATGTGTTATGAGTTGTTACGATTAGTTCATTAGAAAGTCATTACGAAATATTTCATTGACTTATGATGAAATGACCACAACTATAAAGTGTTGCGACCTAAAAAATCACGATATTATTTTTTGAATTTCCGCAACTCGCAAAAGCCATGATAAACTTAAATTAATTGGGTGGAAAAAGTAGGAAGCCGTCCGGTTCTTGGACATGGTCGATCGATCTTTAAGAGCAAATCTATTATTTCATGATTAAGATAAACTATAGTACGACAAAATGATATGCGTTACGACTGTTAAAAGAAAAGCTCTTATATTCACTTACTATCACAACGTGTTATTATTTCAAATGCTACGAGAGTATTTCAAATTTCCCTAATAATCATAAACCATGATATTTACAAGCAAGTGGACTACCAAAATAGGAATCAATAAATTATGCTTGGACATTGATTCATCCAACTGTTGACATTGAATATACTCTGCTCCAATTGAAACAAACTGTGGTATGGCAAAATTAGATGTGTTACAAGTTGTTAACTTGTTCATAGAAAAGTCATATTATAAAAGAAGCCATTGACTTATGACAAAACAATTGCAATTATGACATGTTACGATATAAAAAAACTATAGGAGTACTTTTTAAATTTGTCTAGTTCTCACAAATCACATGTTGACATCTAAATTTTGGTGATTTATTTAGGTATTAATTGAATAAAAATTAGAGATCGACCTCGGCTTCTAAAAAAAAAAAAAATAATTTGCACATAGATATAAGGAGCATTTACATTAGTAATTTGATAAGCTTAAAAATTTCATTTAATTTGGACCGTGGCAGATGGATGATTTTGGATTAAGTTGGGCTCGCTCGTTTTCTGTTATGACCCAAAATGTCACATGAATTGCACATGGGGCATTCAATTAAGAAAGATTAATTTCTTGATTAGACTTGAGAAGCGATTAGGTTATTGCCAAAATTTTGGTCATATGGCAGCAAAAGGCAATCAGCATGATTCTCCAAAATTGGTGTATCTACTCTTGCAATACAAGTAGGGGTGAGCATCGGTCTAGGGTCGACCCTGGACCAACCCTAGATTGGCCCAACTCAGCTACTCTTAGTCCGATCTTCAAGGGGACTCGGTTCGTCTTTGGTCCCAAGACCTCTGGACCCTGCATTGTGTAGGTCGGTCATCGATCCCGAAAGTTTAGGGTGGTCCAATTTGGACCATCCCTATCCATATATGTATATACATACACACAAGTCTTGTACGCTATAGATCAATTGAAGAATCCTCTATTGCATTTATCTCTTCCTTGATCAACTTAGATTGCATGGTATAGAGAGTGCATGTCTTCTCGTCCTTAGCCACTATCATGGAACATTTAGTTAATTTCCATTTGCTGTCATAGAAGGAATTTTCGTAACGATCATCATCATCTAAAGCACCTATGGAGATCAAGTAAAGTTGAAAATCCAAAATATGTCTCATATTTTTTAGAAGCAAATAACATCCCACATCGGTCTCCAAGTAAACATCTCCCATGTCGATAACCTTGGAAACACTACTATCCGACATCCTAACATAACCAAAATCATTGCTACGTAAGATGCAAAGTAGTCATGCCGTGAGATCACACGAAATGAATTTGCAAAATCAACAACCCGGCTAGAGTCTTGGCATGTAAGGTTTACATAACCATCTTCACATATGAACACAATATTACCATCGGATGCAACCGCTGCTATAACCTATTTATTTTTCTTTATTTCAATCTCCATTTTTATCATGGAATTTATCTCACTTAGTAACCAACACTTTTTGGCATAATGTCCTATCTCACCATCAATTGTAACACTTCAAACTTCTCATCGGCCTTGATTTCGACATTCCTCTTGACTTGCCCCTATTCTCATTATACTGAAACTTTATTGATTGACTTCTCATCCTATTTTCTATGACAAGAGCCTTCGATTTAGAAGCATGATTCAAGCCTTTTCTCCTTATTTCTTCATTGAACAAGCTTTTTTTAACCATGCTAACATAAAGCACACCATAAGGAGCTAATTGTTTAATATCACAACCAAGGAGTACTAAGTAATAAACATGATTGCAACTCATCATCAAGGTCAATCTCAAAATTTGTTAATTAATTTACGACATCTTGAAATTCACTGAAGTGTTCCGACATGCTACTTCCCTCCTTATATCTCAAATTCACAATTTTTTTTTTTAACTAGAAAAGCTTTATTTTGTGGAGTTATCTTCTAATAGAGATCTTATAATTTCTTCCACAAGTGTCCACTTTCGTCTCTTAGGCAACATGATGAAACACACTATCGTCAATCCATTATCGAATAAACCTAATCATTTTTTGATTCATTCGCTGACATTCTTTGTTTTCCTTATCTCGTTTAGCCTCATCACCTTCAAAGGGATCAAACAAATTTCGCAATATAACATGTCCTCCATCTGAGGCTTCCAAAAAAAGTAATTTGAGGCATTTAACTTAAACATTGTGCTACTAGTTTCCTCCATTAATCACTAAAATCCGAATGCTAGCTCTGATATCATTTTATTAGGAAGAACTAAGGTAACAATTCACTAAGAATTAAATCCAATTCAAGATCAATTTCTCCTCTAAAACTAAACCAAACGAAATCGACTTAACCTCAGCAACAACTAGCCAATATTAACTTGCAATGAGTAAATATAATGCCGAAATGATAAGGAGATAAAGCCACAAACAACAGCAAGATTTTACATAAAAAGCCAATATGGGAAAAATTATTGACTAGCAAAAAACTTCCATTAATCACTAAGAATGATATGATACACAAAGTGTTTTTGTCTAGTCACATATTAGAGAAGACCGAAATCGATAAATTCATAACCTTCAGTCTCACGAATAATATACTCAAAGTTAAGCCATCCGTTAGTATTCGAATCGGACCACAAAACTTTGTCTCTTTTTTTCTTCTAGGCTTCCTCCCGGAGAGACCCTCTCTCTCGGTGCACTCTATTTTTTTCTTTCCTCTTGTTCTCTACTCCACGAACGAAGCAACCACTTGCTTTTTCTTCTTTTCGCTTTTTCACCTTTTGACTTTTTTTTTTTTTTTTTTTTTCACGTTAATGTCAGCAGAGCCAACAGCGGACCCAACCAAGACGCTAAACCAAAATCCTCCATAAAATATTAATATATGCAACTTCTCGTAGAAGTTATTCACCTCTGACTCATATAGTTGAAAGCATTTGGGCTCGATGGGTCTATTTGTTGGCCCATCCTTAATGGACCTCATTTTAGTTAGAAAACAAGAGGAGAGTTGTCTTTCCGCAGAGTTGCTAAATAGTGAGGATGTTGAGCTCCAGCAGCCTTTGCTCGGCCACCATTTCCCTCCCTCTCTCTCTCTCTCTCTCTCTCTCTCTCTCTCTGTGTTGTTGTCACCAAGTCTCTTGTTCCTTTTAAGCCCAGCCTTAGTAAAAGTGAGTACTGGCACTGGGTGGACAGGCTATCCACCCTTAAGTGGTATTGCCAGATATTCTGGAGGAGCAGTTGATTCAGCATTTTCTAGTCTTTAGGAGTGATATGTAGCTTGAGCAAAGATTGGATTAGTCTACATCGCGATATGTCTAGGCTTTAGCAAAGTACTTGCCCATTTGATCTTTCAATATAAATGTCAATACCCACGTGTGCTTCTGGAGTATCTGCGATGGAATTATTGGGCGTAGTTTGCAGTTGTCATTTATATATTTATGGTGGTTGCTTGTAGGCCATTTCTTCATGGTTCTATGGATTCTGGATTATAACTACAAGTATCAAAATTGTGGGTTATTCTATTGAGAACTCATGGCTCAATGCTCTGGCCTGGTGTGCGTTTGACTATCTTTACCTGGGACTATTTTCTTTGGTTTTTGGTATTTTGTGATGGACTCATGATCATCATCAACATAGTTTCCGTGTTTGCCTCTTTCATTAGTTTGATGGGAAGGATTAATAATTGCTGCTTCCTTTTGATAACAGTTGTTTTTCTAAAGTTAAGTTTTGCTTACTAGGAGGTCTTTCCATATTACAGAAATGTCCCTAATTGCCTTCTTGTGCAATATGCAGAGTAATTATGATAGAAAAGCATCACCTTTTCTGGCAAAAGAATTACTTAGAATTTATACAAAGGAGAAAAGTTGGAGGGAGCGACTCTGGAAAAATGGCATTGTAAAATCATCTCCAATGCCACCACGGACACGTCCTGAATGCGTGGGGACTAAGGAGGTACTCGACCTTTCATGTTTAACTCTTGCTTTCTGATGACTTTGTCAATATGATGCTAGTTGATGAATTTGTTTTGGTTTTTTTGTAGGATCGTAAGTGCATTATATGTCAGCAATATCTTTATCTTTCTGCAGTTGTATGTGATTGTAGGCCATCTGCTTTTGTTTGTCTTGAGGTATGTGGAAACTGTGTTCTGGTTTATTATCCTGTCAAATTAGTTGATTTGTAGTGCAAATACAAGCCTAGTACATGTGCCATACTGCAATGTCAAAAACATTTGCCCCTGAAGGGGGATCTTGAACTCATGAAACTTGGATTATTCCACTTAGCCGGGCACAATGAGTGAAAGCATTCATGACAAGGGCCTCTGTCATAATGAAATACATCCTTAAAGTCATAATGTTAAAAAGCATATGATACGATTGAATTTGCAAGGAAAAATCTGAATACATCAACAGTTCCAGTTCTAATTTTGATTTGTCACATTATTGCTGGTGACATACTTTCCTGTCTTTGATCCGACACGGCACCATAAATAACATCTTCTTTGGTTGGGTTCATATTCAAAGAAATGGATCACCCAATCATATGAAGTGTTTCTTCTTCATCATCATTTCTGGGCTTAAAGCCAGAATTGATAATTCTCGATCTCATCATCAGACCCCTTTTGTGCAGCACTGGCAACACATCTGTGAATGCAAACCCAGCAAACATTGCCTCCTTTACCATCATACGTTAGCAGAGTTAAGTGACTTGCTGCTCACTGTCCATAAATACAATGGTGAGGAGACTCAAAGGAGTAAGGTGCTCCAGCAAAGATCTTTCTCCAGCGAAACAAGTTCTTCAGCGAAAAAGGTATTGTCAGATACAAGACTTGCTTAGTCAATTAACAAAGAGACTGGATGAGGTATCAAATAAAGCATGTAGAAAACAAATTGCAGCAATTAAAACAACTTCAGCCTTGGTGTTCATTCTATAAATTTATGACTGGATGAGGTGTCAATCTTAAGCAAGGTGGATCGTCTCATTTTTATACTTACTAGGTATTATATGATCTTTGTTTTATGGAAGAGTCTAGCTGAAGTTGGTTTTATTGCTTTGGTCTTAGTTGCCAATGTTTTTTACTGGTTGACCGGCAAACTATGTACATTCTTGGAAATTCTTTTCCACCAAGGTCACTGCATAATTGTTTGGTGTTGGAATAAATGTCAATGAAGAACAAAGTGAAATTTTGTGGTGTCTAGTGAGGTTTGGAATCTGTGCTAATCTCCTTTTGTTTTTTAATATTGTGCTGGAGTTGATTGTCCTTGTCAAGATAGTTATTTTAGTTTGCCTTTTGTTCTTCAGTAAGAGAGAATGTTCTTCTGGATTATATGTTCTTGTAGGTAAAAGGTGGCCATGCTACTTTGGCTCATCTTGCGGATCAATGGCTGTTGCAGTCAACTGATGCTCTTAAAAATCCTTTCTCTAAGGATATTTATCAAAAACTGTTGAAAGAAGCTGAAAAATTTATTTGGGCTGGTTTTGACATGGATCCCGTTAGTTCAAAGCCTTTTAGCTACGTGAAATTCTTCTCAGATTATATGCATATGATTCGACTATGTATGAATGTGTACTTCAATCACATGCAGGTACGCACCATGGCAAAGAAGTTAGTCCACGCGCAGAGGTAGAGGTGGGCAGAAGGTGTAAGAAGTTGCCTCGCAAAAATTGAAAATCATTCTCTGGGCTCTACTAATGCTTTGGAGAGTGCAGATTTAGAATATGTCACTGAATTGTTGAGTTTTGATACCATGCCGTGTAACGAGCCTGGACATCTTAAATTGAAGGTTCTGAAGAAGATTGTGAAGTTGTGGCATTTGATATAGATTAAAAAGCCATTTCTCTTAATCTGGTTTCTGCATGGTTCTCTGATTAACAACTGGTAAATTTTGTTTGTAGGATGAATAAAATGAACCTTTACGTTGGCATATCATTAAATTTGTTTTGCTATTGCATATTTTCCCATGCTGCTACTTCCTGAAATTTCGACCAAATTCTTGCTTGATATTATAAATGTTTGATTGAGGATTTTTTAAATTCAAATTATAAACGTATTAAGGATCCTTAACATTATATATTATGGGCTTTGCAAAAACTAGCCTATGGGGCAAATGAACCATACTCTAAAGAGCAAGATTGATGTTTTCGTAGGTTATTTGAGCTTTACCATTTTTTAGTTTAGGGGTTGTTGAGTTCGAGCGTCACTTTAGGGACCATTATCGAAAAAGTTACGACAATTTGAATGAGAGAATTCAAAGGTTAGGATTTGGATATTGATGCTAACTTGACGAAGGTTCATCTTATGAGATTTCTTGGCCATCTCCGAGAGTGACCTCTCTTTTAAATTCTCTCAAATCGAATAAGTTCCTCTTTTTTGACATCCAACGCGGAAGTTGTGGAGGATGACTCAGCCAAAAGTTTGTGCGGTTCGGAATGAGCTTTTGTGGCCGAAGACCGCCCAGCTTGTTTCATATGATTTATAATGGTTTAGACCTCGTCCTAACGGACGATCCTCCCACCAAAAACAATCACATAGGCCAGAGTCGTTGAAGAGCCAGTTTGGCTGCAAATCGCAGGCTCCTCCTATCATAGAGGAACAATTGCCTATTCACATGCATTCAAAGCAGAAAATATTGTATAGACCATTTCTATACATGAGCCACAAATAAACCACGTTTAAACATCTTGTTTTAAAGCGCCACATAGATAAAGAAAACGGCTGGCTGATGATTTTACAAAACTCTCTAGCCAACATGGAGGGGGGAAGAGAACTTAGTGGACAGCAACATCATTGCTAGAAGGAGTCACCTTCATTACTCATAATGACCTTGTGTCTATGTACAGCAAGATAATAGTGAGCACGCAACCATCTAACATCAAATTTGTGCCCATCAAATTTGAGCACGCAACCATCTAACAATCTCTAAAGCTACATGCATGTACACACTATGAGGGTCCAGTCTACAAATGTACAACTATGTCGAAGAGATTCCTACACCATTTCCAAGCAGCCATCGATCTGGATTTCAATTGGCAAACTTCAGATCGCCTAATTACCAACCGTCATCTTGCAAATGGTTTAGAACATTGAAGTGGTTTTGAACCAATATGCCACTCGTAGGGAAATCAATGAAAATTCAACTCCAGCAGGTGACCTTAGCTTCTTTATGTATATGCCCCCGTAACAAGACACCTAAGAAATCCAAAAATGCGCAAGAAATCAACAGAAGGTGTCCGAAGAAAATCCCTTTGGTTTCACATGAGATATATCAGCGAATTTCAATTGCATCTATCAGAAGGAAATCCAACTGCTCCAAAAGCAAGAGAATCAAGAAATGTGTAGCTAAGGAGAGGCTAGAGAAAACTCACTCTTGTTAAAGAATTCGAAAGTTCACCGGTAAGGCTGCCAAAGTGCCTAAACAACCAAGACTTCTGCTCACCAAAACAATTAGCCATCTATGGTGGCCTCTCTACAAGTTTCGATTCAATGATGACTGGGAAAAAGTGCGAAACTTATCTAAAAAGTTGTTCCGCTTCAAAGGGCTTTGAAACATATCCATCCATTCCATACTTTGTGCGTTCTTCATGAGTAGCGTGAATCACATCTGCAGTCATGACCAAGATCAGTAGGTGGAAATTTGAGATATTTTCACGTGGCTCTGAGGATGACTGTCCCGGTAGGAATTCCTTGCTCGGACTTTGTTCCATCTGTCGAATTCTTTTTGTAGCTTCAAATCTGAACAAAGGAATTATAGAACCATAAGATGCACGTATCCATTATCACCACCTAGTTGACATAGAAAAGGTTATCCAAATCCATTACATCCGACACATACAAATCTCTGAAAGTATATACACTTTCTATACAACATTTGATGAAAAAAATAAGTGCTTGAGCAGGAAAACGCCATACCCATCCATTCCTGGCATCTGGATATCCATGAAGCAGGCATCAAAATCATGCGGTGGTCTGAGCAAAGCAATTGCTTTTTTCTCCGCTGTCTGTACAAACCACATCAGCTCAATATTTCTTCAAAGCTCCCTCGGCCACTCTGAGATTTACTCTGTTGTCATCCACGACTAGGATTTTTTTGCCATGGAGAAGGTTGCGAAGAGACAGACTCGGAGACTCCCCATTGGAGCAACTTATTCGGTTTCCAACTCCCATGATGCGCTGTAAAGACGCCACCAGCATACTAGCCCTTAGAGGCTTCATGATCACGAATGGACCAGTAGCATCTGTAGTCGCACCACTCATCCCACTAGAGCTGATAGAATTAGATAGAAGAAACAACAGTGGAGACACCCGTGGCTTCATGTCCCTCAATTTATCCAGATAGATTGCCGACAAACCAGAGTCCTTGTCCCAAATTTCCCATTCCAAGAGCACCATATCTATTCTGCAATTCCCACTTTGTATGGTGTGGAGGCACTGGTTCAAGTCTGCAACTACCTCTACATGAATACCAAGCCTCTGGATATGATACTTTGATACATTGGCCCAAACAGGTCTTGTGTCAACTACCACTGCTTTCATACCATGAAATTCTAAGGTGCCAGAGTCACCTTGTCCTTTCACTTGCTGGCCCTTGCACTCTTTTGAGGTAGAACAACCATCATTAAAAACTGCAGCAAAGGTAAACGTGGATCCCACCTGGGGTATGCTTACAAATCCAATCTCCCCATTCATGAGGCCAACCAGACATTTGCTTATGCTTAGCCCAATACCTGTGCCCCCATGTGTTCGAGAAATTGATGGGCGCACTTGCATGAAAGGAGTGAAAACGCGGGATTGCGCCTCTGGAGGAATACCTATCCCTGTATCCTCCACTGAAATAATGAGATTGATTGGATTAGAGAAGGATGACAGCACCGGAGATGTAGGCCCTTCTTGGCTGAATGTCCTAAATTTTGCCCAGCTGAGTCGTCTGTCTGGTACTGGGAAGCCGCTCAACGTACTCCTTGTTGCTGATTCCATCTCAGCGTCAGTTGAGTTCATCACCTCATCAACAAGATGGCCTGTGACCGAGATATGTCCTTTCTCTGTGAACTAAGGTGAACATATACATCTCTGTACTTCAACAAAACTTTGGAGCCATATCAATTGTCTCCCATCATATGCAAACTAAAATTACATCAACTATTTCCAGTAATATTTGGTGGTTTATTTCACACAAATAGGACCATCATCAAAACTTTCCAGGAGCAACTATAACCATAAAAAGCATGTTTCAAGAGTTCAAAGAGGCAAAATCGAAGAACTCCTTGAAACAACGAGCATACAGACCACGATCATGGCTAGATCCTTCCTAAAAAGCATCAAAAAACACCATCATGTCAACTTCCATATCAGAATTTTGTGGAATGACGTGGGTGAACGTGGTTCATCATAATGTTACAAAGGCCCCCGTTCAGATAACTATGATTGCCAAAGATCAAACCAATGACAATCAGATCTAAGAAATGCAAGTAGCAGAACTTTTAGCTCCTTAAATTTAGACATGACATAAGACCAATATCTGACAGAAGTATTTGCATGAATGGACCGTGCCCATAATGGCAGCCATACATGCATAATTCACAAAACACATCCTCATTCCAGATCAGTACCCTTTTGAATGCAATAAGAATAAAAAACAAAATACTTTATCTAAAAAGCCATACCCAAATATTTGGATATTTAGCTCATAGGGAGATAATATTCAGTGGGAGCATGTTTGAGAGAGAGAGAGAGAGAGAGAGAGAGAGAGAGAGAGAGAGAGAGAGAGAGAGAGAGACCATAGTGTGCGTCTTTCCTGAGTTACTTTGTCCATAAGCAAATATTGACACGTTAAATCCATCCAAAGCTGATTGAACCAATGGTTGAACATCATTAAATATATCAGTTGCACATGCACTAGTCCTACTGTAAGATAACAAACCTCCACGCAAACCAGCCATGTAGCTAGTATATACCAAAAATAATTTCAAATGCTGCCTGTTATGTAACAAAATGAATCATTTTCTAGCTCACCCTGTCTAATATGAGGTCCATACACCCTATCGAATTCATAATCTTTCTTAGGATTGGTACTGGTCTCATCACCAATGTCAACACGAATAGTAAGATCATCAGGGAATTCTACAGCTCAAATAATGGTCTCGAACGACAGAATACCTTTATGTTCCCTGAAATTAAAAGCATCTTCAAATCATCATAGGAAAGGAAAATACCCATAAATTTCTGACCAAAAAACTTCGTACAGCCTCAAAAAGGGAGAACTGGAAATTGAAGAGAAGAGCTGTTGAAACAAATTATTATAGTAAGAGAAGAGAGCACACAAAGAATAGAGGAATTCCCTATCTTGATCGATTTCTGTGCTTCCATTAGAGAGTAACCAATTGAACTATAGTCCCTCAGCAACTAACTAACAAATAGCCCAACTTCTAAACCAAACAGTTAATTAATGTGTGTGCACCTCCTGCACTCATAGCAAACCAAATGGCTTGAAGATGATTTTAGGTCGACCAATCAGTGATTGGGCAATCAATGGTGAATTGATGATGTGAAAGGAGTCCAAATGGAAATTATGTCATAGGTGACTGGACTCTTGTCTGAAAATCATATTTCTTGGAAGTTCTTCCATTAGTTTAATCCAAGAGATTCAATTTCTATGTAATCATCAATCAAAGTATCAGACTGATCCTAACGGAGTAGGAAGAAGATACACAGAGTAAAAAATCATTTCCGTTCTTGAATTATTCCTTGAGAACAATGAAATGAAAAGACTGCATCCCGTCAAACAAGAGATGGAGATTTTTTTGCAGATCTTGCTAATAGGGGCCCACATCAATAGCCAAAAGTCTAGGTGCTTTCACTCCCATGGAAAATCTGTCAAACATCTTAAGCAACGAGCATGAGTGGATTTTTCTACTAAAAAATTGTTCTTCTAACTACTAGTAGACCAGCAAAATAGAATTAAGTGCTGGTCGTAGTTGTTTTCTCTGCAAAAGGGACATTGAGACTATAAATAGACCCTTCTATTAATTGTCCAGATCTCCAAAAAACTCTGGGACCTGGACACGGCTTTTGCACTACAGGGCTTCAATTATACTAGCTGTTGGTCAAGTTTAAAGAACTTATGCATCTTAATATCTTAACATTAGACTACCACAAGGACTGAAATGATCGCTAAAACAGGCTAATAAACCAATTTAAGACAGCTAAACATTCCCAACTTCATAAAATAAAAGCAACCTGATATAAGAATAAAAGCTATTGAACTCATGGAACCAAAAACAGGTGAGTGAATCCAATAAAGTGCAGCTTACTATTCCTAAATTCATGAAATATAAGTTGGCATTGATCATGAAAACCTGTGGCCGATTTAATAGCAGGAAATAACAAGGTTGCCATAACTGAAATTGGTAAAATCACTCGGTCTGATTGAGTGAATGGATTTAACTAAAAATAGAGACTAATCACCTCAATAGATGGGGATAGGGAGCTGAACTGGAGGGCCTTAATGCACCAATGCAATGCCGAGGGCGCATTTTGAAGTTTCTGAATTTCGCTAAAGTCAAAACCAAGAGAAAGCCCATCTTTGATCGTGGCATCCAATGAAAGCAGTAGACCTTCAATTTTTGATGTTAAACCATCTCGCAGTCCATCATCAACAATTCTAAAATCATACAGGCATTCTGCATTTTGCAGCGAGGAGCAAGCTTTCTGCTTCCATCGGAAGCAATTCTCCAACATTGTTTCAAGTGTACTTTTTTCTTCCAGCGATACCTTGAGTAGCTTGGATTCTGAAACTAACTCCTGCAGGATGGAGGTCATGTCCTCAGTTCGACAGAAACAATGCACACATAAAACATGTATGGATGTGAGACTAGAGATTTAGGTGTTAGCAAGAACCTTCAATTTATCGACTTCAAGCAACAAACTTGGTGAGCCCCCATTCGTGTGAGCAGACCCCAAAAATGGTTCTGAATTCTTCAACCAAGACTTAGAAATTGTAATTGTCGAGATGATATGAGGTAAAGAAGGCAAGATCACATGAATGTTCTCCGAACTCCTGGCATATAAGAAGTCAAAAATCACTTTCAACAAAAGTTATTGCTAGCACCTTATATGCATTTATATTAATATTTAATAGCATGCATCCATTCCCACCACCTGGTCTCACAAATGGGTCCATATGACGCACACGCATAACAGTGAGCGAGCGAGCGAGAGAGAGAGAGAGAGAGAGAGAGAGAGAGAGAGAGAGAGACCTCAGAACTTCCTCATATTTAGGCAGCTGAGCCTCATGAGCTAGAATCTGCACTGCCCTTTCTTCCCAACGTGTAGCAACATCAACAAGCCCAGAAATATAGACAAACAAGTTTTCGCCTTCAATCTGTAGTCTGGCAACATAGAGTCCAACTGAACTTTAAAAGGGGTAGAAGTAGTGTATATCAAGTAGTTTTGACAATAAAATTTGAGAACCACAACCGATAATACATTTACCCGACAGCTTCAATCAATAGTTGCTGAAGGAAGTTCAAGGTCCTTTTATCTGAACAGGCTTGAAATATATTCAGGATTAAGGGCATTCAGCATTCAAAGAATTGAAAAAGCACAAACCTATAAAAGCCCCATTGAGGATTAAATACTATTAGCTATAGTAGAAAATACTAGAGGATAGAATAGAATAACACAGAGAAGCACGACATTTGGCGAACCAGCAGAGTTCATTACATTACTTGTAGAGACTTTGCCCTGCGACAAGCCTTCTTCAGCTCAAGCTCCACCGGCGGGTTCTTGGGAGCGAGTGGCTCTTGACGGCAACGGCAGAGGTGGCCAAGCTTGGAGGTGACCGGCAGAGGTGGCCAAGCTCGAGGGTGATCGGCTGGATTTTGAGCGTACGTGATCGTCGAAGAGACCGAGGCAAAAATGGTCAAAGCTCGGGACCCAACCACGACCGGCGAGGCTCTTCGGAGCGAGTGGCTGCTGGCGACGACGGCGGAGGCGGCCAAGCTCGAAGGCGACCAGCAGGCTTTTTGGGTGTCTGCGCTCACCGAAGAGGCCGAGGTGAAGATGGTTAGAGTTCGGGACCCAGCCATGACCGGAAGGGTTCTTCGGAGCAAGTGGCTCCCGACAGCAACGGTAAAGGCGGCCAAGCTTGGAGGCAACTGGCAAAGGTGACCGAGCTCGGAGGTGACTCGTTGGCTTTTGGAGTACACGATCGTTGAAGAGGCCAAGGCAAAAACGGTTAGAGCTCAGGATCCAACCACGACTGGCGAGGCTCTTCGGAGCGGCCGAGTTCGGGGGCAACCGGTGGGCTTTTGGGTGTCCGCGCTCGCGGAAGAGGCCGAGACGGAGATGGCCAGATTTCGGGACCCAGTCAAGATAGGCGGGGTTCTTGGGAGCGAGTGGCTCTTGACGGCGACGGTAGAGGCGGCCAAGCTTGGAGGCAAGCGGCGAGCGTTTGGATAATGGTTTTAATTAATTAATGTGATGGGCCTAAGTTGGCCCGTCCGCCCATGTTAGGCCTAAAAGCCTGGCCCACAATATTAGGGCCCATGGATGGAGGGATATGATGAAAGGATGTAATTTTTGGGGGACGTCTTTTGCCAAAGGGACATGTCCTTTGGAGATGACGTATTTAAGGGGGAAAAGAGAGGGAGGAATGCACCCTTTTGAAGTGACGTACGTTCCTCCTCCCTCTCCCTCCAAAACACCCCAAAAGAACAGTAAGCACAAGGAGGCGACACTCTCTTCCCTTCAAGGCGAATTGGCGTCATCGGATCGAACTGGATTAGTTTCTCTTCCTCATATCGGCGTCGGTGTTTAATCTGTGGCTAACAAGGTAAGTTCGAATCTGTGATGTGCCTTAGGATCGGTGATGCATGTGTTTTTCCTGGGCTCGTCTTCTGCACAAGTTTAGGGGTTCGATTTAGTGTCAAATCCGAATTTTGGGAATCCGACAATCCCAACATTGGTATCAGAGTGAGAGTTCATGTTTCCTGATCCTTATTCATGTTTTTCCCGACCCTTTTCATGTTTATGAATGAATTTTGATTGAATTTTCGTGAAAAAATCGGCCGACACCAATTGGGGGCGGAGAAATCCTGACACCCGACCACTGTTCATTGTTTTTTTTCGATTTTCTGTAAGTCGAAATCGATTTCTTATGGCATAGGGTTGAAGGCCTTGTCGAGACGAGCAAGACGAGTGGCGGAACGCCGCCAAAGGCCGCCGGACACACCCCCACGCGCAGCTGAAGCGATGCACGCGCCGATTTGGAGAGCAGGCGCGTGTGTCGCACGCGCGCACGCGGCTGTCGGGCGCACATGCGACGCATGTGCGTGGGGGCCGTCGATGGCGCGTGCGAGGCACGTGCCGGGTCAGTCCGTCCGACCCGGTTGACCTCGATCGGTTGACCGTTGACCATTGACCGTTGACGACCGGTTGACTTTTGACCATTGACCGTTGACGACCATTGACTTTGACCGTTGACCCAAAAAAAAAAGGAAAAGAATGTGTTTCTTTTTCAATTATGTCTATGTGGGTTATAAGTAATCCATTTTTGTTCTGCATTTGTTACATGAATCATAGAAAATTATGTATTTTCCCTTATGTTCATTATGGATTATAAGTGATCCATTTTTTAGTTCTGCATTTGTTGTAGGAACTATGATGCGTTATGCACGGATACCTACATTCCCGAAATCGAACGAAGGAAATGCAAGACTTAAAAGGCTGATGACAGTGTTAGCTAATTATTGATGGCATGACGGTGATTTAGTATCAAATGTGGTCAGGGTCAACTAGATGATACAGGAAATCATCTGGAATGGTTATCTTATGCCGGATTTTGAGAAGGTGCCAGCCTTGAAGAACACTCTTCCACCTGAATGGCAAGTAGTGTTAGATCGCCTATGGGAGGTCAACGTGGTCTCGGGTTATAGGAGGCTAGTAGTAGCTTTTGTAAGAGAGTACTATAGGATTGAGTTAACCAAAACTTCAACCCTTAGATTGAGTGCCACATGGCGCAGAGTGAATGCGCCTTGGATGCGACATGAGAGCTCTCCAAAAGTTTTTCAAATGTGCCTTCAGATTTTAAGATATTTTGACTGATAGATTAGCAGAGACTTTCCCTATTTATTTCTTAGATTAGTTTGAGATGTTTTGGGTGTAAATATCTCTTTCTATGTTGATATTTTCCTCTGTATATATTACTTAGTGTAATGGATATGTTATATTATGTGAAAGCATTATTATTCTATTGGATGTCAAATATTATTTGTTTTTTTGTTATTGTTGATTGCTGTGGGTAGTTCATAGAAGTTTTTGTAGCTTCATAGAATTTATTTTGCATAAGACAATTATATTAATGATAGTTTTAAATTAGGATTTTTGGAGGATGATTGGAAACATAGTGACCTTTTGATTCTGAAGCCTTACTTGAAATTATTCATTAATATGATGGGTCTATGCAAAATGGATGCATAAATGATAGACATTAATAATTCGTGCATATGTGTCTGATGTGTTCAGATCGATGGTTTCAGCAACTAAGAACGTAATTGCTAATTTAAACGGCAACAATTGTGAAATATTGAATATGAAGATTCAATATGTGCTGGAAAAGCAAGAAGCACTGGAAGCTCTTGACCATGTTATGGAAGATCTTGAGGATGCCGTGCGCCACCTTGAGCTAGTAGAGAACCGCCTAACGGCATTTGAGCCGAAAATAGATATTTGCAATGCTGGTTCTAGCTCAGAAAGGGCTTTGAGCTCTAAGCGCAAGCGTATTGATTCGTTCAATATGTGGGAATGCAAAGGATCAAGTCCTTATTGCAAGAAACCAAGAGTTAACTAACACAAGAGAAGAAAACGTCCTCAAGTGAAGAAAATGTCAAGGGTGAGGTGTTACAATTGTGATAAGAAGGGTTATTATGCTCGCAACTGTCGTGAGCCGAAAAAGGTAAACACCTCTTGTACATTTGAGAACTTTGCTTATGTATCAAGTTCTGTATTATTGGCTGAATCCAATCCTTTGTGGACTGTAGATTCAGGAGCAACAGACCATGTAGCGAAGGATAGAGGATCCTTCGTGGAATTCCGACAGTACCAAGCGGAACTAAGTGGATCTATGTGGGAAACAACTCCAGCTGAAGTAAAAGGAATTGGCACCCTGCCAACTGAACATGCGTGGTGGACGCACTTTGTTCCTACATGATGTATTGTATGCTCCAGAGATTCGTCGGAATCTAGTGTCTATTTTAGTGTTGGTCAAACTAGGTTTTAATATGAACTTCTATAATAGAGGTGTGGATTTGTTTTTGGATACAAATTTCTATGGTTGTGGTTATTTTCTGGATGGTTTCATTGTATTAGATATTGACTATGTTAATGCAAATGTTTGTCATTCCCTTCTCACATCTCCTAATTCATATGATAATGATGTGAATGTGTGGCATGCTAGACTTGGTCATATTGGCCAACAACGTATGAATAGACTAGCCAAAGAGGGCTTGTTGGGCAATATTGAAAAAGTCGATTTGTCCATATGTGAGCATTGCCTAGTAGGGAAAACGACAAGGAAACCATTTGGAAAAGGTAAAAGAGCTTAGTTTCCTCTACATTTAATCCATTCTGACATTTGTGGTCCAATGAATGTGAGAGGAAGGCATGGGGCTGTTTATTTCATCACATTTATAGATGATTATACTCGATTCGGATATGTCTATTTGATTTCTCATAAATCTGAAGCATTTAGTTGTTTCAAAAGGTTTATGACTTTGGTAAAAAATCAATTAGACAAGAAAATAAAAGCATTGAGATCCGATCGAGGTCGAGAATATTTATCTGATGAGTTCAGAAAATTATGTGATGAAAAAGGAATAGAAAGACAGTTGTCTATTTCATATACTCCTCAACAAAATGGTGTTGCAGAGAGAAGAAACAGAACCCTACTGGAAATGGTTAGGTCCATGATGGCACATGCTAACTTACTTATCACTTTCTAGAGTGATGCGTTGTTAACTGCTGCCTATATACTTAACCGGGTGCCTTCCAAATCAGTTACTTCCACTCCATATGAGTTATGGATAGGTAAAAAATCGAACTTAAGTTTTCTTAAGCTATGGGGTTGTGCTGCCTATACTCATGAGCTCTCTCACAAGTTTGGGAAATTGGGTCCCAAAGGAAAGAATAGTATTTTCATAAGATACTCCGAACACTCAAAATTGTATGTGTTCATAGGTGAGCAGGAAAGTGGGAGTATAACTGAATTTAAATCACGAGATGTCACATTCTTAGAGAATGAATTTCCTAAGAAGGGCGAAATAGGTGAAGATTACTCCCTATTTGAAACCATGGATCAAGATAATGATATTAGTGGAGTTCGTCCAAGTGGGAGTAATGTAAGAAGTGATGAATTGAATTCAACTCATTCTCAATTACAACCACATGATGAGATGACATCATCATTATCTAATCCTAGTGGGAGCATAATGGGGAATGATGTGCAAAGTGTACAATCTCCTATACGGCGAACAAGTCGCAAAAGTATTCCCTGTCGACATTTTGACATTGAAGGGGAAACTTTTATGATTGTCCCACAAGATGAGGATAAGCCAAGAAATATACATGAGGCTCTAAATTGCCCTAGTAAGGAAAAATGGATGCATGCAATGGGAGAGGAAATGGAGTCAATGAAGTCAAATCATATTTGGGAACTGGTTGATCTTCCAAAAGGACGCAAAGCTATTGGGAACAAGTGGGTTCTCAAAATAAAGCGTAAAGCTAATAGCTCGATAGAAAGATATAAAGCTCGCCTTGTGGCGAAGGGGTATAATCAACAGAAATGAATTGATTATGAGGAAACATTTTCCCCTATTGTGAGATTTACCTCAATTCACATTATTCTGGCAATAGTGGCAAGTATAGATCTTGAATTACATCAAATGGATGTAAAGACTACTTTTCTCAATGGAGAATTGGATGAGGAAATATATATGGAACAACCTATTGGTTTCATTACGAAAGGCCAAGAAGGAAATGTATGTCGACTTTTGAAATCGATATATGGCCTTAAGCAGTCGTTAAGACAATGGTATATACGTTTTCATAATGTTATAATGGCATATGATTTTACAATGATTGATGAGGATCATTGTGTATATATCAAAAGATTCAAAGATCAATTTGTGATCATATCATTATATGTTGATGATACACTAATTGCCGGAAGCAATATGGAGTTTGTTAATACCATCAAAAGTTGGTTATCTTCCAACTTTGAGATGAAAGATATGGGTGAGGCTGCATACATTCTTGGAGTTAAGATTTCAAGAGATCGTTCGAAGAGGTCGTTATCTCTTTCACAAGAAACATATATAAATAAGGTTCTTGAACGATTTTGTATACAAGATTGTAAACCCATAGACACTCCTATTGCAAAAGGTGAAGGATTGAGCCATAGATTGTGTCCAAGGACTCCACAAGAGAAGGAACAAATGAAACATGTTCCTTATGCTAGTGCTGTTGGGAGCTTGATGTATGCTATGATGTGTACAAGACCTGACATATGCTTTGCAATTGGAATGGTGAGTAGATACCAATCCAATCCAGGTCAAGCACATTGGAAAGCCGTTAAGAATACTTAGGTATCTAAAGGGAACTGCTGATTATATACTGAGTTATCAAGGAAATGATCAGCGACTCGAAGGCTATTCAGATACTAATTGAGGAGGAGATTTAGATGAAAGGAAATCTACCTCTGTTTTTGTTTTTCTTACTGAATAATGGCGCCATGTGTTGGTGCAGTAAGAAACAAACATGTATAGCCTTGTCCACGATAGCAACTGAGTTCGTGGCATTATTAGCAGCGGTACAAAAAGGTGTTTGGCTAAAGAGATTTTTGGATCATTTAGGTGTTATTGAGAGTGCTGCAAATCCATTATTGGTTAACTGTGATAGTCAAGCAGCAATAGCGTACACTAAAAATCCAAAATATCATGGCAAGACCAAACATATAGATACCAAGTATAGTTTTGTCAAAGATATAGTTATACGAAAAGATGTGAACTTACAGTACATACCTACACATAGAATGGTAGCAGATTCAATGACAAAGCCAATACCTGGAGATGTGTTTTATGGCATGTGAAATTTCTAGGACTGCGTAGAGGCTGATGTACTGAATATTGTAATTTCCTTTAAGTGTTCATATTTGATGACTTTGTGTTTTCATCATTAATGCTTATGAATCTTTGTTTGATCTTTATGCATCTTAATGCTCAGTGCATTATATTAAGTTGAGAAAGTATGTCGGACAGATAAGAGATTAGCCCACTCACACGGGTAATCGCATCTATTTACTGTGTGATAAATAGAGATGAGACGGTTTTTAAGCTTATTATCTAGGTGATAATCGAGAGCTCAAGCTTAAAATATATATGTCGCCTTAACTAAGTATTAAGATGAGGACATGATATGTACTATGTCCGAAAGTAAAATACCCCACATATTTTACTTTATCTGTCTAAGATGCCAGATGTGAGTTCTGATGAATTATGTGAATGAGTAGATACGTGAACTCAAGTTAGACATTGAGTATGTCTGAACTATCATCTGTGCGGTATTGATGGTGTAGACATACGCTCCATTGGGAAGGAGTTAATACCGTAATACGTATTTCATACTACGTATGCATGAGACGACCAATAAGAGTGGCAAAAGTTTGATCTCAACTTTTATGCCGTGTGAGACTCTTGAGGAAAAGAGTTCCTCAATTTTAGTGCCCTCATGACTCTTACTTATTCTCAAAATTTCTATTTAGTGTTTGTTATCTTAGGATATTGCCAATGGTCATGAGTTGATTCGATCTAATGGGACATTTTTAGAAAAGCAAGCTGAACTGAAATTGAGAGTTTGAAGGAAAGAGGAAGATCGAATTTAGAAAATCACATTGTAGTTTTGTATTCACTGGTCGACCAATTATGATGTCTTTGAGATAATTATAATTGTGAATACAATATATATATATATATATATATATATATGTATATATATATATATATATATATATATTATTGTTTAAAAGAGATCAAGAGAGATATAAATGTGATCGATCGATCTAGGGTACTGCATACTAAATCTACTCAGAGTGTGATGCCCATTATGAGCTGCTATATATTCCTAACAGATGTATGGCAACGAGCTCTCAAAGTATGCTGGTCGCACGGATTATTCACCGGTATGAATGTTGAAGGGAGGTAAAGAGGATCCTGTTCGGCCCACCATGTGCGAGTGGGAGATGATGGTTTAAATAATTAATGTGATGGGCCTAAGTTGGCCCATCCGCCCATGTTGGGCCTAAAAGCCTGGCCCACAATATTAGGGCCCATGGATGGAGAGATATGATGAAGGGTTGTAATTTTTGGGGGACGTCTTTTGCCGAAAGGACACATCCTTTGGAGAGGACGTATTTAAGGGGGAAAAGAGAGGGAGGAACGCACCCTTTTGAAGTGACGTACGTTCCTCCTCCCTCTCTCCCTCCAAAACACCCCAAAAGAACAGTAAGCACAAGGAGGCGACACTCTCTTCCCTTCAAGGCGAATTGGCATCATCGGATCGAACTGGATTAGTTTCTCTTCCTCATATCGGCATCGATGTTTAATCTGTGGCTAACAAGGTACGTTCGAATCTGTGATGTGCCTTAGGATCAGTGATGCATGTGTTTTTCCCGGGCTCGTCTTCCGCACAAGTTTAGGGGTTCGATTTAGTGTCGAATCCGGATTTTGGGAATCCGACAATCCCAACAGTTGAGAGAGAGGCGTTGCAGCTTTCGTGGAGAAAAATGCAGAGACAAAAATTTTTGAAAGAGAATGGGAGGGGAAGGAACGCACGCTTGTGTGCAAATGGGAGAAATCGTGCAGAGAAAATGACGAAGCATTAAATGAGAGAGAAAAGCAGCAAAAATTTAACTGAAAACTAATGGTGGGCCTCGACACGTGTTGCATTTTGATTGGGCAGGCACAGTGACGTGGAGCTGTAAGGACTTGATATTGTGAAAGCAGATTGTGAGACAGAGGGTGGATCATGATGTACAGCTTTTGCTATTCATACCAGGTTCTTTCATCAAGGAAAGTTGTGTTGCTTCTAGATTACTTTGTACGCAATATAAGGAAGTCCAGCGATGCTGAAGATTCTTTCTGTTTCAGTGGAAACTCTGAAGATCCTGAAATACAGAAAAAGAGTGGACCCACTAAGGGCTTTGTGGCAGAAGATGATGTTGAGACATTTATATCGGAACTTCAACCTTCTCAAAGGGGACTACGAAGTCAAATTCTGGAGGCGGATTTGGTCCGATGGACTATGGGCTTCTAAGCCTTCACTTCCCGAATTAGAACCTTGGGATAAGCCGCATGAGCTTCCTTTGACTGCCCGTGGTCAAACAGAAACTGATGAAACTCTACGTGTCAAAGGCCACCCACGCATTTTTGCCCTTGGTGATTCTTCTGCATTAAGAGATTCAAATGGAAAGATTCTTCCAGCCACCGCTTCGCTAAACAAGCAAGAAATGCAATTCATCTATTGAAGTATGATGTTGTAGTGCAACTTTAACATCTGCACCTTTCTTAGTTTTGCTATCTCCTCGCCAATTCTAGTCATTTCTTTTGTGGCCTACCAGGTTGCTTTTCAGCAAGCGGATTCCACTGGTTGGAATCTGTGGGCAGCAATCAATGACCATCCTCTTCTGCCTTCTAGGTCTTTCATTTCACTTGTGCCTTTTGTGCTTGACATTTTTATGGTTCAATCTACTCGATTTGCAATGCAGTGCCCTTTCTAGCAGGAGTGTCAATTATCTTCTCACTAAGATGACCAAGTCTTGTATGTTATAGATCAATTGAAGAATCCTCTATTGCGTTTATCTCTTCCTTAATCAACTTAGATTGCATGGTGTAGAGAGTGCATGTCTTCTCGTCCTTAGCCACTATCATGGAATATTTAGTTAATTTCCATCTGCTGTTGTAGAAGGAATTTTAGTAACCATCATCATCATCTAAAGCACCTGCGGAGATCAAGTAAAGTTGAATATCCAAAACATGTCTCATATTTTTTAGAAGCAAATAACATCCCACATCGGTCTCCAAATAAACATCTCCCATGCCGATAACCTTAGAAACACTACTATCTCCCATCCTAACATTACCAAAATCATTGTTGCGATAAGATGCAAAGTAGTCATGCCGTGAGATCACATGAAATGAATTAGCAAAATCAACAACCTGGCTAGAGTCTTGGCATGTAAGGTTTACATAACCATCTTCACATAAGAACACAATATTACCATCGGATGCAACCGCTGCTATAACCTATTTCTTTTTCTTTATTTCAATCTCCATTTTTATCATGGAATTTATCTCACTTTAGTAACCAACACTTTTTGGCATAATGTCCTATCTTGCCATTAATTGTAACACTTCAAACTTCTCATTGGCCTTGATTTCGACATTCCTCTTGACTTGCCCCTATTATCATTATACTGAAACTTTATTGATCGACTTCTCATCCTATTTTCTATGACAAGAGCCTTTGATTTAGAAGCATGATTCAAGCCTTTTCTCCTTATTTCTTCATTGAACAAGCTTCTTTTAACCATGCTAATATAAAGCACACCAGAAGCTGAATTGTTTAATATCACAATCAAAGTGTCCTAACTATTGGAAGAGTACCAAGTAATAAACATGATTGCAACTCATCATCAAGGTCAATCTCAAAATTTGTCAATTAATTTACAACATTTTGAAATCCACTCAAGTGTTCTGACATGCTACGTCCCTCCTTATATCTCAAATTCACAATTTTTTTTAACTAGAAAAGCTTTATTTTGTGGAGTTCTCTTCTAATAGAGATCTTATAATTTCTTCCTCGTTTAGCCTCATCACCTTCAAAGGGATCAAATAAATTTCGCAATATAACATGTCTTCCATCTGAGGCTTCCAAATAAAGTAATTTGAGGCATTTAACTTAAACATTATGCCACTAGTTTCCTCCATTAATCACTAAAATCTCAATGCTAGTTATGATATCACTTTATTAGAAAGAACTGAGGTAACAATTCACTAAGAATTAAACCCAATTTAAGATCAATTTCTCCTCTAATACTAAACCAAATGAAATTGACTTAACCTCAGTAACAACTAGCCAATGTTAACTTGCAATGAGTAAATATAATGCTAAAATGATAAGGAGATAAAGCCACAAACAACACCAAGATTTTACATAAAAAGCCAATGTGGGAAAAATTACAGACCATCGAAAAACTTCTATTAATTACTAAGAATAGTATAATATACAAAATATTCTTCTCTAGTTACATACTAGAGAAGACCGAAGCTGCTAAATTCATAACCTTCAGTCTCACGAATAATATACTCAAATTTAAGCCATCCGTCAATGTTTTAGCCATCGAATCGGACCACAAAACTTTGCCTCTTTTTTTCTTCTTGGCTTTGTCCTGGAGAGACCCTTTCTCTCGGTGCGCACTCTATTTTTCTCTCTCCTCTTGTTCTCTACTCCACGAACGAAGCAACCACTTGCTTTCCCTTCTTTTCGCTTTTTCACCTTTTGACTTTTTATTTTTATTTTCATGTTAATGTCAGCTGGGCCCACAGGCGGACCCAGCCAAAACGCTAAACCAAAACCCTCCATAAAATATTAATATATGCAACTTCTCGTAGAAGTTATTCACCCCTGACTCACACAAAATGAAACCATAACTTACCATCTTTTATTTCACCGATCAAACTCATCCAAAAAAAACAAAAATATCGAGAGTTAGTGCAAAGAATGGCTGGCGACCTGGCTCATGTTCGCTGCGGACCCCAACCCGAACCCCTGTCCATGGCCCACGCGCCGCCGCTCACCGCCTTCTGCAATGACCAGATACGGCCCCAGCTCGATGCAATTGACAGGCTCCGAAACCTCATGATCATGAAGGAGGGCATCCAGCTCCCCACCATCGTCGTCATTGGCGACCAGAACTCCGGCAAGTCAAGAGTCCTCGAGTCCCTTGCTGGCATCAACTTGCCGCGGGGACAGTGCATTTGCACGCGCGTCCCAGTCATCATGCGACTGCAAGACAGCCCTGACGCCGATCTCCCCGAGCTCTATCTCGACTTCAACGGCAAAGTTGTCCACACCGACGAGGGGCACGTCTCTGAGGCCATTAATGCTGCCACCGACGAGATCGCTGGCCATGGGAAGGGAATATCGAACTCCCTGCTGAATCTGGTCATCAAGAACGACGGCATCCCGGACTTGACCTTGGTCGACTTGCCTGAAATCACAAGAGGGCCCGTGCACGGCCAGCCCAAGAACATCTATGAGCAGATCTCGGACATGATCATGGAGTACATAAGGCCTAAGGAGAGCATCATCCTCAATGTCTTGTCTGCGACCGTGGACTTCTCCACTTGCGAGTCCACAAGGATGTCGCGAGTATGCTCTAGACACGCTTTGGTCCCACATCAATTGATAACTCAAATAATTAAATTAACTCTAGGAAATGACTCCATATCATAATTCGTTTTTATGTCGCAGATGGTGGACAAGACCGGGGAGAGAACTCTGGCCGTCGTTACAGATGCTGATAAAGCTCCGGAGGGCTTGCTCGAGAAGCTTATGGCCGATGATGTCAATATAGGGCTTGGTTATGTGTGCGTGAGGAGCAGGGCTGGTGAGGAGACCCACGAAGAAGCGAATCTGGAAGAGGCGAAGCTGTTCGCTGTACACCCTCAGCTGTGCAAGATTGACAAGTCCATCGTTGGTGTGCCTGTCTTGGCACAAAAGCTTATGCAGATTCAAGCCAACATCATGGTCAAGTCTTTACCCAAGATCATCAAGAACATCAATGACAAGCTGAACGCCAACATCGCCGAGCTTACAAGGATGCCCAAGAATCTGTCCTCGGTTGAGGAGGCCATAATGGCCTTTATGCAGATCATGGGGTCGGCGAAGGAGTCGCTGAGGAAAGTCTTGCTGAGTGGCGAGTTCGATGAGTACCCAGATGACAAGGACATGCACTGCACGACCAAGCTGGTGGGGATGCTCAACCACTGCGCCGATGAACTCCAAAACTGCATCGAAACCGACCTGAGGACTAACTTCTTGTTGGAGGAAATTCAGGTCTTGGAAGAGGCCAAAGGGATCGGGCTCCCAGACTTCCTCCCTCGCTCCGCTTTTCTCATCCTTTTGCAGCGGAAGTTGAATGGCATATTGACCAAGCAGCCGAGTTTTGGGGTTCGTGTTTGGGACTACATCGAGGGAGCTATGATTCAGGTCTTGATGCGACACACAGAGAATTATCCTCAACTGCAGTCGTCGACGAGAAGAGCGGTGTCCAATCTGATCAAGAAGATGAAGGGGAAGACGATGAATAGGTTGATGAAGATTGTTGAAATGGAGAAGCTCACTGAGTACACATGCAACCCTGAGTACCTGTTGCAGCGGAACAAGTTGATGACCCAGCAAGGCAGATTTATGGAGGGGATCAGCCAATCTTGGAGGTCTAGTTACAGGATTTACCTCGAGGGAATTGGGGAGGTCAACGTGGCCCATCTGACGGAACACAAGCAACTGGTTCAGGAGGCGTTCGACCTGAGGATGAGGTTGATCGCGTACTGGAAGATTGTGCTGAGGAGGTTTGTCGACTCAATGGCACTGCATCTGCGGCTCATCATGCACAACTTGGTGAAAAAGGAGATGGAGAAGGAGATTGGGGACGAGCTGATCGGGCCAAATGGCGGCCGCATCAATAGGATGCTGGAGGAAGTGCCAGAGGTGGAGGCAAAGCGCGAGAAGCTGAACAGGAGCATCGAGCTGTTGAGGGAGTCTGCAGAGGTGGTGGCCAAGTTCATGGACCAGTTTGCTACTGATGGTGACAACAATAATTAATTAGTGTTGTTGTTCTCGTGGATTTTCTTTTTCTTTTTATTTTTATGAGTGCGTTCCTGTTTGCATAGGTGGTTTTGTGTAGGATCAAACTGGACTTCAATTAGCTTCTAATGACTCGGTTTTTTTTTTTTTTTTTTTTCCTGGGAAGGGAAAATGACCTTAAAGAAAATGACACCTAAAATCTTAACTACCTTGTTTCATCAAAAGAAAAAAAAAATTAAGGACCAACTCAATCTCTAAACAAAAATATCATGTACACATAATATTTACATTCTAGGTTGTATTTTAGGACCAACCTCAGGAGATGATATCAATGAGTAGTCCAAAGAGATATTCATGATCAGAGAGAAGATATGAGCTTGAGACTTAGAATTCCAACATAGTCTGACGACTCTCACCAGTCCTCAATATAAAATAAAAAATCAAAGTAAAAAAATCAAAAATAAAAAAAATTATCAAAATTAAAAAAAAAAAAAAAGATCAAAAACTTATTGAAAATGCTTAGGCCAATGACATCCATTCCACATGGGATGATTGGTGTCTACATCAGCAATTTTCAATTAAAAATTAGTTGAATAAATTCAATTAGCAAATTGTAAAAAGACTTGTGACTTAGGTAGCGCATGGCAACGCTTCTGGGCTGGGGAGTAGTTTTTCTTTTTTAGAAATGCTTCTTTTCTATTTCTATTCTGGGGACAATTTCTGTGTAAAAAAACCCGTTTGGTAACTACACAAAATTTCTACTCTAGAAATAGAAAAAGAATAGAAATGCGTTTGGTAAAAAACAGTTTCATTTTTATATTTATTTGTTTTTTATTTTTGTTGGCCGATCGCCGCCGGACGCCGGCGGCGGTGGCGGCTCGGTCGGCGGTCGGCCGGCGGCGCGGCGACGTCCGGCGGTGAGTGGCGGTCAACGGCGGTCAATGGGCCGTGTGCAAGAGAAGAATAAAAAAAAAAATTTTCACTTATTTCTTAAACTTGTTCCCAGGAACCGAAGCAACTTTTTTTACTTACTGGTTTTTGTTCCAAAACTATTCCGGGCTAACTTTTTGTTCCCGGGAATAAAAAAAAAACAACTCGACGTTACCAAACGGTTTCTGCTCTTTTTTTATTCCGGGGAACAAAAAAATAGAAATTGAGAGAAGGAGAAATGTTACCATGCAGCACCTTAATTTGCATAATTGATAGGTTCATGACTAAATTGACATAAGTATAATAGGTTGAGGAATGTTTTTACTTTTCCTGCTGGATGGTGATGGGGGGCATTACGTCCATTTGTGTCAAAGGTGGTGGGTCAATTGATGATGACGCGGGACAGACCAATTCTAATGATTACACCACAGTGAAGCAAAAGAATAGCAAAGAGCTTGCTCTTTATTATTTTTTTGGTAAGGGCTTGCTCTTTATTATTGTTAACGAAAAAAAAAAAAAAAGAAGAAGAAAGAGGCCTAAGTATTGAAGGATGACTTGATCGGTAGGGGCTAGCTAGAGGGACGATGGAGGCACAAAATTGCTAAATATTGGGAGCAGTTAGTCGACAAAAAAGGGTTGTTCAATAGAAAAATCCGGTTTGAGTCGATGGAAGTATTAGGAAAGATCGCTGGATTAAAATAAGTAGTCAACAATGAGAGACCAACTCGATCGATTAAGGAGATACGCACGATGTAATTGTCAAGAAGAAACAATATGATTGCCAAGTAGTGGAGCCGATCGTTAAAAAAGTAACCATCAAGGAAGCAGAGGCGATGGGATCGCTGAAGGAGTGGAAGAAATATAATAGTTAAGTTATGGAGATGACAATTTTGAGGGTTAACCATTTGTGAATAAGGATTGCTAAATTTTAGGAGTCGTAATTGTAAATGCTTAATTTGTAGTTAGAACAAAGGACAGCCAACACTTCAAAAACATATATTCAATTTTATCTTCATCGCACTCTTTCCAATACTAGGTACACGTGTTGGAACTCTCATATTACCTTTCATTACCTTTCCATTTACATTCTTGTCCAAGAAACAAAAGACCATTCGCAGTCCCTATCGGCTCGTATCTACCAATCCACACTCCAAAGGCATTTCATCATCTCCAGTGACGCAAACACTGCTCTCATCCTTGCCAAGGAAAAAATAAAAGGAATCCAAGTTCAGGAATCTAAAACCCCTCAAGGAAAGAAGATAAAGAGTGCTTGTCCTACTACGAAGATAGGACTAGCTAAGAAACCCAAACATTACACCCATTATGACTTAAAGGGTGCGGTTCTAGCTGAGTATGACGATTCTTCGCTTCTTGATGCCCCCATTTTGGAAGCTTCTGAAGATGCAAGTTGGGCGATGGTGGCTGGCCCTCAACAACCACCAACTCATCGATAAAAATCTTGAGTTGGAATTGTTAGGGGTTGGGCAATCCCCTGACGGTCCTAGCACTCAAAGCCCTGGTGGCTAATGAAAAGCCTAATCTCCTATTTTTGATGGAAACTAAACATCCTGAAAGTTTTCTTCAGGGTCTCAACCGCAGCCTCCATTTTGCGCATCTCCAGGTTATTTGCTTGGTTGGTGCAGCTGGGGGTTTGGCTCTCTTCTAGAATGATAGTCTAAGCTTGCTTGTTTTTAGGTCAACCCCCTCTCTTTTTGATATGTCGTGCACAGCTGCTGAAGACGTTAGTACTTGCCGTATCACTTGCCTCCATGCCCTTACGGTGCCCTCCCTTCGGCAGCCCTTTTGGCACGAACTTCGCTCTATCAACCTTGAGAATCACTTTCCCTGGGTTTGCCTTGGTGACTTTAATGAAATCCTTTACCCATGGGAGAAGGTGGGTTCGCGTCCTGCCGACTTCTCTCGCATGTCTTCATTCTGTGAGGTATTATCTAACTGTGCTCTGATGGATATTGAATCAAAAGGCTGTGCCTTCACTTGGCAGAATCATCGTTCTGGGGAATCTCTGGTCAAGGAACGGCTGGATAGGGTCCTCTGTACTATGTCATGGCGATTACAGTTTCCCTCAGCAGAGGTCTTCGCTCTTCCGACTGTTGCCTCCGACCACAGCCCTTTACTATTATCTACGACTGCTAGAAGAAGAAAGAGGAAGCGGTTCTTTAAATTTGAGTCTTTTTAGAATGAGGACAGCGAATGCCGCCATATCATTAACGCTTCCTGGAGTTCGGTCTCGAGCAAACCATTGCCTTTCTCGGCTAAAATAAAACTTGTTGCTGTTGCTTTGACCAGCTGGAGTCGAACCAAGTTCAGCAACAACTATAATCACATAGCATAGCTTCAGCAGCAGCTTCAAGATATTACTAATCAGACCACAACTTTTTCAGACAGGAACACTGTTCAGGCTTTGCAAAAAGAATTACATAGTGTGTGGCAGCGTGAAGAGCAGTTTTGGGCCATGAGATCTAGAATAAGTTGGCTGAAATGGGGTGATTGTAATACAAAATTCTTCCACGCTACAACCATTTAGCGGCGACAGAGGAACAGGATCAGCATGTTAAGGGATGAAGCAGGGGTTTGGGTAAGGGATTCTGAAAGGATTAAGGAAATGACGCACAACTTCTTCTCCTCTTTATATACCGCAGTGGATATGTGAAGCTATGGCCCTGTCTTAGATCAATGCCCCATGGTGGTGACACCAGCCATGAATACTGCTTTAACCACCTTGTTGACCCTTGATGAGCTGAAACAAGCAACTTTCCAGCTAGGAGCTACCAAGGCTCCTGGCTCCGATGGCCTGAATGGTATTTTTTATAGGATGTATTGGGATATTATTAAAAATGATCTTTTTCAAGCAGCTCAGCACTTCTTTATCTCAGGCTGTCTACCTTCGACTTTGAATGTAATAGTTATTGCCTTGATTCCAAAACTACCTCACCTGAAAGCCTTGATCAATTTCGTCCAATAAGTTTGTGTAACTACGTCTATAAGATCATCTCCAAGGTGCTTGCTAATAGGCTCAAGCCTCTGTTACCAACTCTAATCTCTGAGGACCAATGTGCCTTTGGGAGCGGCCGTTAGATACAGGATAACATCCTTTTAGTTCATGAGGTCCTCCATCAACTTAAATCCAGAAGAAGGAAGCGCAACTTTCAAGCAGTTATCAAACTGGACATGAGGAAAGCTTATGACAGGGTCAAATGGGATTTTCTACAGGCCTATCTACTCAAGTTGGGTTTTCATGCTCACTGGGTCAAGTTAGTTATGCAGTGTATTACAACTACATCATTAAGCATTAGCATGAATGATGAGCGTCTCCGGCCTTTCCAGCCAACCAGGGGCCTTCGCCAGGGAGATCCTCTATCCCCATACCTTTTCATCATCATTGCCAATCTCTTATCTTTACTTATTCATAATGCAGTGGATGAGGGTAGTCTTAAAGGTATTACCCTCAATCGATGGTGTCCCACTTTGTCACACATTCTCTTTGCTGACGATGCAATCTTCTTTGTTGATGGTACAGTTCGCGAATGTCAAAATCTTTCGAGCATTCTGAATCAGTATTGCTTGGCTACGGGCCAAGAGATCAATCATAACAAATTTGGGATATTTTTTCGCAAATCTTGTCCTGTTTCTCTATAGGAAAACATGGCCAGTGCCATTAGAGTGCTCATTCTCCAACGCTATGGCAAATATCTCGATTTACCATCTAATTGGGGTCGGTCGAAGAGGGAAATGTTCTCGTGGATTATGGCTCGTGTTAATGCTAAACTGGAAGGTTGGAAGGAGAATCTCTTCTCCAAAGCTGGAAAAGAAGTTTTGCTCAAGGTTGTGGTACAATCCATACCACAGTATGCCATGTCAATTTTCAGATTACCTGTATCTTTATGTAAATCAATTGAACAGAGAATAGCTAGATTCTGGTGGTAGTTTGATAGAAATAGAAGAGGAATTCACTAGCGCAAATGGGAAATACTGAAACAGAGCAAGGAGGTTGGTGGTTTAGCATTTCGGGATCTTATGAGTTTTAACTTGGCCATGCTTGGTAAACAAGCATGACGTCTTCTTCATTAGCCTTCCACATTATGGGCCAAAGTTTTCAAAGGTTTATATTTTCCATCTTCGAATTTCGATCGGGCTGGGAAAGGCTCTCACCCGTCATGGGGTTGGCAAAGTCTACTAAGTGGCCGAGAAGCCATTTTACCTTATACTCGTTGGTCAGTAGGAGATGGGAGGTCAATCCACATCAGGGCAAATCAGTGGCTACCTTTAGGCTTTTTAGTTGGACCTCCTCAGAGAGGAGAACCCTCTGTGGTGGCTGACCTCCTCGATCATACCACCAATAGCTGGAGGTTTGATCTTCTTAGCAGATTTTTCGACTCCCACGTGGTTAACCAGATTGCCTCAATTCAGGTAAGACCTACTTGTGTCCAAGATGAACTAATATGGATTGCTACCAATACTGGTGAATATACAGTCAAATCAGCATATCAGGTAATCAAACATTCAGAAGATATTAAACGCGCAGTTTCAACCTCAAATCCGCACCCAACTTGGTTTTGGCAAAAGTTATGGAGAATGAACACAGCTCCTAAGGTACGTCATTTCCTGTGGCTAATGTGTCATGATGGATTAGCAACAAAAGTGAATTTACATCAGCAAAACATCATCGACAATCCCTTCTGTACGTTATGCAATCAAGACATCCCTGAAACCCTAGAACACTTGTTTCTGTTTTGTCCATGGACCAAGCAAGTGTGGCGACATCCCCAGATCGCTATTCCTATTCAATCTAACCACGTTCAACACATTGCAGCCTGGATTATGGAGTAGACTACTAATCAGAAACCCTTACTTGGTCTGGATCTTGTCGCCACTGTCCTGTGGCATATCTGGCGGGTGAGGAATGCTCCTATTTTCAATCGAAAGTCTCCAAATCCACGTCAAGTGGCTGATGATGCACTTGTTCAATCTCTTGTTGATCGGACAGCTTCTCACTCTCTCGCTTGCAAGCAGACATCGCTTCCTAACAGTGGCTCTCTATGGCGCCCCCCAAATCCGGGGGTTCTCAAGGTGAATATCGATGGCGCTTACCAACCTGGAAGTAGGGAAGGAACTATGGCTTGTGTATGCTGTGATAATCAGGGGCGACTCATAGGCGGTTTTTCGAATAGCTTTGCTACGAGCTCTGCGTTACAAGCGGAAATCTAAGCTTGTTCTGTTGCTCTCCGGTGTCTGATCGATCAAGGATTCTCTCTCGCTGAGGTGCTTCTTGAATCGGATAGCCAGATCCTTATTGAGACACTGAGGGGAAATCGGCAGCCTTCTAGGGAGGAATGCAGCCTCTTCTCCGAAGCTGCCTTTCTGCTTTCTTTTTTCCCAAATCTTACCCTAGGTTTCTGTCGTCATCAAGCGAACATGACCGCTGACTGGGCTGCTAGGGCCCACGGCACGGGTTCTTCTAGACACCTTTGGACTGTATTTCTACCTCCTCATCTTTTAGATTTGGTGTCTACGGATGCTATAGCTGCACGGTGTATTTCCTTTGTTCGTGCAATGTAAGTGTTCCGGCTTTTATGTCCAAAAAAAAAAAAAAAAAAAAACGACATAACAACAATGAACATAGTACTACCCTAAGTTGCAAAAAATTGAACAAAAGAAGGAGATGCTTCACTTGGCTCAATAGTTGACGTCAAAGTCCGCGAAGTGAGACGAGCGCGAGGGGATGATGTGGAATTAGTTGGCCTACTGCTATCTCGTCCATTGCCGGGTTTGCACCTTGTACTTGTGTCACCGACCAAATTCTTCCATGCTTTTGTCAGCTGAAGAGGGGAGTTTTGTGGCATCAAAGCGAAGAGTGATTGTTGTAGAGAGGATGATAAAACTGGTTCATAAAGGTGGTATCAGGGGGTTTGTGCTAGGAGTCTTAAAGTGGAATGAATACCATTTTAGAGGATCTCTTAAGGCAGGGTTAGCCAAAACTAGTTATTGTACTCAACTCTTCCATATGTCTTGCTTGAGAGATTAGGTGCTTGGGTCAATTGGTACAATCCGGTGTGAGGATGCGATTTGGCATACCATTCTTAGGGACAATCTTTAGAAAGAAGGCTGGCCTAATGTTCTCGGTTCACCAGACACCACACGGACTGTTCCACAGCCAAGAAACTATTGGCCCGTGATACTTGCTCGTGCTGTGCGTGCATGTGTGAACATCCTTGCCGTGCTCTCCGCTTCTGTGGAATCCGTGTATTTAACGTGCATGCATGAATCTCCTCTGTTCCTCGTTTATTCACATCTCCAAAATCTCTTGCCGACTGGCTCTATCTTCAATCATATATCCCCTGTTTGACCGAATGAGTATCGGTCGTGTGTACGCAAGTGTCTCCTCCCGATTCAACCTTGTATTACCTTCCTTTCATCCGAAAATTCTCCGTGCCGATATTGCGAAGTTATGCATCCATACGATGAAAACAATTCTCATTTTTCTTATCCGATTTTCGGCCGAGCAAAGGGAAAAAGGAGAGACCGACTGAAATCCCCATCTAGGGTAATCTCGTGTGGGCATGATCTTGATAATTCGTATGAGTTTAGCGCCTAAATTTTGAGATCAAATTGGATGTTGGGCCAATTTGACTGCAATTCACAAGCGGCACAATTTAAACGGAATTTATTTGACGCAGACATATCAGTGCTAATCAAAACATCGTTGCCTAAATGCAGTGTGAACACAAAACTATGCGACATTGATACCTTTGTTTAGGGGTAAGACTTCATCGAATACAATCCCTAATTTTTATAAACTGCACAAGAGATCTTTCAGATGACAATTCAGATGTCAACAAGAATTGATACAACCTAGAAGGACTTGTTTATTGAGGAGCTGTTACAAAATATTCACTGACCTACGAAAGATGAACAAGATTGTGACATGTTATGACCTCAAATACTGTGCTTGTGCTTCAAATTTCCCGAACAGCCATGAACCGCAATATTTAAATACCAGCAGACTGCCAAAATAGGAATTGATAACCGATGCTTAGACATCATCGGTTCATCGTACTCTCGAGGTTGAATTTATTATGCTACAAGTGGAACAAATCCCGATACAAAAAAAAAAAAAAAAATTTAAATGTATCGTGACTTGTTACGGCTAGTTCCTTGGAACGCCGGTGTGAAAAATTTCATCGACTCACAACAAGATGATTGCAATTGCGAAGTGTTATGACCACAAAAATGTTCAACTTTGTCCAATTCTCATTAACCATGATTATTGCATATCAATTGGGTGGAACTGGTATGAAGTGCGACAATACTTGGACATGATCCATCGATTTGTTCAGAGAAAATGTCAACAACGAAAATAAATTGTGGCACAACTTAATAAGATGCATCGTGACCATTATGACTGGTACACTAAAAAATTTGTACGAATTTGTTCATTTAAAGTTATGACAAGACGAACGCAATAATGCCTGTTACGAATTTAAATATCATGTGAGCGTTTAAAATTTTCTGAATTGTCATGATTTATTATAATATAAAGAAGTGGATGACCAAAATAGGAATTGGTGACCAATGCTTAGATATCGTTTATCACTCTCTTTGAGGTATAATGTACTATAACCCAATTGAACCGTGGCACAATAATATTAACTGTATTATGACTTGCTATGACTAGCTTATCAAAAAGTCACTAGGAAAGATTTTGTTTGACTTATCATAAAATGATTGCAATTACAACGTATTACGACCTAAAACCAAAAGAGTATTTTCTAATTTGTGCAATCCTCATCAATTATGATAAGTTCAAATCAATTGAGTGGAAAAAAAGGTGGGAATCAGTGAATCAATACTTAGACATCGTTGACTGATTTCTAGAATTCAATCCATCGTTTCGCGACAAAAATAAACATGGTCTAACAAAATGAGATGTATTACGACTTATGCTCGTGCATTGAGAAAATACTAGGAAAGCCTTCATTGATTTATGACAAGACGAATGGAATTATAAGGTATTACGATCTTAAATATAGTGAGCATCTCAAATTTTCACAACCATCACAGAAATATGCAAGTGGTCGACCAATACAAGATTGGCCATTGATATATCGGTCACTTGTCTCAAATTTATTGTGCCATAACCAAAATAAACTATGGTGTGAAAAAATTAGATGTATTATGACTTGTTACAACTGATTTTTAAAAAAGTTATTAGGATATAAATCACGAAACAATAAGACAATGACTCCAGTTACAATAGCAAAAACCAAAAAATATATTCAAATTTCAGCAAACTCTCATAAACTCGGTTCAAATCGAGTGGGTGGAACAAAGAAGAACCAAGTCACCCAATCTTTACACATGAAACGATTGATCTCCAAGAGACATAAATAAATTGTGACACGACATGATCATCAAAAAGTTATGACAAAATTTTCATTAGCATTCGACAAAATGAAACGAACGTGATTATGATGTGTTACGACCTCAAATAACTTCAAGAGTTTCTCAAAAATTTTCCTTAGTTATCCCGAACAATGGGAATTCCAAAGCAAGTGGGCGATTAAAATAGGGACAGGCGGCAGTACGTACGGAGACATGGATTTAATTACGATGCATTATGACCTTAATCTCAAAATGACTAATTACCACATTTAAGCCACGTTTTTGAAATCTAACAAGTATGGAACCAACCCAAATCCTCATTGCTTCTAATTATTTGTTGTTTTCTTAATTTTTTTTTTCAAAAACTCTACAATATTGGGTTAGAAGCCTTTCGTTTTTTTTTTTTTTCCCCAAGAGCCGAAAGTGCCAAAGCGTCAAATAATAAAAAAAAAAAAAAATAGAAGAGTAAGAAAAGAATAAAAGCATCCGAGGAAAAGGCGCACTGACGAGAGCCAAAGAAGTCGAACTTCCCTGCTTTTGAAGAAGTCCTTAGATCAAAAAAAAAAAAAAAAAAGTCCAATCGTGTGGTCCCCCCACGACGAAGAAAAGAAATGTACGGTCTCCTATGATCGAACAGCAGAGGAGAGGAACCTGTCCAAAGAGGCTGAATGCAATAATCAATTTGATATGATCTTCTTCTTTTTTCTTTTTGTCTTTTTCCATAATAATTGGTAACCAATTTCAACCTATCAAAAATAAAATAAATAGAGTATTTTCAATGCTCTCCAAGTAGATGGAAAAGATTTGAGAGAATTGAACACAACCTTCAGAGCACGGAGTTGCATAATATTGCAAATGAAATCATTTTGTCATCAGCAATGAGGATAGGCAAATTTTACCAAAAAAAAAAAAAACAATGAGGATAGGCAACCGGCTTGTGAGAGACTGATGATAATACCTTTTACATGGAGAAAAAGAAAAAAATTGACACATCCTCATGAGAAATAATTATATGGTTTTTTTTTTTTTTTTTTTTTTATTTCTATCCACACATAACACGAATTTTCTTTTTTTTTTTTTTTTTTTGGGTCAAAACACACAACACGAATTTTCAGTAAGTGCAATACAAACATTTTAAGCTCATCAGATGAGTAAATCGGATTGGATAAAAACATAAATTGACCCGTTTATTTCGTGTTGACTTATTTTTACATTAAGCAAGCTCATCTTTGAAAGGCTTGGAAAAGGTGGGGGAGAGAATTGGCATTGGCGTGGAAATTGGGGGAAGGTGATACTTGGGCCTTATCTCCAACCTATGAGACACAACTCCATTATGAGGGGCAAAAAATGTCTTGGTCAATGTCCTTTTCTTTCAATTTTTTATTTAATCTTTTCAAACAACTTAATAATCAGTTCTTTTACCTTTTCTCCACCCCTTTTTTTTTTCGCGTAAATTTTTTCCACCTCCTCCATCATTTGGGGTTTCTTCTTCTTTTTTTCCCATTAATTTTTGTGTTATTAAAAATATAATATAATTATAGAAAAAATGTCAGATCTAGCCTAGCCGTGCTTTGCATATGACCCGTTGGCCACCCCTATTGCCGTGCAGGGATTCGATACCCCACGGAAAGTGCCAAAGCGTCGAATAATAATAATAAAGAAAGATAAGGAGAGTAAGAAAAGAATAAAAGCGTCCGAGGTACAGGCGTACTGACAAAACCCAAAAAGTTGAAATTCCCCGCTTTGAAAAAGTCCAACCGTACAGTCTTCCGAAGACAAAGAAAAGAAACGTACGGTCTCCCACAGTCCAGCAGCAGAGGAGAGGAACCTGTCCAAAGGCTGAATACAATAATCAATTTGAGGTGATCTTTTTTTTTTTCCCTAATAATTGGTAACCATTTTCAACCAGTCAAAAAGAAAATAAATATATTATTTTCGACACCCTCCAAGCGAAAAGAAAATATTTGAAAAAATTTAAACACAACCTTTAGAGCCAGGAACTGCATAATATCATAAATGATACCGTTTTATCATCAACGACAAGGACAGGCGGTTAGCCGATAAGAGACTGATGCTAATACCATTTTACATGAAGGTTAAGAAAATATTAGCACATCCTCATGAATAGTAATTATATGGTTTTTTTATTTTCTATCCACACACAACACGAATTTTCAATAAGTATAATATATAAATTATAAGCCCATCAGATGAGTGAATCGGATTCGATAAAAATTGATCAAATCTAAATTGACCTGTTTATTTCGTGTCGGCTTATTTTTACATTAAGCAAGCTTATGTTTGGAAGGCTTGGAAAAGGTGGGGAGAGAGTTAGCATTGGTGTGGAAATTGGGGAAGGAAATACTTGGACCTTTCCTCCAACCTGTGAAGCACAACTCCATTAGAGGGGCAAAAAATGTCTTGGTCAATGTCCTTTCCTTTCAATTCTTTAGTTAATCTTTTCAAACAACTCAATAAACAATTTTTACCTTTTCTCCACCCCAATTCTTTCTCCGCTTCATGCTTTTTCACGTAGATTTTGTCCACCTCCTCCATCATTTGAGGTTTCTTTTTTTTTTTCCATTAATATTTGTATTAATAAAAAATGTGAATTTTAAAAACATAATTTAATTATAGAAAATATTTTAGTCCTAACCTAGCCATGCTTTGCATATAAACCAGTGACCACCCCTACCGCCATGAAAGATTTGGATACCCCCAACAACCACCATCAAACTTCGTGCCACAATCGCCAAACTCGGTGCCGTCACGGTCACTACTACCACTTGTTGTAACCACCGCCACTAGAACTCTATACTCAGTCATCATGAAAATTAGTATTCACCACATCCCAATACTATCGACCAAAAAAAAAAAAAATTCTAATCACCACCATTGAAGAAGCAAGAAGCACGATCTAGAACAAAAAAAAAATCGAGAAAATGGAGGCTCTTGGTGCAAACAATGAAGAGCGAATGGCCATGCCTTGAAACACAAATTCTTGCTAAGAACTCTAAACCCAAAAGCGTATGTTTCAGTTTCTTAAAGTTAATTTGGTGGAAATACTGTCGACTATTTTAAAAGTATAAGCTGCTAGATGAAGGCGTGATTTATTATCTAAATATTCTAACACTCTCCTTACGATTAGTCCGGTCTTTTATCTAGTATTAAGCGTTGAAATTTAACTTGAAATGCAAATGGAGTCTAGTAAAATTTGAACTCATGATCTTCAGTTCTGATATCATGTGAAAATTTAATGGAATCATTGTTGACTGTTCTAAAAATTTAAGCTGTTCATATAACGTGTGATTTATTATTTAAATATTCTAAAGTAAGTTTACAGTTACGCGACTTTGGTACAAGAGAATTTGTCCATTGTTGCATTGCTTCCACACTATAAGTTGCCAGCTTTCGTCCCCACCGCGGCACCAACCCCCTCCATTAAGTAGCCTCTCAACCGTCCAACTTGCGCTAGAACAGAACACAGCCATAGAACGAGATCATCACTTCCCATCTTTGATTTCACCGATCAAGCTCATCCAAAGTTAGAAGGAAGATTTTGAAAGGCTGCAAACAATGGGTGACGACCGGGCTCCCGTCCACAGTGTACTCAAAGCCGAACCCCTGTCCACTGCCCGCCTGGCGCCAATCGCCGCCTCCTACAATGACCGGATCCGCCCCCTACTCGATGCGATCGACAGGCTGCGAAACCTCATGGTCATGAAGGAGGGCATCCAGCTCCCCACCATCGTCGTTGTCGGCGACCAGTCCTCAGGCAAGTCGAGCGTCCTCGAGTCCCTCGCCGGCATCAACCTGCCCCGGGGGCAGGGCATCTGCACCCGGGTCCCACTCATCATGCGGCTCCAAGACAACCCTCACGCCGAACGCCCCGAGCTCTACCTCGAGTTCAACGGAAAAGTCGTCCACATGGACGAGAAGAACATCTCCGTGGCCATTAATGACGCCACCAACGAGATTGCGGGCCATGGGAAGGCCATATCGAACTCCTCGCTGACTCTGGTCGTCAAGAAAGACGGCGTCCCGGACTTGACCATGGTCGACTTGCCTGGAATCACGAGAGTGCCTGTACACGGCCAGCCGGAGAACATCTACGAGCAGATCTCGGAGATGATAATGGAGTACATAAGGCCCGAGGAGAGCATCATCCTCAATGTCTTGTCCGCGACGGTTGACTTCTCCACTTGCGAGTCCATAAGGATGTCGCAAGTAAATATACTCTAGACACGCTTGGTTCCCATATCGATGGAACGCCTGAATAGTTTATTTTAACTCAAGGAAATGAGTATACTATGATTCGTTTTTATGTCGCAGATGGTGGACAAGACTGGCAAGAGGACTCTGGCCGTCGTCACAAAGGCCGATAAGGCTCCGGAGGGCCTGCTCGAGAAGGTGACGGCGGATGATGTCAATATAGGGCTTGGCTATGTGTGTGTGAGGAACCGGATTGGTGACGAGACCTACGAAGAAGCGAGGCTGGAAGAGGCGAAGCTGTTCGACACGCACCCTCTGCTGTGCAAGATTGACAAGTCCACCGTTGGTGTGCCTGTCTTGGCACAAAAGCTGACGCAGATTCAAGCCACCATTATGGCCAAGTGTTTGCCAGAGATCGTCAAGAAGATCAATGACAAGCTGAACGCGAATGTCGCCGAGCTTAAGAAATTGCCCAAGAATCTGTCCTCGGTCACGGAGGCCATGACCACCTTCATGCAGATCCTGGGGTCGGCGAAGGAGTCGCTGAGGAAAATCTTGCTGAGAGGGGAATTCGATGAGTACCCAGGAGAGAAGAAAATGCACTGCACGGCCAGGCTAGTGGAGATGCTAAACCAATACTCCCATGAGCTCCAACACTGCGCCGAGAATGACCCGAGGACCAACATCCTTTTAGAGGAATTGGAGGTCTTGGAAGAGGCCAAAGGGATCTGGCTCCCGAATTTCCTCCGTCGCACCGCCTTTCTCACCCTTTTGCAGCGGAAGGTAAATGGGATATCAAGCAAGCCACCGAGTTTTGTGGCTCGAGTTTGGGAATATATTGAGGGAGTCGTGATTCGGGTGTTGATGCGACACTGCGAGAATTATCCTCAGCTTCAGTCGTCGACAAGAAGAGCAGCGTCCAGTCTGATCAACAAGATGAAGGAGAAGGCGACGGATAGGATGATGGAATTTGTTGAAATGGAGAAGCTCGCCGACTACACATGCAACCCTGAGTACACGTTGGAGTGGAACAACTTGATGTCCCAGCAGAACATATTCATGAACGCGATCAACGACGTGTCGAAGCCTAGCAAAATTGTCCTCCAGGGGATTGGGGAGGTCGACGTGGGCAACCTGAGGCATCGCAAGCAGCAGATACAGGAGGCCTTCGATCTGAAGATGAGGATTACCGCGTACTGGAAAATTGTGCTGCAGAGGTTCGTCGACTTGATGGCGCTGCATCTGCTGTTCAGTGTGCAGAACCTGGTGAACAACGAGATGGAGAAGGAGATTGTGGGCGAGCTGATCGGGCCAAATGGTAGCGGCAGCATGCAGAGGATGCTGGGGGAACCGCCATCGTTGGCAGCGAAGCGTGATAGGCTGAACAAGAGCATCGAGCTGTTGAGGGAGTCTGCGAAGGTGGTGGCCAAGATCATGGACCGGATTGCTACAGATGATGAATACAGCGATTAGTTAGTGTTGTTGTTCTGGTGGACTCTTTATTTTTTTATTTTTTTTTTCCTTTATGAGTGCGTTAATGTTGCTGTTCTAGGAATCTGCTTCTATATGATGGTTTTACTGGTTTTTGTGTGTCAGCAAATGGGTTTTTGATGGGCTTGCAATGGTTCTATCCATGCTGTGGGCATAGAAGAAACGTGAGTGATGGACCAATCCAACCTACATTCAATTTACATGGCGCTGTCGGAAAATGATGTTGATCGACATTCCTCCGATGAGGGGCCCCGGAGAATTCGATACCCAACTCTTCCGTCCGTCGTCGTGGAAAAATTAAAATAAATTGTGATACGACTAAACGAGATGCAATACGATCTATTAGGACTCAATTCATTGAAATGCTACCGCCGACACAGTCACCAACCATGCACCATGAGAGTATTTCAAACTTGCCTAAAAGTCGTGAGCCATGATGATTCGAAAGATAGTAAGGGTACCAAAGTAGGAATAGATTGATGTTTGGACATCGCTTGATCAAAGTCTTGAGGGTGAATTTGTTGTGTGACGACTTATATAAATTGCGGCACCACAAAATTCGACTTGTTATGAGTTGTCACAATTAGTTCATTTTAAAGTTATTACGAAATATTTTGTTCACTTATGATGAAATGAACACAATTATGAAGTGTTGAGACCTAAAAAATCATGAGATTATTTTTGAAGTTCTGCAACTCCCACGAACCATGATAAGTTAAAATTAATTGGGTGGAAAAAGTAGGAGCCCTCCAATTCTTGGACATGGTCCATTGATTTCTAAGAGCAAACGTATTATTTCACGAAGAAAATAAACTATAATACACCAAAATGAGATGTGTTGCGATATGTTAAAACTTGTTTATTGAAAAGCTCGTATATTCATTAACCTACAACAAATGAACAACTACAAGAGTATTTCAAATTTCCCCAACCGTCATTAACCATGATATTTTTAGGGAGGTGGACTACCAAAATAGAAATCAATAGTGTGTGGACATTGGTTCATCCAACTGTTGGCATTGAATTTACTCTGCTACAACTGAAACAAAACCATGGTATGACAAAATTCGATACGCTACAACTTGTTATGACTTGTTCGTTGAAAAGTCATTGTGAAAGATGTTATTGACTCATGACGAAACGATTGCAAAAATGACAAGTTACGACATAAAAATTATAGAAGTACTTTTGAAAATTGTCTAGCTGTCACAAATAATGTTTTGACACCTAAATTTTGATGATCCATTGAATTAGTTGCATATAAAATTAAGGATCAGCCTTAACCCCCAAAAAAAATTAATTTATAGTATATCGAGAGCATTTGCATTAGTAATTTGATAAGCTTATAAATTTCTGTTAAATTGGACTGGTGGTAGATGGATGATCTTGGATTAAGCTAGCCTTGCTACTTTTCTATCATGATTAGAAAAAGAAAATGTCACATGAATTGGAGCACTGAATTAAGAAATATTAATTTCTTGATTAAACTGAAGCAATTAGGTTATCACATTGCTAAAATTTTGGTCATATGGAAAAAAAAAAAAAAAAAAAAGAAATAGAGAAATATGAGAGAGAGAGAGAGAGAGAGAGAGAGTCCGGCCGTGTCTCCACCGCCCCTTGCTGCCGCCGCCGCCGCTGGTGTTACTCCGACGATTCCTGCTGATGTCAACGGCTACCTGACAACGACAACAAGCCCATGGCCGGGACCTTGCCCCGCGCGATCGGCTCCCACCATCCTCAACCCCAGTCCGATGAGGAGACCGTGGTTTCTCCTTGCATCAACCACCCGAGCAGCGACTCTTGCACCTTCGACGATCTACGATCTGCTGCTGCTGCTGCCACACCGCGAGCCAGCACACCCCAGGGTCGCCCGAACCGCCGTCCCCCATAGTTCAGAGCCAGCGAGACTCCTGCAGATTCCCCACTTAGTCCGACGGTGTACTTGCGGCTTTGTTCGTACTCTCTCTTTTGCAGGTTCCGCCGAGGTCCAGCAAGGCCAATGTCAAGCTACTGTGATATTCGTGGGGAAGAATAGGTAAACAATATCAAGCTACTGCCGTAAGCGAGCCTCGCCTGCGCACCGCCCCCGGGCCTTTGCTTCGCCTTGTCCGCAATCCGAGCAGATTCCGATTTGGATTACGCCCGTTCAAATTAGGTAACAATTCCTATCCAAATCCTTCTGAATATTTTACTTCTTAATCTGGACTGATTGTTAGCTAATTTGATCTTGATTGAGATTTAGGCATTATCCAATTAGGGCCTTACCGATGAGGGTTGATTTTAATTACTAATTTGTACCATAAAGATATTGGATCACTTTTTTCATTATTTCAAGTCAATTCTGTATAATTGTGGTGTCCAAAGATTGTGATAATTTTTAACTTAATCCTTGAAGGTTTATTTTTTTATTTTAATATTATCTCAATCTTTAATCTAAAATCGTTGTGGATTGCGCTTGTGAATTAGGTAAGATTTTATCTTCGATTAAGATAATTACCATGTTTTAAAATATCAAAAATTCACAAAAGATTGCATTGCATATCATGCAAATTAGGATTCATTCCCTAGATGAGATTGCATGATAGAATTACATAGGACATCTTCCTAATTAAATTAAAATACATATTTAGATAATATTTTTTTTTGGTAACCCAGAGAACCCCGCACTCTGACCAACGCGGACGGCCCGACAGGCCCGGGTACGAGAGGAATAAACCCTGGAGATAATATTTAGGTTAGATAACATCTTTGAATTGAAATGCAAATGATAAGATAGGAAAAAATAAAATGTGAAAATAAAAAGTAAAAAATAAAATAAATTTCAGAAATTATTTTAAAAAAATCCATATTAATGCTGGTTTTGCCATTTATGCTGGCCGACGTCCAAATCAATAATATCAAGATATTTATATTTAAATTGACATAATTGGTTCGACAATTTTGTGACACTTTTTCCAAGTAAAAAAAGAATTTTCCCATTGGTGCTAAACCAAACCCCTCCATAAAATATTAATTTAAGCAACTTGTCGTGGAAGTTATTTCACCGATCAAGCTCCAAGAAAATAACAAAATTTCGAGAGACTGCAAACAATGGGTGACGACCGAGCTCGTCTCCGCCGTGATCCCGAACCCCTGTTGGTTGCCGACGGGCCGCCACTCGCCGCCTCCTACAATGACCGGATCCGCCCCGTACTTGATGCGATCGACAGGCTGCGAAACCTCATGGTCATGAAGGAGGGCATCCAGCTTCCTACCATCGTCGTTGTCGGCGACCAGTCCTCAGGCAAGTCGAGCGTCCTCGAGTCCCTCGCCGGCATCAACCTGCCGCGGGGGCAGGGCATCTGCACCCGCGTCCCTCTCATCATGCGGCTCCAAGACAACCCTCACGCCGACCGCCCCGAGCTCTACCTCGAGTTCAACGGCAAAGTCATCCACACGGACGAGAACAACATCTCCGTGGCCATTAATGACGCCACCAACGAGATTGCGGGCCATGGGAAGGCCATATCGAACTCCCCGCTGACTCTGGTCGTCAAGAGAGACGGCGTCCCGGACTTGACCATGGTCGACTTGCCTGGAATCACGAGAGTGCCTGTACACGGCCAGCCGAAGAACATCTACGAGCAGATCTCGGAGATGATAATGGAGTACATAAGGCCCGAGGAGAGCATCATCCTCAATGTCTTGTCCGCGACGGTTGACTTCTCCACTTGCGAGTCCATAAGGATGTCGCAAGTAAGTATACTCTAGACACGCTTGGCTCCCATATCGATGGAACGCCTGAATAGTTTATTTTAACTCAAGGAAATGAGTCTATACTATGATTCGTTTTTATGTCGCAGATGGTGGACAAGACTGGCAAGAGGACTCTGGCCGTCGTCACAAAGGCCGATAAGGCTCCGGAGGGCCTGCTGGAGAAGGTTGTTAAATACACCTCAGCAGCCACCTCAGTAGCCACTTCAGCAGCAACTACTTCAGCAACTGCTTCAGCAGCTATCCTAGTAACAACTAAAGACAATATATCTCAGCAGTCGAAGGAAGCAGAGGAGGCAGGGGATGAATCTGACTTCAGCTTACTTTAGCTCAGCAGTGCAGTACCAAGATTTATAATCAATGGCTGAGATTTCACAATGAAGATTGAAGTGGATTGACAGATTCAATGGCACGGATTACATTGCGTGAAGCCAAAGATTAACACATAGGATTAAAGTTAGTTTCAGAGTTAGTTAGAGGTAGAGAGAGAGAGAGGTGGTTAATAAGTTCTGTGTTTTTACTCTGTAAAAAAAAACTCTGAATATCCTCTTCGTTAGATAGAGAGAGAGATAGAGATAGAGAAGAGAGAGAAAACCTCCATGGATGCTCAATAGAGAAAGCTTTGTTCAATCTAGTAATATACATTTGAGCTGAGGAGGAACTGTATTCATTGATTACATTTGTACATATACAGTTTTGTGATGTTCAATAAAGCATAGATGTATTTCATGAAGTTACGATTGATTCTATGATCACTCTTGCTATCTTCTTCTTCTTTGTTGATTCATCTCAATACATCTGAAGTTGATTCCTCAAATCTGTGCTTTTCTTCGCCTAGATCTGAATCTTCGGTCTTCGCATAGGACGATTTATCGCATTCGCGATTCTTCAATCCAAAGTTGATCCTTCAACCTAAAGCTGAGGTTTCACATGGTATCAGAGCCATTGCAGTGAGCTCTATATAAAGAAGAGCCAGTCTGCAAAGAAAATATATCAGATACGACAGATTCTGTGGGCTTGGTAAGTATCCAAGTCCTTTATACAATCCTTGCTGTTCTCTGTTGTAGATTTGGAAGCACACAGTAATGGCAGTTCGAGTATCAAAATACCCCTTTCCCATCCATGTGAATATTACAAACTTTGTTACAATAAAACTGAGTGAGGATAATTTCCTGTTATGGCAAGCATAGATCGTGAGGTTTTTGAGAAGCCAAGATTTGTTTGGCTTTGTTAATGGTGATGTTAAGTGTCCTGTTCGAATGTTGCAAGTCATGACTGATGGTGATGAAACTGAAGCAGAAAATCCAGATCACAATGACTGGATAAAAACTGATCAACTCATATCTTCATGGATAAGTGGATCTCTTTCTGAAAACATACTGAGTCTAATCATTGGGTTGGAAACTTCTCATGAGGTTTGGCAGACTTTGTTGAATCGTTTTACACAAAAGTCTGTAGCAAGAGAATTCGAACTAAGGGGAAAACTTCAGGCCTGCCATAAACAGGATAAAGCACTCACAGCCTATCTTAGAGAATACAAAGGTATTTGTGATCAATTAAAGGCTATAGGCAAACCTGTAGATGATATAACCAAGTTGTTTGGTCTGTTAGAAGGTCTGGGAGCTGAGTATGAAAGCTTCCGAACCACAATTTACTGCCTTAAACCACAACCTGAATATGATGAGGTAGTGGCACAGTTGGAAAGGTTTGACTCCAGATTGCAAAATTATACTAGAACACAGTATAATCCTACTATGGCTTACTTCGGCCAAAGGAATTCTCAAATGCAGTTCAAGGAAATTGCAGAAAAAGAGTTTCTTCCACAAAATTCAGGTTTTGTGGTACAAAGAGGCAACTATAGAGGAGGCCGTAGCTATAATTCTGGCAGGTTCAGCGTTAATAGAGGGAGAGGATTTCATTATGCTGAAAGAAACCAAAGCTACAGAGGAAGTGTTATAGCTCAAGGGCAAGGAGATCAATCTTACAAACCAAGAAATAACTTTCCTGCTGCAAACCAGGGGTTTCGACCCTATGCCGCAACATCTCAAAGGTATCAGAATAATAAATCCTTCCCTTCCTTCACTTTGAACTCAAGCAAAAATCTGCAGATGGAAAAAGAAGTAGGCACAACTAGATTGGAATGCCAGATATGTAAACGATCTGGCCATGATGCCCTTCATCGTTGGTATCGATTCGACAATTCATACCAGGCAGAGGATATTCCAGCAGCTCTCACAGCAATGCATATAGAGGATGTGAAAGGAGGAGAATGGTATCCTGACACTGGAGCCACAGCACATATTAGTGCTAACCCTAGTATTCTTCATAACTTTACTGAAAATCATGGTTCTGATTCTGTAATGGTAGGAAATGGAGCATGTCTGTCTGTCACTCATATAGGCAACACTTGTCTTTACACAAAAGAAGGCAATACAATACCTCTTAATGAGGTCTTAATTGTACCAAATTAAAAAGAACTGTTATCGGTCTCGAAACTTACGAGAAGACTACCCTTGCTCCTTTATTTTTGACAATTAAATTGTTTATGTAAAGGACAATACAGCCGAAGTGACAGTCAAGCTCGGGAGAAAGATTAGAGGGCTTTATCAGGTGGACACTCGGACTACAACAGCTTTCTTTACTCAAAGACAGAAAGTAGTAAATGAAGATGTATGGCATCAAAGATTGGCTCATACAAGCCTTCGAAACTCAAACATCTGCAGCAACGAAAGTTGATCACATATAGTTCGATGTCTTCAAATATTTGCAGCGGTTGTCAAATAGCAAAGAGCACAGCTCTTCCTTTCCCATTGTCGAGATTCTATCTCACAAAGGTGTCCATTGGAGAAAATACACTTTGTGACATTTGGGGACCTTCCCCTGTGAATTCTTTTCAACACTTCAAATATTATGTGATTTTTGTTGACAACTATTCACGATATAGTTGGTTCTATCCACTGAAGTTTAAGTCTGAATTATATACTGTCTTTGTTCAATTTCAAAAGCTCGTTGAAAAACAGTACAATCATTCAATCAAAATTTTCCAAAGTGATGGGGGAGGAGAATTTGTAAGCAACAAATTTCAAAGCCATCTGCAAAGTTGTGGCATCAAACAACAGTTATCATGTCCACACACCCCTGAACAGAATGGCATTGCAGAAAGAAAGCATCGCCATATTGTGGAATTGGCTTTAACCATGCTTTGTACCACTCCAAAACTCCACTTAAATACTTGGGTGGATGCATTTGCAACAGCAAATTACATAATAAATATCTTGCCTTCCACAAGATTGGACATGGATACACCATATAACAAGCTACATAAGCAACAGCCAAGGTATGACCACTTAAGAGTATTTGGCTGTGCTTGCTACCCTTGTTTGAGATCATATTCAAAGCATAAATTTGATCCAAGAAGCCTTCCCTACATCTTTCTTGGATATAGTGATCTACATAAAGGGTATCGCTGTCTTGTACCTACTGACAATCGTGTGTACATCAGTAGGCATGTAACTTTTGATGAGAAGTCTTTTCCTTTCTCAAACAAAATAGTTACTGATTATGCACAGAGTACACCTCTATATAGACAATGGATTGAAGGTCTTCAATGGTTCAAACCCATATTGTCTGATATAGCAGACAGAACCATTTCTCATCAGCAACAATCTACAAGACAGCACCAATCATTCAATATCATCCCGACATATATAGTACTTCCAATGATTCAAGTACATCATGAACGGATACAACATAATAGTTCTTCGAATCAACACAAGCGAGATACACAACCATCTTCGGTGCGAGAATTCAAGCATTTTTACTTGGTATAGAGCATAGTGATTCGAACCGAACAACAAAATCACAATATTTCTCCCTCCCTAGTTCACTCTCTTTGGTCATCACATGCAAACACGATTGAAATCGGGGATTACAAAGCCTAATCCAAAATATGCCTGTGTAGCTGAATATCGGGTTCCTATGGAACCAAGATCATTAAGGCGACCTTAGCTCATAAAGGCTGGTACAATGCAATGGAGGAAGAGATGACGCATTACATGATAATCATACATGGACATTGGTACCTCGAACCAACCAGATGAATGTTGTGGGTTGCAAATGGGTCTACAAGACCAAATTAGCTTCTGATGGGAGTCTTGACAGGCTCAAGGCTCGTTTAGTGGCCAAAGGTTTTCATCAAGAAGCTGGTATTGATTTCACTGAGACATTCAGCCCTGTTGTGAAACATGCCACAATTCGCATAGTGTTATCGGTGGCTTTAATGAAGAAGCTGGGTCATACATCGCTTGATGTAAAAAACGCCTTCCTCCATGGAGACCTTGCGAGGTAGTTCATATGGAACAACCTCCTGGATTTGTTCATCCTCAGAAGCCAGATCATGTTTGTCTACTTCACAAGTCATTATATGGTCTTCGCCAAGCTCCAAGAGCATGGTTTGATAAATTTAGCAAGTTTTTACTTGAAATCGGCTTCTTCTGTAGCTCAGCTGACCCATCCTTATTTGTTCTTCACAATGGCTCTCATACAATATTACTGTTACTTTATGTCGATAACATCATCTTAACAGGCAGTTCATCTCAGCTTTTGAAGTCATTGATTCAGCAACTCAGCATGGCATTTCATATGAAGGACCTTGGTTCTTTACATTACTTCTTAGGAATTGAGGTCAAGCGCACATCTCGGTATCTTTTCTTATGCCAAACGAAGTATGCCTTTGATCTGCTGAAACGAGCTCATATGACAGATTGCAAACCCATCTCCACACCTCTGCCACTTCGACCTGTATCAGTAAATAATGCAGCAATGTTACTTACTGATCCTATGGAGTACAGGAGTCTGGTAGGAGGGCTTCAATATCTCACCATTACAAGACCCGACATCGCATTTGCAACCAATCTGTTATGTCAGAAATTACAACATCCTACAGTGGCAGATTATCATCAACTAAAAAGGGTTCTTCGATATATCAAAGGGACTCTAAAGCTTGGTTTTTATCTTCACTCACATAGCTCGACTACTTTATATGGTTTTTCAGATGCTGATTGGGCAGGCTGCCCCACTACCCGTCGATCCACAACAGGTTTTTGCACATTCCTTGGTTCAAATTTACTTTCTTGGTCTGCTAAGAAACAAGCTACAGTCTCTAGATCCTCTACAAAAGCAGAATATAGATCATTAGCTTCAACAGCAGCTGAGCTAACCTGGATTAGCTTTATCTTGCGAGATATAGGAATTCCTCTTGCAGAAGCTACTTCTCTCTTTTGTGATAATAAATCAGCTATCGCTCTCACAGCCAATCCAGTTTTACATGCTCGAACAAAGCATGTTGAGATTGATTATCACTTTGTTCGTGAAAAAGTTTCCACTGGTACTCTTCGTGTACAGTATGTTCCTACTTGTTTTCAATTGGCTGACATCTTCACCAAATCTCTCTCACGATCCATGCATACTTCTCTTCGCACCAAATTGGGAATGGGAATTCTCCCCCTTCCCAATTTGAGGGGGGGTGTTAAATACACCTCAGCAGCCACCTCAGCAGCCACCTCAGTAGCCACTTCAGCAGCAACTACTTCAAGAATCGCTTCAAAGAACTATCCTAGTAACAACTAAAGACAATATATCTCAACGGTCGAAGGAAGCGAGAGGAGGCGGGGATGAATCGACTTCAGCTTACTTTAGCTCGGCGGTGCGGTACCAAGATTTATAATCAATGGCTGAGATTTCACAATGAAGATTGAAGTGGATTGACAGATTCAATGGCACGGATTACATTGCGTGAAGCCAAAGATTAACACATAGGATTAAAGTTAGTTTCAGAGTTAGTTAGAGGTAGAGAGAGAGAGAGGTGGTTAATAAGTTCTGTGTTTTTACTCGTAAAAAACTCGAATATCCTCTTCGTTAGATAGAGAGAGAGATAGAGATAGAGAAGAGAGAGAAAACCTCCATGGATGCTCAATAGAGAAAGCTTTGTTCAATCTAGTAATATACATTTGAGCTGAGGAGGAACTGTATTCATTGATTACATTTGTACATATACAGTTTTGTGATGTTCAATAAAGCACAGATGTATTTCATGAAGTTACGGTTGATTCTATGATCACTCTTGCTATCTTCTTCTTCTTTGTTGATTCATCTCAATACATCTGAAGTTGATTCCTCAAATCTGTGCTGTTCTTCAGTCTAGATCTGAATCTTCAGTCTTCGCATAGGACTGATTTATCAGCATTCGCGATTCTTCAATCCAAAGTTGATCCTTCAACCTAAAGCTGAGGTTTCACAAAGGTGACGGCGGATGATGTCGATATTGGGCTTGGCTATGTGTGTGTGAGGAACCGGATTGGTGACGAGACCTACGAAGAAGCGAGGCTGGAAGAGGCGAAGCTGTTCAACACGCACCCTCTGCTGTGCAAGATTAACAAGTCCATCGTCGGTGTGCCTGTCTTGGCACAAAAGCTGACGCAGATTCAAGCCACCATTATGGCCAAGTGTTTGCCAGAGATCGTCAAGAAGATCAATGACAAGCTGAACGCGAATATCGCCGAGCTTAAGAAATTGCCCAAGAATCCGTCCTCGGTTGCGGAGGCCATGACCGCCTTCGTGCAGATCCTGGGGTCGGCGAAGGAGTCGCTGAGGAAAATCTTGCTGAGAGGGGAGTTCGATGAGTATCCAAAAGAGAAGAACGTGCACTGCACAGCCAGGCTAGTGGAGATGCTGAACCAATACTCCCATGAGCTCCAACACTGCGCCGAGAGTGACCCGAGGACCAACTTCCTTTTGGAGGAATTGGAGGTCTTGGAAGAGGCCAAAGGGATCTGGCTCCCGAACTTCCTCCCTCGCACCGCCTTTCTCACCCTTTTGCAGCGGAAGATGAAGGGGATATCAAGCAAGCCACCGAGTTTTGTGGCTCGTGTTTGGGAATATATTGAGGGAGTCGTGATTCGGGTGTTGATGCGACACTGCAAGAATTATCCTCAGCTTCAGTCGTCGACAAGAAGAGCAGCGTCCAGTCTGATCAACAAGATGAAGGAGAAGACGATGGATAGGATGATGGAATTTGTTGAAATGGAGAAGGTCACCGACTACACATGCAACCCTGAGTACATGTTGGAGTGGAACAACTTGATGTCCCAGCAGAACAAATTCATGAACGTGATCAACGACGTGTCGAAGCCTAGCAACATTGTCCTCCTGGGGATTGGGGAGGTCGACGTGGGCAACCTGAGGCATCGCAAGCAGCAGATTCAGGAGGTCTTCGATCTGAAGATGAGGGTTACCGCATACTGGAAAATTGTGCTGCGGAGGTTCGTGGACTCGATGGCGCTGCATCTGCTGTTCAGTGTGCAGAACCTGGTGAACAACGAGATGGAGAAGGAGATTGTGGGCCAGCTGATCGGGCCAAATGGTAGCGGCAGCATGGAGAGGATGCTGGAGGAAGCGCCGGCGGTGGCAGCAAAGCGTGATAAGCTGAACAGGAGCATCAAGCTGTTGAGGGAGTCTGCGAAGGTGGTGGCCAAGATCATAGACCGGATTGCTACAGATGGCGAATACAGCGATTAGTTAGTGTTGTTGTTCTGGTGGACTCTTTTTTTTTTTTTTTTCCTTTATGAGTGCGTTAATAATAATGTTGCTGTTCTAAAAATCTGGTTCTATATGATAGTTTTACTGGTTTTTGTGCGTCTGCAAATGGGTTTTTGATGGGCTTGCAATGGTTCTATCCATGCTGTGGACATCAGAAGAAACGTGAGTGATGGACCAATCCAACCCACATTCAATTTACTTGGCGCTGTCGTAAAATGATGTTGATCGACATTCCTCCGATGAGGGGCCCCGGAGAATTCGATACCCAACCCTTCCGTCCGTCGTTGTGGAAAAATTAAGATAAATTGTGATACGACTAAATGAGATGCAATACGATCTATTAGGGCTCATTCATTGAAATGCTACCGCTGACGCAGTCACCAACCATGCACCATGAGAGCATTTCAAACTTGCCTAAAAGTCGTGAGCCATGATGATTCGAAAGAAAGTAGGGGTACCAAAGTAGGAATAGATTGATGTTTGGACATCGCTTGATCAGAGTCTTGAGGCTAAATTTGTCGTGGAATGACTTATATAAATTGCGGCATGATAAAATTGGATGTGTTATAAGTTATTACGATTAGTTCATTTTAAAGTCATTACGAAGTATTTTTTTCACTTATGATGAAATGAACGCAATTATGAAGTGTTGCGACCTAAAAAATCACGAAATTATTTTTGAAGTTCTGTAACTCTCACGAACCATGACAAGTTAAAATTAATTGGGTGGAAAAAGTAGGAGCCCTCCAGTTCTTGACATGGTCCATTGATTTCTAAGAGCAAATGTATTATTTCACGATGAAAATAAACTATAGTACACCAAAATAAGATGTGTTGCGATCTGTTAAAACTTGTTTATTGAAAGGCTCGTACTAGTATATTAATTAACCGACAATAAATGAACAACTACAAGAGTATTTCAAATTTCCCCAACGGTCATTAACCATGATATTTTCAGGGAGGTGGACTACCAAAATAGAAATCAATAAATTATGTGTGGACATTGGTTCATCCAACTGTTGACATTGAATTTACTCTGCTACAATTGAAACAAAACTGTGGTATGACAAAATTAGATATGTTACAACTTGTTATGACTTGTTCATTGAAAAGTCATTACAAAAGATGTCATTGACTCGTGACGAAACGATTGCAAAAATGAGTGTGTTCTTTTTTCTATTTCTTTTTTGTTTTTATGAGTACGTTCTTTTTTCTTCTTTTCTTTTTTTTGATTTAAAATGTAAGTATTATAGAACATATGAAGTACAACAGTTTAGGGGCATCCCGGCATTACAAATAGAGCTAGTAACTCAAAAAGATGGAGGTAGGAAGTCTCCACATGGTAGCCAATGGAATGAATTTTTTATATTTTAGTAAAGTTAAGCTCTACCTTTTACATTTTTACGCACCTTGACTAAAATAATATAGATGTCAGTTGATTTGTTTTGAAACCGGCTATGGTTGTACTCCATCCAATGGCAATATATAGTTGCTAGGAAAGATACTTTGAAGAGTCTCGCAGCTAAATCTTTGCCCTTTATTGCTCTAATCATCCATTGAAGTTTCTCATTCTATCCTCTTAAAGACTATCTAATTCCATTTTGCGCAAGGATTCTATGCCAAATACTGCCTATCCATTCGTACCAAAAGAATAGATGAATTTTGTTTTCTAGACCAGCCCTACAAAAGTTACACCTGAGGTCATCCGTCATGCTACGATCTCTGTTGTTGGTAGTCTTTCCCTGCAAACTAGCCATCCAAAAAAATTGTGTTAGGTAATGCTACTACTCCAAATTAGGTTGTACCACTCCACAACCGGACCCCATGTCTAAGTTCATCATATATATCACGACAATAGTACCCTGAACTAGAAATAACTGAGGTTAGAACATGTCATAATTTGAGGAGACAGCTAATTTCAAGCCATACTACCCCTAATGTCAAGCTGCATAATTGGGGTAACTATGTATTTTGTGTTGTGAACCAAATGCACCAAAAGGAAGAGGATGTTTAATAAGGTTCCACAACATGCGGCCTAATAAAACTTTGTTCCAAATGTGTAAACCAAGCAATCATAATCCTCTTTCGATTTTATGTGAATAAACTACTTGCTATGCAACCTTGTGCAATCCCTGATTTGTTGTATGACCAACCCATAAGAAATGTCGAATCCTCTTTTCAATCTCGTATATGGTATGCGTTGGAAGTAAGAACATTTGCATCCAATAAGTGCAAATGGAGAAAAGAACTGATTTAGTTAGTTGTAGACACCCTGCATTACTTATATGCTTCATGGCCCAACTTTTAATTTTCTCAAAGATCTTGAGTGAGACTTTTGTAGTCTATGTGAGTGAGTCTTCTAGTAACAAGGGGAACACCTAGGTATTTGATAGAGAGGGTACCTATGGAAAAAGGCGTGTGGTCCAGAATAAAGAGCTTCTCATCCTCGTTCAACCTCGAGAGAAAGATTTGACATTTGTCAAGGTAAATCGCTGTCCTGTGAGAGCATGAATTCTTCAAGGGCATCTACGAGGCAAAGAACAGAGCCTACATCTCCATGAGCAAATAAGAATAGGTCATTAGCAAAGCATAAGGGGGTGATCTACATTTTGCAATACTAGTGGAGTTTAAGAGAAGATGCAGCAACTTTCGCACAACCAATTCTATTGAAAATTTCCACAACTAAGACAAAGATGTATGGAGAGAGAGGATCACCTTGCTGTAGCCCATTAGTGCTATTGAAATAGCCAACTTGTACGCCATTAAAGTTCACTGATAATCTCGAAGTAGTGATGCACTTAGTTATCAAGTCAACCGAGTACTAAGGTGTATTTGGGGCTTTAAGCACCCCGATGACAACATCCCATTTGACCATGTCGTAGGTCTTCATAAGATCAATCTTTATGGCCACACATTTACCTTTGCCTTCCTTATGATAGTTGTGTAGTAGGTCTTGGCATAGCGAGATATTCTCTGAGATTTGTCATCTAATGATGAAAGCAGTTTGGTTAAGGCCGATGATTGGAGGAAGCATATAACTTATTCGTTCTACAAAGAGTTTAAATATAATTTTGTACTGGATATTTGCAACATGAAATGGGTCTGAATTCCTCGAGGCAGGAAGGATTCAGAACCTTCAAGACAAGGGAAATGAAGGTGGAATTTATTCTTTTTCACGAGAAGAATTTCATGATAGCTTCCTCAGTATCTTTCCTTATGATGGGCCAAGCACTTTTGTGGAATTAACTGTTAAAACTGTCTAGACCCAAAGCTTTGAAGTCGTTGAAACCCTTTAAAACTCTGAGGATATCTTATCTCTGAAGTGATGGAAACGTAACTAAAGTATTGACATCGTAATGAAATAAAGAAGCAAACCTCTCATAAGGAACATGTGGACAACTGGAATTACAAAGAAGGTACTGGTAAGATGATATGATTGCATTCTTTAGAGCACCCTCTTCGATATTAATGAAGCCATCCTCATGTTGGAGATGATTTATACTGCTCTAGGCACTTCTTCGTATCATTTGTTTGCTTAGGAGGTTTTGTGTAGGATCAAAATGGGCATCACTTAGCATTTAATGAGTAGGTGTTTTTCCTAGGAAAAGAAAAATACCTCATCATAATAGTTGTTTGATGACACCTAAAATCTTAACTACCTTATTTCATAAAAAAATAAAAAAATAAAAATTAAGGACACACTTCGATCTCTAAACAAAAATATCATTTGCATACACATAATATTTAAATTCTCGGTTGCATTTTAGGACCAACCTTTATTGCGGGGGAGGGGGACCCGAGGGGGGTGGTGGGGGCAAGAGATGACATTAGTGAGTAGTTCAGCGAGACATTCATGATCAAAGAGGAGATAAGCTTGAGACTAAGAATTCCAACATAGTCCGTCGACCCTTGTCGGCCCTCAATAAAAAAAATAATAATAAAGAGAAAGAAAAAAGCCAAAATAATTCTTAAAAAATTCAAAAAAGAACAAAAACTTATTAAAAAAAATGTCAACATCAATGCTGGCCATCCCATGTGAAACTGTCAATGTCTCTATCAACAATTTTTAATCAAAATTGATCAAATTAGAAAAATGTGAAAAAGTGTCGAATTCAATTTGCACAATTAATAAATTTAGAACTGAGTTGATACAAATGTAATAGGTTTATGACCCACTAGATAGTGATGAGCCAACAACACCAAAGGCGACAGATGGGGCATAACATTTATTTGTGTAAAAGGAAGTTGGTCAATTTTGATGAAAATGCAGGACAGATCAGTTGTGATGATGATGTCACTATGAAGCAAAGAATAGCAAAGAGCTTACTCTATATTTTTGCCAACACAAAAAAAAAAAAAAAAAAAAAAATGCCCAAGTATTCAATGCTGACTAGGTTGAAAGAGGCTAGCTAAATGGATGATGGAGGCACAAAATTGCTAAGTATTGTGGTCAATGGTTGTGTGATAGGAAAATCTAGTTTGAGTCGACGGAGATATTAGTGAAGATGGTTGTACCTCGGTATATTAAGGAGATATGCACGATGCTACTAAGGAGATATGCATGATGTAACTGTCAAGGAAGTAGAAACGATATGATTGTCAAGTAATGGAGCCAATGGTCAAATAAGTAACCATGAAGGAAGCAAATGTGATGTGATCGTTGAAGGAGTGGAGGAGACATAACAGTCAAGTAGTGGAGATGCCTGACTTGGCTCAATAGTTGACGTCAAAGTCTGCAAAGTGAGACGAGCGCGAGGGAAGGATGTGGAATTATTTGGCCAATCGCGATCTTGTGCTTTGCTGGGTTTGCACCTTGTACTTGTGTTACGGACCGAATTCTTCCATACCCTTGTCAGCGGAAGAGGGGAGTTTTGTGGTATCAAAGCAAAGAGTGATTGATACAAAGAGGATGATAAAACTAGTTTGTGAGAGTGGTATCGGGGTGTTTGTGCTAGGAGTCTTAAAGTAGAAAGAATACCATTTTAGAGGATTCCTTTAGGCTGAGTTAGCATCTCATGCACAAACTGAAGGGGAACTAATGAGGTTTTCTTGATGAGACCATGGTAGGCCAAAACAAGTTATTGTAATAAACTCTTCTATATTTCTCGCTTGAGAGATTGGGTACTCAAGTTCTACGATACAATTCGGTGTGAGGATGCAATTTGGCATATTATTTTTAGGGATAATCTTTAGAAGGAAGGGTGGTCTGATGTTCTTGGTTCACCAAGCACCACACAAAACTGTTTTGGAGTCAAGAAACTGTCGGACCGTGACACTTGCTTTTGCTGTTGTCGTGTTCTCCACTTCAGTGAAATCCGTGTACTGAATGTGCATGCATGAATCTCCTCTGTTCTCCCGTTTATTCACGCATTCCCTTCCCTCACATCCTCAAAATCTCTTGCCGACTAACTCTATCTTCAATCATATATCCCCTGTTTGACCGAATGAGCATCGGTCGTGTGTACGCAAGTATCTCCTCCCCATTCAGCCGTGTATTACCTTCCTCTCGTCCAAAAATTCTCCATATCGATGTCGCCAAATTATGCACCCGTACGATGGAAACAATTCTCATCTTTCTTATCCATTTTTCTGTCGAGCAAAGGTTTGAGAATTGGGCCGCCGACTGGCAAGCTAAGGCCTAGCGGAACAAGAGCCTAGCCCGTGATTGGCTGGCCAATCCCCTAAACCGTTTCGGAATTTATTTTGCTCTAAGTCCTTTGTTATGTTGTTGCAAACTCTTGGTGAGTAACGTAATTTTTTCCAACCCAAAATAAATAAATAAAATAAAATAAATAAAAGGGAAAAGGAGAGAGCGACTGAAATCACCAACTAGGCCGGTCTCATGGGGGCCTGATCTTGATTATTCGTATGAGTTTAGCGCCCAAATTTAATATCAAATCCCACGTTGGGCAAATTTGAATGCAATTCACAAACAACCGAGCCAATTTAAATGAAATTTATTTGACGCGGACATGTCATTACTAATCAAACGATCATTCATAATGCCCAAATTTAGTGTGAACACATAACTATGCAGTATCAATATCTTTGCTTAGGTGTAAAATCCTATCAAGTTTTATCCCTAATTTTTATAAAATGCACAAGAGATATTTTAGGTTAAATTTTTTGTGTCAACAAGATGTGTTATACCCCAGTAAAACTTGTTCATTGAGGAGCTATTACCAAATATTCACCAACCTTCAGAAGATGAACACGATTATAACATGTTATGACCTTAAATACCGTGAGAGTATATCCAATTTCCCCAAATAGTCATGAATCGCAATATTTAAAAACAAGCAGACTACCAAAAAAGGAATTGATAAACGATGCTTGGACATCGGTTCATCAGACTCTTGAGGTCGAATTTATTTTGCTAAAAGTGAAACAAATGATAAAATTAGATGTGTCACGACTTGTTACACCCAATTCATTCGAAAGCCAATATGAAAGATTTCATCGACCCACGACAAGATGATTGCAATGGTAACATGTAAAGACCAAAAAAACCATAAAGGTATTTTCAAATTCGTCCAATTCTCATGAACCAATTATGTGAAAATGGTAGGAAGTGAGACAATACTTGGACATGATCCATCTACTGGTCGGAGAAAATCTCATTACCTATTATGACTTATACATGAGTTTATGACTTATACATGAGTACGAATTTTTTCGTTTAAAGTTATGATAAGACAAACGCAATAAAAGCTCATTACGATCTCAAATATCGCGAGAGTATTTCAAATTTTCCGAATTGTCATGGTCATTGATAATATAAAGAAAGTGGACGACCATAATAGGAATTGGTGACCGATGCTTGGATAGGTTTGTCGGTCTCTTGAGTTATATTGTGCTACAACCAAAATGAGCTATAGCATGACAATATCAAATGAACTTGACTTGCTATGACTAGCTTATTGAAAAATCATTACGAGTGATTACAATTACGACGTATTACAACCTCAAAAAACACACGGGTGTTTTCTAATTTATCCAACTCTCATAAATTAAGATAAGTTCAAATCAATTTGGTGAGAGAAAGGTAGGAACCGGTAAATCACTACTTATATATGGCCAATTGAACTCTGAGTCAAAGTCAATTATTTTGGCAACAAAAATAAACAATGGTATGACATAATGAGATGTATTACAACTTACCGCTCGTGCATTGAAAAACTACTAGAACCATATATGGCCGATTGATCTCTGAGTCAAAATTAATTATTTCATTGACCTTCGGCAAGCTGAACGAAATTATAAAGTGTTACTATCTTGAATATCATGAGAGTATCTCAAATTTTCGCAATCATCATAGAACCACAGCAAATGGTCAACCAATATAGGAATTGACCATAGATGATTGGTCACTTGAGGTCGAATATATCGTGCCACAACCAAAATGAAATATGGTGCACAAAAATTAGATGTATTACGCCTTGTTGCAACTAATTCTTAAAAATGTTATGAAGACATATTTCACAGACTGATGAGATAGTGACTCCAATTACAACAGCAAAAACCAAATAATATTTTCAAATTTTCCCAAACTCTCATAAACCCAAATCAAATCAACTGGGTGGAAAAAAGGAGCAGATCGACCAATAGACAAAAACAAATTGCAGCACTACAAAATAAGATGTGTTAAGACATGATCATCGAACAGTTATGATGAACATTTTCATTTAACATTCAACAAAACGTATGTAATTATATTATGTTACCTCAAACAACCTCGGAATTTCTCAAAATTTCCCCAATTATCATGGACACACTAATTCCAAAGTAAGTGCGCGATCAAAACAGGGATCGGCGGTGGCTTATGCTTGGCACGCACAGAGACATGGATTCAATTAGGATGCAATTCAACCTCGATCTCAAAATGACTAATTTCCACATTTAGGCCACGTTCCTGTAATCGAACAAGCTTGAAACCAACTCAGATCCTCATTGCTTGTAACTATTTCTCGTTATCTTAATTTTCTAACTCTACAATAATGGGTTAGAAGCCTTTGGTTTTTAAGACTTTTTTTATCCGTTTTCTTTCTTTTTTTCTAGAGCCGAAAGTGCCAAAGCGTCAAAGAATGAAAAAGAGTAAGAAAAGAATGAAGAAAGTCCGAGCAAAGGCGCACCGACGAAAGCCAAAGACGTCGAAACTCCCTGCTTTTGGAATAGTCCAATCGTACGGTCTCCCGACGACGAAGAAAAGAAATGTACGGTCTCCCCCAGTCCAGTCCAGCAGCAGAGGGGAGGAACCTGCCTGTCAGAAAGGCTGAATATAATAATAATCAATTTGATGGGATCTTTTTTTCCCCCCTAATAATTGGTATCCAATTTTAACCAGACAAAAAAAAAATAAATGGGTTATTTTCAGTGCCCTTCAAGTGGAAGGGAAAAGTATGACCCAAAAAAAAAAAGATCAAGATTGCGTTGAATTGCATAATATTATAGATGAAATCGTTTTGTCATCAACAATTAGGACAAGCGGTCCACCGGCAAGAGTAGATGCTTATATCATATTACATCAGATAACTTGGATCATGGAGTTTTAAAAAAAAAAAATGATACATCCTCATGAACAGTAGTCATATGGTTCTTTATTTTCTGACTTTTTTTTTTTCTGATCAGTATTATTTTCTGCCTTTTCACGGCACGAATTTGTAGTAAAAGAAATGTAGAAATTTTAAGCCCATCAAATGATTGAATCGAGTTGGATGTAGATCCAACCTAAATTATCCCGTTTATTTTATATCAACCTATTTTTACATCCAGCCAGGTTATGTTTTGAAGGCGTGAAAAGGGGGGCAGAGAATTACGATTGGTGTGGAAATTTGGGGGGACATACAACTCCATCATGAGGGGCAAAAAATGTCTTGGTCAATGTCCTTTCCTTTTCTTGTCTAAAAAAAAATGTCCTTTCCTTTCAATTTTTTATTTAATCTTTTCAAACAACTCAATAAACAATTCTCTACCTTGTCTCCGCACTTATTCTTTCTTGATCCCATGTTTATTCACTTTAGATTTTTTCCGCCCCCTCCGTTACTTGAGGTTTCTTCTGCTTCTTCTTTTTTCCATTAACTTTTGTATTAATTTCAATATTTGAAAAAAAATGAATTTTTTCTTATAAAATATATTTAATTATAGAAAATATGTATTAAACGAAGCCTTGCACTCTCTATTTATAGAGAAAAAACAAATTTATTCTGCAAGTGAAGATTCTCTAATATAATTACATATATTCACTCAACCGTTGAAGATCATCTTTCAAAAAGAGGGGGATGCACTGAATAAGAAAATGGCTCCAAAATTTAAAATTCTTTGTGAAGCTTTTCCGAGATAATTCACATAACCGCTAACAATCGTATTTTGAAATGAGGGGGTACGCTCAACAAGAAAAATGCTCCATTATCACAAAAATCCAAAATCTTTCAAAATCTCCCTCCACAACAAAATATTTTATTTTATATGTTATTTTATATGTTATTTATTATCCTCTCTTTTTTATTTTCTAAAAGATAAGTTTGATTATAAATGTTATTATTACCTAAATGCAATGCTATGAAATGTTTAATGTAATTTTTATATGATGAACAAGTAAGTAGCATGGTCAAAATTAGGTGTCAACAAAAACCAATTGAAAAAATTGGAGGCTTTTGGTGCGAACAATGAAGAGGGAATGACCATGCCCCAAAACACAAATTATAACCAAGAACGCCAGACTCGAGCCAATGTTTCAGTTTCTTAAGGTTCAAGTTCTCTGGGGTCTAGAAGCTGGAGCATTGCGAAGTTATTTGGCAAACTGTACTTAAAGTTCCTGCCTTTAAAGTCCAAGTCTACGCGATGATGTGACTTTGTTCCGGCAGGCTTTTGTCCATTGGTGCGTCCGCACTTTAGGTTCTGAACTTTTATCCCCTCCACAGCACAAACCCCCTCCATGAAGCCATCTCTCAATCGTCCTACTTGCGATGGAAGTATCTTCTCTATATAAATAAATCCATAGCTTCACATCTCCATAGAACGAAATCATCATTTCCCATTTTTGATTTCATCCATCAAGCTCACTCAAAGTTAGAAGGAAAATTTCGAGAGGCCGCAAACCATGGGTGATGACCGGGCTTTCGACAGCGGTGTATTCGACGTCAAACCCCAGGTGGTGCCTCTCGCCGACTCCTACAATGACCGGATCCGCCCCCTGCTCGATGCGGTCGACAAGCTACGGAACCTCAATGTCATGAAGGAGGGCATCCCGCTCCCCACCATCGTCGTCGTCGGCGACCAGTCCTCCGGGAAATCGAGCGTCCTCGAGTCCCTCGCCGGCATCCACCTGCCGCGGGGGCAGGGCATTTGCACCCGCGTCCCTCTCATCATGCGGCTCCAAGACAACCCCGACGCCGACCGCCCCGAGCTCTACCTCGAGTTCAACGGAAAAGTCGTCCACACGGACGAGGACAACATCTCCGTGGCCATTAATGACGCCACCGATGAGATCGCGGGCCATGGGAAGGGCATATCGAACGCCCCGCTGACTCTGGTCGTCAAGAAAGACGGTGTCCCGGACTTGACCATGGTGGACTTGCCCGGAATCACGAGAGTGCCCGTGCACGGCCAGCCGGAGAACATCTACGAGCAGATCTCGGCGATGATAATGGAGTACATAAAGCCTGAGGAGAGCATCATCCTCAATGTCTTGTCCGCGACTGTTGACTTCTCAACCTGCGAGTCCATAAGGATGTCGCAAGTAAGTATACTCTAGCCACACTTGTCTTGCCTATCAATTAAAATCTCGGATGATTTATGCGACTCTGGCAAAGGGGTCAATACGATAATTTGATTTTGGGGATTGCAGATGGTGGACAGGACCGGCAGGAGGACTCTGGCCGTCGTCACAAAGGCTGATAAAGCTCCGGAGGGCCTGCTCGAGAAGGTGACGGCCGATGACGTCAATATAGGGCTCGGTTATGTGTGCGTGAGGAACCGGATTGGTGACGAGACCTACGAAGAAGCGAGGCAGGAAGAGGCGAAGCTGTTCGAGACGCACCATCTTCTGCGCAAGATTGACAAGTCCATCGTTGGTGTGCCTGTCTTGGCAGAAAAGCTGACGCAGATTCAAGCCACCATTATGGCCAAGTGTTTGCCGGAGATCATCAAGAAAATCAATGAAAAGTTGAACGCGAATGTTGCTGAGCTTAAGAAATTGCCCAAGAATCTGTCCTCTGTCGCGGAGGCCATGACAGCCTTCATGCAGATCCTGGGGTCTGCGAGGGAGTCGCTGAGGAAGATCTTGCTGAGAGGCGAGTTCGATGAGTATCCAGAAGAGAAGAACATGCACTGCTCGGCCAGGTTAGTGGAGATGCTGAACCAATACTCCAGTGAGCTCCAAAACTGCGCCGAGAATGACCCGAGGACCAACTTCCTTTTGGAGGAATTGGAGGTCTTGGAAGAGGCCAAAGCGATCGGGCTCCCGAATTTCCTCCCTCGCACAGCCTTTCTCACCCTTTTGCAGCGGAAGGTGAAGGGGATATCGAGCAAGCCACCGAGTTTTGTGGCTCATGTTTGGGAATATATTGAGGCAGTGGTAATTCGGGTGTTGATGCGACACTGCGAGAATTATCCTCAGCTTCAGTCGTCGACAAGAAGAGCAGCATCCAGTCTGATCAACAAGATGAAGGAGAAAGCGATGGATAGGATGATGGAAATTGTTGAAATGGAGAAGCTCAGTGACTACACCTGCAACCCTGAGTACATGTTGGAGTGGAACAGCTTGATGTCCCAGCAGAACAAATTCATGGACGCGATCAACAAAGTGTCGGAGCCTACCGACATTGTCCTCAACGGGATCGGCGAGGTCGACGTGGAAAATCTGAGGCATCACAAGCAGCATATACAGGAGGCGTTCGATCTGAAGATGCGGATTACCGCGTACTGGAAGATTGTGCTGCGGAGGTTCGTTGACTCGATGGCGCTACATCTGCTGTTCAGCGTGCAGAACCTGGTGAACAACGACATGGAGAAGGAGATCGTGGGCGAGCTGATCGGGCCCAATGGCAGCGGCAGCATCGGGAGGATGCTGGAGGAAGCGCCGTCGGTGGCAGCGAAGCGCGATAAGCTGAACAGGAGCGTCAAGCTGCTGAGGGATTCTGCGGCGGAGGTGGCCAAGATTATGGACATAATTTCGACTGATGGGGACTACAGTGATTGATCAGTGTTGTTCTAGTGGGTTTTCCGTTTTCTTTCTATGAGTGTGCTCTGTTTTCTACTGGCCTTTAACTAGCTTCCTCGGATAAGGTGTTTTTCCTAGGAAGTGTATGATTGTGTTACTTTTTGTCGTTCTAGTAATCAGCTTTTCAATGTCAGTTTAAAGGTTGTTTCGTGTGTGCAAATGGGCGTTGATGGGCTTATTATGGTTCTATTAACCTTGTGTGCACAAGTTACAGAACAAGAAAGGGTTAATAAGAAGAAACCTAAGTCAGGCGCGATTCCAACCCCCCATCATTCTAGGTGGCGCTGTCGAAAAAATGATGTTGATCAACATTGCTGAAATGGAGGCCCGGAGAATTGGATGCCTACTTTTTGAGAAAATGACATAAATAGTCCTTAAATTTTGACACAATATACAATGCAATTCTTTACCTTTTAATTCATTTAACATAATTCGTGAACTTTAGTCTAATGTACAATAAGGTCCATGGACATTTGGTACATATCAAATTTAGTTCTTAAATAATACAAAAATATTTGATGTTACCTTAGACTTGATTTAATGGAATAACAATATTAAATATTCATATAAATCACAAACTAAGTTGAATATATATAAAAAGTCTAATGACAACATTAAACAAATTAAAAATTTGAGGATTACGTTACATATTTGATCAAAATTCAATAACCATTTATGCCGTTACCACCCTACTACTTGGTTGATTTGTTGTTGTACATGTCTAATTCTGTCAATGACTCAATATCAGTTTCACGGGCAATGTCAAAATTGGTTTCTGTGATCTTGGAGGCCGTTCGATTAGAATTATATGAACAATTTTTATTTTATTTTTGTAAGCAAAAGTAAACAGTTTTTCACGCAAAAGTACCGCTTATTTTTAAAAAAAGCCAACGTAATCTATTATTGCGAAAGCAGGACATTTTTACTTATTTTAATGAAAAAGTGATTCTTGCTCAAAAAAAAAAAAATGAAAAAGTGATTCCATATATGTATAATTCTAGATCAACGAATGAAAAGTTTTGACGTGGTAAGACCAATAATTACTTTTTTATAAGCACGTGCATTTTTGTTCTTCTTCGTAAGGAAATTGATTGAGATTCCTTAGATGTGTTCTCCAACTCAATAGAAAGGAAAAGTTGCCTCGAAGTTTTGTTTTCTTTAAATTTAAAGTTCGGTGAATGAATTAATCTTGCTTTTAATATGCGTGGCACTAAAATTTACAACAATTGTACTAGTTGCTTCAACTTCTCCCTTTCATTATGTCCATTAAAAATGTAAATAATGATAAATCTATTACATAGTAACAAAATGCAAAAACATAACCAACAGTTAGAAATGATAGACATTATTTAATAAAAACGTTGATAAAATAAACATTTATTACTGGGGTAACCAAACTTTGCTTCTAATCAAGAACTATTTAGATAAACTAAAAGCAACTTAACTGATTTTAATGTTAATGAAAATAAGAAATAAAATATGCAAACGGCACCTTAATCAATGTTCAATTTGAACTAAAACTTTATTGTCAAATCAGTCCTGATCCTATTTTTAATTAGAAACAATTTGATCCTTTTTACGCGCATGACAATATCATGACAAATATTATAAAAATGAATGAGCCCATGTACAAATATCGATTCTTTTGTAGTTATTTTCCAATGTGAGAATTTATTTTAACATTGCCTAACTTAATTAGAATAATGAATTTTTACTACTCAGCGTCAAAAGACACTAGACGCGGGAAAGAAACTGCTAGTCATTCTCATATGTTCAACTTCTTGTATCATGGATGTCATCATCAATGTGGGGATGGTGCTAACTTCTAGTCACATCGAAACATTCTACAAGTCAAAATTACATATCTTAATCGAGAAGTTACCAAATAAAATGGAAAAGTTATTATCTAAGAGAATGTGTATAAATACAATTATGATACGAAAATTTACTAATTGTAGTGACGAAATTGCTCAAGGGCCAGAGGTCAGAAGATTTTTAACTTAGAAATTGAAAATCGCTTATTCAAAATCTCATCAGCTGCATAAATACTACCCTGAGTTTGCACTACCTTTTAGTCCAAAAATATCTGGACTTGATCGTTTCATAAACTTTCAAATAGTTGGCCCTCACTGCGTAGGTGGGGATGATCATTAGTACTGTAATTTACCATTTACCAAAAAAGCTGGGTCGAAAGTGAAATACCGAGACAAAAGATAAAAACATTATAATGACCACGTTGACTATATTTTAAAGTCCAAGTGCATTTTGGAAGTTTTGGAAGAGGCTATGTCTTGCTCCATCCTTCGTTGGAAAGCAATCCCTTGATCGGTGAGTTAGAGATATAAACATCTCCCACATTTGTCTTTAATAAAGCATAAGTTATGTTTGTTTTTAATAAAGCATAAATAAAACTAATGCCTATATCTGCATATGTTTATAACCCACCAATCTGGAGACTGAAATATTATGATAAATAAGACTAATGCCTATATCTATAAAAGTTTATAACTGCTTTTTGGCGGTTTTATTTCCTTGAATGGTTCCGGTCAATTGCCTCCATGTCCATCTATGCAAATTTCGTGCCCACGCTCTTATAAACTCATGCTTTTATCTCTAAACGATTGCTCCTCCTAGATGGTGCGTTAACTGCTTCTTACTTTTGGCTGAACATTATCCATCTCACGATCCTGCTCATAAATAATAATTGTTCCCACCAAAAATGCATGTCCATTTCTCCTCTATCTCAACTCTTTGCATATTTCTTAACTACGTTTTATCTCTCTCTAAGTAAACACTTGTCAATAAATCCATTACCTCAATTGCTTTGTTTTGAATTAGTAACCGCTCATTGTTGCATATTGATAATCGAATTTGTACTAACGATGTATGTCAATAATGTCAATTTCTACGATTGCTTACAAAAGGTCACATGTGTGGTAATGCTCTCACGTCATTCGTGTAATTGTCTATGTTTCATGTGTCTAGTACATGCCTGTCGATGACTTGATTATTTCTGGTGTGACACATTTAAAACAGAAAGGTTTTGTCTTTTTTTTTTTTTTTTTTTTTCAAGAGCCGAAAGTGCCAAAGCATCATAGAGAAAAGGTAAAGAAAAGAAGAAAAAGTGCCCGAAGAAAGGTGGGTTAATGAAAGCCAAAGTAAAAAAATTTTAAAAATCCTTGCCTTTTAAAAGTCCCATTGTACGGTTTCCTTGGCGGCGAAGAGAAAAATGTACAGTCGATAAGTGCAGTCTCCAAGTAGAGACGACGGCCCATCAAAATGTTTGAATATAATTGATTTATGCTCTGTTTATTTCTATTTATTTCGTAAAATAAAAATAAATATTTTTTATAAAAAATTATAATTAATTAATGAAATATATTTTTATTGTCAATAATAATTTATATCTAAATATTTTCTTGAAAAATTAAAACATTTTTCTTTTATGATATTTATGATTATAAATAATACAAGCTCATTTTTTGAAAAACATTTTCTAAATTATCTATTTTTTGTGAATTTAAATTTTTATTAAAAAGGCGAGTAATTTCACCTAACAAAAAATCAATCTAATAACAAAAGATTGGGGAAATTGGACGCAATCTTCACAACAATGATTTTGTTGACAACGAGGATGAGCGACTGATAAGAGACTAATGAATTACACAAATAGGACAAAAGAATACATCCTATTGAACTTTCGTTCTTGGTTCTTCGTCTATGCATGCACAAATATATGTAGGTAAATGCACCATGAGAATTTTAGAACCTTCAAAAGAATAAGTTGAGTCAGGTTAAAAATAATCCGACTTAAATTGGTCCTAATCCCACTTAAATTGATCCGTTTATTTCTCACTGACCATATTTTGCATTTTACATTGAGTTGACCGTTAAGCCTATGTTTGGAAGACTCTGGAAAAGGTGGGGGAGAGAGTTAGAACTAGAATAGAAAGAAAGGTGGTGTGGAAACGGGGGGACGACAATTGCACCTTTTCTCCAACCTGTGAGCCGTTCCCACGCAACTCCATCATTGAAGGGTAAAAAAAAAATGTCTTGGTCAATAATCTTTCCTTTAAATTCTTTTTTAATCTTTTCAACCAACTCAATTATCAATTCTTCACCTTTTGTCCACCCTCACTTCATATTCTATATACGTACTTCCAAACCATTTTCAAGAAAAACCATTTGTTCGCATTTCACGTAGCTTTTCTCCACCTCCTCCATTATTTAAGGTTTCCTTTTTCATTAATTTTTCTATTATTTTCAATAATTCAAAATCACAATTATGAATTTTTTCTTATAAAATGGTAATTTAATTTTTTTTAAAATATTGGGCCTTGGCCAATCATGCTTTGCATATAGCCCCGTGGCCACCCCTACTGCCAATGCTAGAATTGAACACCACCCCACCATCACCATCAACTCCGCACCACCATCGCCAAGCTCGGCGCTGCCACGATCATTGCCGCCGCGACTCAGCCGTCACCACCACTAGAGCCCTATGCTCGGCAACCATGAATGCTACTAATCACCACGCCCCAATTCTAATCACCTCCATTAAGAAGCAAGAAGCACAATCTTGAGCTTAAAAAAAATCAAAAAAATAAAGGCTCTTGTCGCAAACAATGAAGAGTATGGCCATGCCTCAAACACAAATTCTAGCCAAGAACTCCAGACACAACAGTCACTGTTTCAGTTTCTTAAGCTCCAAGTTCTCTAGGGTCTAAAAGCTGGAGCACCACGAGGTCATGTGGCAAACTGTACTTAAAGTTCCTAACTTTAAGGTCTAAGTTTACAATCATGAGACTGTGGGACAATAGAATTTTGTCCGCCTTATGTTCCTAAATTTGTCCTATCCGCAACGCCAACCCCCTCCACGAAGTCATCTCAAAGGCCCAATTTGCCATGGAAGTCTAGTCTCTAATCTCTAGTCTCTATATAATGAATCCATAACTTCAACACTCCATAGAACGAAATCATCACTTCACATCTTTTATTTCACCGATCAAACTCATCCAAAGTTTAAAAGGAAATTTGGAGAGGCCGCAAACGATGGGTGACGACCGGGCTTCTGTCCGCAGTGAACCCGAACCCAAACCCAAACCCGTGTTGGTTGCCCATACGCCGCCACTCGCCGCCTCCTACAACGACCGGATCCGCCCCCTGCTAGATGCAATCCACAGGCTGCGAAACCTCATGGTCATGAAGGAGGGCATCCATCTCCCCACCATCGTCGTCATCGGCGACCAATCCTCGGGCAAGTCGAGTGTCCTCGAGTCCCTCGCTGGCATCAACCTGCCGCGGGGGCAGGGCATTTGCACGCGCGTCCCTCTCATCATGCAACTCCAAGGCAACCCTCAAGCCGATCGCCCTGAGCTCTACCTCGACTTCAATGGCAAAGTCGTCCCCACTGACGAGGACAACATCGCCGAGGCCATTAATGATGCCACTGACGAGATCGCGAGTCATGGGAAGGGTGTCTCGAACGCGCCGCTGACTCTGGTCATCAAGAAATACGGCATCCCGGACTTGACCATGATCGACTTGCCTGGAATCACGAGAGTCCCCGTGTTCGGCCAGCCTGAGAACATCTACGAGCAGATCTCGGAGATGATCATGGAGTACATAAGGCCTGAGGAGAGCATCATCCTCAATGTCTTGTCCGCGACGGTTGACTTCTCCACTTGCGAATCCATAAGGATGTCGCAGGTAATTATAGTCTAGACTCGCTTGGCTCCCACATCAATTGAATACTCGAATAATTTATTTTAACTCAAGGAAATGAGTCGATGCGATTATTCGTTTTTGTGTCGCAGATGGTGGATAAGACCGGCAGGAGGACTCTGGCGGTCGTCACCAAGGCCGATAAAGCTCCAGAGGGATTGCTTGAGAAGGTGACGGCTGATGATGTCAATGTAGGGCTTGGCTATGTGTGTGTGAGGAGCAGGATTGGTGCCGAGACCCACGAAGAAGCGAGGCTGGAAGAGGCGAAGCTGTTTGACACACACCCTCTGCTGTGCAAGATCGACAAGTCCATTGTCGGCGTGCCTGTCTTGGCACAAAAGCTAACGCAGATTCAAGCCACCATCATTGCCAAGTATTTGCCTGAGATCGTCATGAAGATCAATGACAAGCTGGACGCAAACATCGCGGAGCTTAAGAGCATGCCCAAGAATCTGTCCTCCGTCGAGGATGCAATGATGGCCTTCATGGAGATCATGGGGTTGGCGAAGGAGTCGCTGAGGAAAGTCTTGCTGAGAGGCGAGTTAGACGAGTACCTGGACGAGAAGGACATGCACTGCACTGCCAGGCTGGTGGAGATGCTGAACCAATACTACAGTGAGCTCCGAAACTGCACCGAGAACAACCTGATGACTAACTTCTTGTTGGAGGAAATAGAGGTCTTGGAAGAATCCAAAGGGATCGGCCTCCCGGACGTCCTCCCTCACACCGCCTTCTCTTTTTGTTTGCAGCGGAAGATGAAGGAGATATCAAGCAAGCTGCCGAGTCTCGTGGTTCGCGTTTGGGACTACATTGAGGGAGTTGTGATTCAGTTATTGATGCGACACTCACAGAATTATCCTCAGCTGCAGTCGTCGATGAGAAGAGTGACGTCTAGTCTGATCAAGAAGATGAAGGGGAAGACGATGAATAGGTTGATGAAGATTGTCGAAATGGAGAAGCTCACCGACTACACTTGCAACCCCGAGTACCTGTTGGAGCGGAACAAGTTGATGGCCCAGCAGGACACGTTCGTGAACAACTATAGAATGTCCTACATTAACATTCACATCGAGGGGTTAGGCCCTGTGAATCCGATCCATCTGCATAATCACAACCAGCAGCTGGTTCGGCAGGCGTTCCATCTGAAGATGAGGATGACCCCATACTGGAAGATTGCGCTGAGGAGGTTTGTAGATACGGTGGCACTGCATCTGCGGTTCAGCGTGCACAACTTGGTGAACAAGGAGATGGAGAAGGAGATTAGGCGTGAGCTGAGTGGGCCCGGCATCAAGAGGATGATGGAGGAAAAGCCGGAGATGGCGGAGAAGCGCGAGAAGCTGAACAGGAATATCAAGCTGTTGAGGGAGTCTGCGGAGGTGGTGGCCCACTTCATGAACCGGATCGCTACCGATGGCGATTACAATGGCTAATTAGCGATGTTGTTTTCTGTTTTTCTTTCTTTCTTTTCAGCTTGCGAGGGATTATGAGAGGCAAAGATGTTTTATCAGCGTGTTCTTGTTTGGTTAGGTGGATTCTGTGTGGCATTCTACTGAGACTTCAATTAGCTTCCTATGATTAGTTCTTGGTGATGTGCTAGTTAAAATTGCTTTTTAAAATCTTAGAGGCCGTTTGGTTAAGTTTATATATTAGCGGTCTTTATTTCTTTTTGAAAGCAAAAATAAACAATATTTCACGTTAAATCATTGTTGGATGACTACAGATAAAATCGATTATTTCAAATGAAACAAAAGCCAACATAATCTATCATCTTGAAAGCACATATTTCTTGTTTTTAGTGATTCCATCTGTACATACTTTTAGAGACCAACGACATACTTTTGGATGAACTTTCGACATCAAAAGACTGCAAATCTCTTCTATATAAAATATGCATTTTCGTTCTTCTCCACATGCGCTAATAGAGATTTCTTAAAGCTATTTTCAACATTAATTAGAAAAATAAGTTGTCTTGAAGTTCCTTTTACTTTTTAATTTATAGCTTGTTTTGTAAGTGATAAATTTATGCATATGAATTCATCTTAGTTCTAATATCTGTAGGGCTGATGCTCACAACAATTGTAGTCCTTCCTCTAAACCTTAGTCTTCCATTCACCCAGAACTTGGCTGATTAAACATCACCACAATAGAAAAGTGGGCCCTTCTGCAGAGCCTCTGAGTCAAACTTTTCCTTGCCACGTGCTGCGTTTTATCATGTCCTCTAAATATGTACGTGATGAATAATGTATTATAGATTCCCCACACTTCCTTATATGTAAGTATTAAGGTTGAAATGTTCAATTTCTACATCAATTTTTCTTTTGGTTAAATTAGTCATTCTCCTATTTTTAGAAACAATTTGATCTTTTTAGCTCACATGACAGTCCAACCCGATCGATGCACATTGGGCCACTTATTTGTATAGTCATGTCAGCAATAATGAAAAGGGCTTTTGTTGTGACATCCTCATTCCGACCCCAATTTTTAGGACAAAATTATATCGGGAATCAATTGTTGGACAAGATAATTATGAGAATCAATAAACCACAACAGTATCGAAAAGGCCACTTTGGGGTAAAAATTCAATTTCTCATTGACAGAATGTGGAAACTTGGGAAGTTGAGGGCAGCCCACGAGCGAGAACCCAAGTGGGCCCAAGCCCACGTTGGGCAGCCCAAAAGGGCCCACGCCCATGATGTGCGGCCCATGGCCACATGCCCAAGGGAGTTGGGCGACCCACAAGCGAGAACCCAAGTGGGCTTAAGTGGGCCCAAGCCCACGTTGGGCAGCCCAAGTGGGCCCACGCCCATGATGTGCGGCCCATGCCCAAGGGAGTTGGGCAGCCCATGAGGTCTATGGGCTCTCCTAGTCCAAATAGGTCTATCATTACTAAATTTTTACACTAATTGTTTTCAATTACATGAATAGTACGTGAATATTACGCAATCCTGGTAAAATGACCGAAATACCTTTCCATTCAACTAGACCAAATTTGGAAAATGACAAGGTAGGGGGTGGCACAAGCAAGAAAGGGCAACAAATGGAGAACATTTTTTAATATTCATAAATGATGAGAACATTTTTTGTCCATTCTATATAAGTGATGTAAGTGATTAATATCAAGAAAATATTTTCTAAATATATTTTCCGCAAAATGAATGCACCTTAATGTGCTTGCTTTTTAATTTTCTTATGATAGGTGACTGATTTTACTTGACAAATAACAAATCAATGGATCAAAAAGACCAAGGAAAATTGAATTGAACAGTCTTCAGTGTGATAAATTGAATAATACTGAGGATAAAATCATTTTGTCGACGATAAAAATGGGCGACCGATGAGAGACCAGTCCTAATCATTTTTTTGTCGACGACGAATTTTGTAGTAAATAGAGTGAAGAAATTTGCATCAAGCTGGCCCTCAAGCCTATGCTGGGATGACTGGGAAAAGGTCGGGGAGAGAATTAGAATCAGAATGAGAATAGGAAGAGAGGTGGCGTGGAAATGGGCGGGCACTGATTGCACTCACAACTCCATCATCAAGGGATAAAAGATCTCTTGGTCAATGTTCTTTCCTTGCAATTAACAATTCTTTACCTTTTGTCCACCGTCAATTCATATTATATGTATACACACACGTCCGAACCATTTCAAGAAAAATCATTTCTTCACATTCTTTCTTGACCTCATGTTTTTCTTCACGTAGATTTTCTCCACCTCCATTATTTGAGGTTTATTTTTTTAATTAATTTTTCAATTATTTTTAATATTTCAATAGCACCATTTTATTTTTTTTCTAATAAAAGGGCAATTTAATTTTTTTCTTTAAAATTATTGGGCCTTGGCCGATCATGGTTTGTATTAGCCTAGTGGAAACCCCTACTGCTGATGCTGGAATTGAACACCACCCCACCACCACCATCAACTCCACACCTCTGCCGCCAAAATCGGCGCTGCCACAGCCATTGCCACCACCAGGCTCAGCCGCCGTTGATACTAGAGCCCTATACTCGGCCACCATGAATACTACTTATCACCTAGCCCTAATTCCAATCACCTCCATTAAAGAAGCAAGAAGCTTAATCTTGAGCGGAAAAATAAAAATGAAAAAAGGAGGCTCTCGATGCAAACAATGAACGAGGAATGGCCATGCCTCAAAACTCATATTAAAGCTAGAAGCTCCCGACCCAAAAGTCGCGGTTTCAGCTTCTTGAGGTTTACGTTTTCTAGGGTTTAAAAGCTGGAGCATGGCGAGGTTATTTGGCAACTGTAATTAAAGTTCCTCCCTTGAAGTCTAAGTTTACACAATGATGTGACTTTGGTACGATAGAATTTTGTCCCCATAAAAGTTCCTAACTTTGTGCTGAAAAAAAAAAAAAAAGTTCCTAACTTTGTCCCATCAGCAATACCAAACCCGTCCAGGAAGTCATCGCATTGTCCGACGCTAATGAATGCGTAGCTTCACTACTCCGTGGAACGAAATCATCATTACACATCTTTGATTTCACCGATCATACTCATCCAAAGCAAAAATAACAAAATTTCGAGGGGCTGCAAACAATGAGCAACGACCGAGCTCCTGTCCGTTTTGAACCCGAATCCAAATCCCTGTCGGTTGCCCACAAACTGCCACTCGCCACCTCCCACAAAGACCGGATCCGTCCCCAGCTCGATGTAATCGATAGGCTGCGAAACCTCATGGTCATGAAGGAGGGCATCCATCTCCCCACCATCGTCGTCATCGGCGACCAATCCTCAGGCAAGTCAAGTGTCCTCGAGTCCCTAGCTGGCATCAACCTGCCGCAGGGGCAGGGCATCTGCACGCGCGTTCCTCTCATCATGCGACTCCAACACAACCCTCAAGCCGATCGCCCCGAGCTTTACCTGGACTTCAACGGCAAAGTCGTTCCCACCAACGAGGACGACGTTGCCAAGGCCATTAATAATGCCACCGACGAGATCGCATGTAATGGGAAGGGTGTATCGAACACGCCGCTGACTCTGGTCATCAAGAAATACGGCGTCCCAGACTTGACCATGGTCGACTTGCCTGAAATCACGAAAGTGCCCATGCACGGTCAGCCTGAGAACATCTACGAGCAGATCTTGGAGATGATCATGGAGTACATAATGCCTGAGGAGAGCATCATTCTCAATGTCTTGTCCGCTACCGTTGACTTCTCCACTTGCAAGTCCATAAGGATGTCGCAAGTAAGTATAATCTAGACGCGACAGGTTCCCATACCAATTGAATACTCGATTAATGTATTTTACTCTAGGAAATGAGTCTATACAATAATTTTATTTTGCGTTTCAGATGGTGGACAAGAGCGGCAAGAGGACTCTGGCCGTCGTCACAAAGGCTGATGAAGCTCCGGACAGCTTGCTGGAGAAGGTGACGGCTTATGATATCAATATAGGGCTTGGTTATGTGTGTGTGACGAGCAGGATTGGTGACGAGACCTATGAAGAAGCGACACTGGAAGAGGCGAAGCTGTTCGACACGCACCCTCTGCTGTGTAAGATTGACAAGTCCAACGTTGGTGTGCCTGTCTTGGCACAAAAGCTGACGCAGATTCAAGCCACCATCATTGCCAAGTATTTGCCCCAGATCGTCATGAAGATCAACGACAAGATGGAAGCAAACGTCGCCGAACTTAAGAGGATGCCCGAGAATCTGTCCTCGGTCGAGGACGCCATGATGGCCTTCATGGAGATCATAGGGTTGGCAAAGGAGTCGCTGAGGAAAGTCCTGCTGAGAGGCGAGATAGACGAGTACCGTGACGAGAAGGGCGTGCACTGCACTGCCAGGCTGGTGGAGATGCTGAATCAATACTACGATGAGCTCCAAAGAAGCACCGGGAGCAACTTGACGGGTAACTTCTTGTTAGAGGAATTGGAGGTCTTGGAAGAGGTTAAAGGGATTAACCTCCCGGACGTCCTCCCTTGCACCGCCTTTCTCATCCTTTTGCAGCGGAAACTTCAGGGGATATCCAGCCAGCTGCCGAGTTTTGTGGTTCGAGTTTGGGACTGCATTGAGGGAGCTGTGATTCGGGTGTTGATGCGACACTCAGAGAATTACCCTCAGCTGCAGTCGTCGACGAGACGAGCAGCGTCCAATCTGATCAACAAGATGAAGGGGAAGATGGCAAATAGGATGACGAAGATTGTTGAAATGGAGAAGCTCACTGACTACACTTGCAACCCTGAGTACCTGTTGGAGCGGAACAAGTTGATGACCCAGCAGGACACGTTCATGAACAAGTATTATTTATCGTACAGCGTTGACCTCCAGGGGATCGGGAATGTCAGCGTGAGCCATCTGTGGAGTCGCAACCAGCAGCTGATTCGGCAGGCATTCGATCTGAAGATGAGGATGACCGCATACTGGAAGATTGTGCTGAGGAGGTTTGTGGACCTGGTGGCACTGCATCTGCATTTCAGTGTGCAGAACCTGGTGAACGAGGAGATGGAGAAGGAGATTCGGGGGGAGCGGATGGGGCGCAGCATCAAGAGGATGATGGAGGAAATGCCGGAGGTGGCGGAGAAGCGTGAGAAGCTGAAGGGGAGCATCAAGCGGCTGAGGGAGTCTGCGGAGGTGGTGGCCGAGTTCATGGACCGGATCGCTACCGACGGTGACGACAATGATTAATTTGCGTCGTTTTACTGTTTTCTCTTTTTCTGTCTTTCTGGCTCGTGAGGGATTATGTGAGGAAAAGATATTTATCAGCGTGTTCTTGTTTGGTTTGGTGGTTCTGTGTGGGATGCTACTGGACTTCAATTAGCTTCCTATGGTTAGCTCTTGATGATGTACTAGTAAGTTTACATGTCAATAGTGTTTATTTAATTTTGAAAGCAAAAATAAACAACTTTTCATGTCAATATACTATTTGGATGGCTATGGATAGAATCGGTTATATCAAAACAAAAATAAAGCCGAGGTAATATATTGTCTTGAAAGCGCAAAGCTTTTTGTCTTTTGTAATCGGAAAAGTGATTATGTCTATATATAATTTTGACTTTTTTTTTTTCTGTATATAATTATGGAGGCCAAAATTATACCTTTAGTTTAGATGAGGGTAAACTTTGATGCCAAAAGACTGCAAAACTCTTCTATATAAAAGAAGAAACGATTGAGTGATAGTCTTTAATTTTTTGGAGAATTTGGATCATAAAAAACCAAATAACAAATAATTATAAATTGTTGTGCGGTTCAATCTTATAAGAATTTGTGGCTCACAATAAGTTATTGTTTTGAAAGAAGTCTAAAGCCTATTATGCTAGCAAAGTTCTTGTAAAGATTTGCATTTTCATTCTTTTTCGCATCCACTCATCGAGATTTCTTAAAGCTATTTTCAATATTAATTAGAAGAATAAGTTTTCTGGAAATCCTTCTTTATGTTTAATTAATAGCTTGATTTGTAAGTGATAAATTTATGCATATGAATTCATCTTGGTTCTAAAATATGTGGGGCTAGAGTTCACAACAATTGAAGTACTTCTTTTAAACCTTAGTGTTCCATTCACCCAGAACTTGGCTTATGAACCGTCAGTACGATAGAAAAGTGGGCCCTTCCCCAGGGCCTTTGAATCAAGCTTTTCCTTGTCAATGCTCCTTTTTATAATGTCCTTCAATAATGTACATGATGAATAATGTATTATATACTCCTCACGCTTTTTTACATGTAAGTATATTGAAATGTGTTTCTTCTACTTATATTATTTAGTTGCATTTAGTTTATATATCTAGTTTATGAGTGAAAGGTACTATGGAATAATAAATTAAAAAAAAAAGTAGAATTAGTAGTTATACATATGATAAGTATTATTTAAATGAAAATTATGTTAAATTAATTTTTATTGCTGACATCTAAATTTGACGTCCTATTTAGTAATTTATTACATAGAAAAATAGGGATCGACCCCGACTCCTAAACAAAAGTAATAAGTAAATTGCATTTAGATAATGGGGGCATTTGCATTAGGCCAATAGTTGCATTTGCATTGAACCAATGGCGTCAGGGCTCAAGCGAATAGTTTTGAACTCCATTGACATGGGGGGAGGAGATTTGGTTAAGCCCATCATCGCTCAGGTAAGCTGAAATCCAAGGCAATTAGACCTTAAAGATGAATGGCTAGAGCCCATATTGAACATGTGAAATTAAAATAAAAAGTGAGGTCGGGGGGGGAAGGGAGATAATCTTGGTCAAAAGGAGATAATCCATGAAGATTCGCTGTATCACGAGAGCGTGGAGGATCAAGAACAAAATATAAAAATCAAGACCGTTTGTCTCCTTGATATAAAGACAAATCAGGAATGAAGAGATTGGCCAGAGGAAGGAAGTGGCTTCTTGGCAAAGTGAAAGCAGATAACAAAAGAGGGAAAGGAATAAATGGCGCAAGTTCTGCGGCCACACTCCAGCAAAGCCCGGTTCGAGCATCCCAGCAATTGCTCGTCGTCGGTAGCCAGCCGAGTGCGGCGATCATCCGCCTCGTTCTCGTGGGACTTTCGTCATGACCAGCAGCTGTCCTAGGCAGGCCTGAGCCCGTCTAGATCAGTTTGTCATTACGACTTGTTTTCTCCGTCTGGCTTGCTTCGTCGTGCCCAGCCGATTCGCGTCTCTCTCCGGCGAGCACCGGAGCCAGTCCCGCCGAGCCTATGCTTCACCGACGCACCACCAACCTTCCCCCCCGGTGCCCTCGCGTCTTCATCGTTGCCGTGGTCTTTCACCGACGCCACTGTCCAGATCTGGTATTATTCCTAGCAGCAGTGACGACGATTCTTTCGCAGGTTTTCTTTGGTGCTTCCAGTTGCACAAGTTCACAGCCATCCCTGGCTGCACTCTACCGTTGACCAACCCGTCGCAGACCCTTAGCCGTGTTCGGTGAAGTCCCCACGTGAGCCGTGCTCCCCAACGTCCGTCACCAACGCCGGTCAAAGCATCACCAGCCGTGAGCACCACTGGCCACCTGCCACGTTGTCCCTTGTCCGTTGATTCAAATTTGGGAAATACAGTCCTCAAATTAGGTAAAGATCTTATCAAAGTTTTATTCAGATATTTCTTTGCCTAATTCGAAACATTATTTTCTAACGTTTCCATTTAGAATTTATTTCCTAATTCGCAACTATATATGATCTTTGATTCAATCTATAATACTTTAGATAGAATTATGAATTAGACATCGTCAAGGATTGAATAGAAATCGCAGGACACATTGTTTCTAATTAAATAAGAGAAAACCCAAAAAGAGATTTAAGTGGAATTTTATGATAATTAGAAATCATATTTAGGTTGAAATGTGTTTCTAATTAGTTGTAGATGCTTGCATTTGCATGGAGGTAAAGTATTTCTTCCCCATAATTGCAATTTATTTATTGCTTTTATTATCGACTATTTAATAATGACTGTGCACTCACATGATCATCTTAAAAGTTGAGGAAATGTTACAATCGATCCAAGTTGCCTAATAAAATATTTTTGAAAATAAAAGAGAAAATGTACAAAAATGGTGTTAGAGTAATCTAATGTAATCAAATCCCTAAATTTCATAAAATAACTTCCGATAGTTTGTCGGGTTTTTAATTGATCTATTGAAAAACAAATTAATGACCACTCCAATATGAAAATTATTTGTATGTTAAGAATTTGAACCATAAGTTGCAAATTTTTATAAGCTTGGGAGAACCGAGTTAAATCTTGACTTAATAATCTATTAAATGAACCTTTGGGTGGTTCTCCCAAGGTTGCGACAATTATCAAGCTCAACCAATTGTTGCTTTTTTAATCAAGAAACATTTAAAGAAAAACTAAAAAAACGTTAAATATTTTTCTTGTTTATAAATAAAAAGAAAAATAAACGTGTATTAAAGGCACCTTAGTCATTGCTTCATTTGGACATTAAATTTCTTTTGTCAAGTCAGTCCTTGTCCTTTTTTTTTTTGTTAGTCCTATATGTCTACTCTACACTCATTCTCAGTCTTTTGCCCTGCCTCTTACAGGGCGTAGGAGTCGAAGCCCACTTCTGAAACTTACTCGTCCCCACCCCATCTCCCTGAGAATGTGAGGATTTGAACCCTTCATCTCTCCCTTCTATGTTGGAAGGGTGACCACTGGGGCAAATTCCAATTGTTTGTCCTTGTCCTATTTGATCGGAAACAATTTGATCCTTGTAGCTCTCATGAAAATTCAATCCAATCAATGCACAAATTTATTGACAGGCCACTATGGCACCATGAGTGCGGCTAGCTCATGACTGCGGCTAAAAAGATGTAAGTCACCTTAGCAATAATTAATAAAGGAGGACTTCTAATTCTTTCAAAGCAACTAAGAAAGATTCTTTTAACCTAACTCCACCAGCACCATTAGTGCGGCTAGCTCTCATCGTTACCGAGCATAGAACCCTTGCGCTTGGTGGTGGCGCAAGGCACAACAACCACATGCCCCCCACCTTGCTAGGGTCAATTTCATGTAGATCCGATTGACCCTTGTTGACAAGCGATGGCACCACTGCATGAGGGCCTCTTGCTCATCGCGAGGGCCTGTGGCTCTCCCACGGCTGCTAGGAGGCCCGGCCACCCTCGCCATGACCTTGTCAAAGATTGTCAGCCCTTGCCGTGCCATTGGAGAGATGGCGATTTCTTTCTTCTCTTGTCACATACTCTTATTTATGGTGATAATGCTATTAAATGTCTATCAGTAGTGCAAATTATAATTTATAGAACAAGTTGGATCGAAAGCGAAATATTGATAAAAAAAGATTAAAAAAATTATGGGGACATCCATTAACATATTTTAAAGTACAGAGACAGATCTAGGAACAAGTTTTGTTTTGCTCTATCTTTTTTTTTTTTTTTTGGACTAAGTTTTGCTCTATCTTTGATTGGAGCACAATCCACTAATTTGGGAGTTCCAGACCCAATCATCTCCAACATTTATTTTAAGTCAGGTATAAATTTGAGTAATGACCGCATCTGAAGGGAGTTCCTAACGTCAAATCGGAGGATTGACCGGAGCTGGAAAGGATCTTCTCCAAGTCGAAAAGGGGAAAAAATGATCCGATTATTCATATTCTCATTCAAGAATTAGGATCGGGGAGCCACCTCGTGCATGGATAATCTTTGGATAAACCAGATTTGTAGGCCCGGTGGACACAAGATTTAGGCTCGAAATATACAATAAGCCGAGGAACCAGAAGAAATAATTTTGCTAAAAATATTTAAGACATGTTTGGTAATTAGCCAATTCATTTGATAATATTAATTAATTTTTCTATTCCTAACAATAAACTTATTTCCGAGAATGGATTTAGAATAAAATCAATAAGTAGAAAAGGTTGCTTTTTTGTTTTGGGGAGCAATTTTAAAATCAAGTCATTTTCTTTTTTTTTTTCTTTTTTTTCTTTCTCCTCTAGCCGATTATTTAAAATCTCAAAAAATTATTTAAAATTTTAAAAAATTTTACACTATAAAAAAATTGAGAGTAGTATCAAATACATTTCCATTCTTTTTTTTTTTTTTTAATTCTAATAATAAAAATTTCGTACAATTACCAAACATATTGAAATACTCGGAAATTCGCTCGAGGAATAAAATCAGAAAAATCTATTCTTGAATAGAAACTGTTATCGGGAGCATAACGTTCTCGTAGAGCGAATATCATCCAATTTTTTTATAAAATTGTCGAGATATCGAGATGTGTTATCGAATATAAATTTTTTGCCTCGAATTATTCTAAGAATTAAATAACTCTTTTTCCAAAGTCTCAAAATGCGGGGGGAGGAAAAGTGTGTGCGCTTTAAATTCTTCGAAAGATGGGATTCCCATTATTCCTCCCGACAAAAACCAAAGGCGAAAACGAAACCCAATAAATAAACGAAAAAAAGCCCACATGATTTCCTTCCCGCATTGATGATTGATATCTCGCAGTCTTCCAGTCTCCTCCACAATCTCTCTCTCTCTCTCTCTCTTCCTCTCTCTGTCTCTCTATCTTTCTCTCTCTAGCTCTGGCAGCAGCCATCAGCTTTGGCACCATCCTCTCTCTCCTCTCTCCTCCATGTCGGGATATGCAGGAATATTAGCGGAGCGGCGCTGATTCGATCCCCCCCGTGAGTAAGGAAAAAAGAAGCCTTTGTTGTGTTGACCGGGTGATGGGCCTTCGCTCTACCCTCCTTCCCTTCCTCCTCCCCTTCCTCCTCCTCCAATGGCGAAATCGTCTCTCCTGCTGATCGATCCGGTCCTGCCCCCCATCACCGGCATCAACCTCCTCCTCATCCTCCTCCACTCCCTCTTATAACTCGTGCTCCCGCGCCGGTTCTTCCGGTACGCGCCCGCGACTTCCCTTCCCTACGGGGTTCTTGGTTTCGACCCCCGTTTCTCCGGGAGGGGCCAAAGGCGCTCGTTTCCCCCCCGCCCCCGGGATTTTCTTGGCGACCCAGAAAACGCGGGAAGGTTTGATCCGATAAAGTTCGAATCTTTCGACCCGTGGTCCGTACATCTCGCCCCGATCCGTTAATTCCGGTGGTTTCGATTCCGCTCGGGTAGGTCCCCGTGGGGTTTTTCCTTTCCGTGATGCGACTCTCTGTAAGTTCTTTAGGGATATTCTGTGCTTTCTTCGGTTTCTTTTGGAGCAGAAAAAGATCGGGATTGCATCTGGGTGTTCGTGTGCCATTTGTGGGTTTTATTTTTTTATTTTTTTAATTTCGTGTGATTTGAAAGGGGACTGAGGAAATTAAGTGAATTTGTCTGTGTCTTAGATTGATTGGTTGGGATGGCCTCGGTGTTTATATACCATGTGGTTGGCGATTTAACTGTGGGGAAGCCTGAGCTGGTGGAGTTAGTCGAGACGGACACGGTGGAGTCGGCGATAGCAGCGATTGGCGAGTCGACGGAAGGAGGGATACCCGTGTGGAAGAGGAGATTGTTGCCCGGAAGTGTGGTCGAGAGCGGTGAGATGAGGCAGCAGAGGTTTGTGGGTATCTTGGATTCTCTTGACATTGTCACTTTTTTGGCGAGGAGTGAGTGTTTGCAAGATCAGGAGAGAGCCATGAAGACCCCCGTGTCTGAGGTTGTTGTCCCCAATGGTTCTTTGCTGAGATTGGTCGATCCTGGAACAAGGTTAGATCTCCTTTTGGCTCACTGTTGTCATTATTTTCCTGGATAGTCATAGTCATTGGCTTAATCATGTTATGTTATGCATTGCTAGATTCTTTTTGGGATTGGCAGGGCTGATCTTTTCGATTTTCTCTTTTTTAATTTTCTATATCCTTAATGATGGTGGCAAGCATTAAGGGAAATTGTGTATTTCAGTGTACTCCTTGTTGCCTTTTATTAGTGTGAGAATCTAGCTGGTTCTGTTGCATTAGCTTATGATCAACACACTTTAGAGTGAGTGCATAATGTGTTGAAGCCGTTTGGCCAGCATTCGACTTCCTGAGATTTGTGGTCTGAATTTCTTGAAAAAAGAAAAGTCTCATCTCCTTGTTAATTTGACTAGCTACATCTGATAAAAATGTGCGCTCTTCGTACCGTGAGATGGTGATATTTGGCGTAATATTGATAAGTGTGAATTGAGTATAAAGTTTTTATAATTTTGAGCTGCCCTTAAACTAATGAGAATAATCCTCAGGATTATTGAGGAATCGGTATGTTTTTGAAAGCATGGTTTATGGTAGTTCTATGATAATATGTGGATAAAGGGAATGTATCATGCGACTAGATGAAGGTTTTGCTCTTGGGTGTGAGCATGAAAGAAAGATGGGACAGCTGTTTACTGGAGCTGTTTTGTGGAGATGCAGTTGTACACCATCCAAAAGTGGTTAGAGTTTTGGTAAGCCTAAGACGATATGGGCTAACTGTAAAGAAGAATTTAGGAGGATATTGTACTAGATAAAGAGTGAATAGCTCCAGATGCAACTTGGTTTTTTGGCTCTCAAGGTAGATATAGTGGGTGCTTGTCTCAGTATTTTTTATAGCCCGATAGGAGAATAGGTCATCCAGTTGACTTCTTCATGACTTTCCCCATTTAAGGCCTAGCCTGTTCCAAAGTGAACAAGCCCGGAAATATATAGGGTGGGCTAAATCTGATCTCTTGATCAGGCTAGAGATGACCTGGCCCAGATTTTTGGGCCAGGCTAGCTTCATGGTAAGAGAGCCCCCAACACCCCCCAAAAAAAAAAAAAAAAAGGAAAAAATCACCCCTAGTGTTCCATTGGGTTTATTGATACTAACACCTGAGGGAAAAACTGTTCTCATTGGATCTAATTTCAATAAGAGATCTCTTCCTTTCTAATAGTTCTGAGTTTTGACTTGTATGGGAGAACATCATAATGCAGTTTCAATTATTGTTACGCATATGGAAAAGGATGGGGGAAAAGAGAACTTTTGTTCATTGATGAGGAGTTGCATATGTTCCCAGCGATTACCCTCGTCACGATAAATATCTTTACTATACTTGAGGACTCATCTGGTTCAATCTTGAGAACATGAAGTATCCTTTTTGAGTGATCAGTTGCTTACTGCTTCATATGTAATCTAGATATATACTAGTAATTGGTGATGAGATAGCCTATTCCATCGAGGAATTCTTGACTTTTGTTATTTTGGGTGGAAGACTGATTGATGCACTGGAGATGACAAAGCAGGGAGTGAAGCGTCTTCTTGTCCCGAAGAGCACTGTGTGGAGAGGCATGAGCAAAAGATTCTCGATTTTGTACAATGGCAAGTGGCTTAAGAACAACAGCAGCAACAATCTTGCTGTCAATACCAACCGGCCTTCCTCATCTTCCACAACCTCTAGCCGTGACAAGTTTTGTTGCCTTTCCAGAGAAGACATCCTTAGATTCCTCATCGGTTGCCTAGGTGCACTTGCGCCATTGCCCCTTTCCTCCATCTCATCCCTTGGAGCTGTCAATCCTAACTACAGTTCTGTGGATGCCTCTTCACTGGCCATCGAAGTGACTGGGAAGCGACCTCAAGACCCCAGAGCGCTTGCTGTCGTGGAGAGTTCACCAGACGGTGAACACAAGATAATTGGTGAGATTTCAGCCTCGAGACTGTGGAAATGTGACTATGTTGCCGCAGCATGGGCTTTAGCCAATCTCTCTGCTGGTCAGTTTGTGATGGGGGTTGAAGATAATGTGACTCCAAGGTCACTGCCTGAAATTCAAGTCAACAACTCAATAGTTGGACCCAGTAATGGTATGGCCAATGGAGTTGGGTCGAACCGACTGAGGAAGTTCAGCAGTAGGAGCATTGGGTTCTTCAGCAACCCAACAAGCACGAGTTTTGGCGCTAGTAGGAGCATGTATAGGGGAAGAAGTGCACCCTTGACATGTAAGGTCACGAGTTCATTAGCTGCAGTAATGGCTCAAATGTTGTCTCATAGGGCCACTCACGTGTGGGTGACCGAGTCCGAGAGCGAAGACATACTAGTTGGGGTGGTGGGTTATGCAGACATTCTGGCTGCTGTGACAAAGCAAACCGCCACCTAGTATTCCATCAAATCGATCCGTAGAAGGACTTGCAACAGGATCAGAGATTCAGAGCTGATTACAGCTTTTATGCCGTACCTTTTTTCGTGGGTATGGACTGTATGTACCGGTATATTGTTAATGTGATTCTTCTTTATGAACTTCTTTTCAGTGTCGTTTATGGAGGGGGGACAAAAGGACCTCCGGGGCTTTTGGGGCATAAAAGGTTGCTTGAAATAGAAGCTTTTGAGAACTTAAGATTGGTTGGTTTGTCACCGAAGTGATTGAGGATGTCATAGCAAAAGAAATTGGTGTTTACTTGGAGACTGTTTTTATCTGATTGAGAAATTTGTTTCCTTATTGCAATTTTTGTATTCTTGGATTGCTTTCGTACTATTTGTGTTGTGTGTGCAATTGCATTGGGATTTCAGTTACATTGTATGTATTTTGATCGGATTGGACACAATCGAGAGCAACACTATAATCCCTGTGAAAATGTAAGATGTTGTATCAAAGGTACACTCTTAATGAAGGATTCAATATTACTGGTATGGTTTACAAATCGACACGATTTCTGAGGAAAAACATACTATCAAATTACCACCGCGATGGTTTGAGCTTTTTCCCCCTAACGCAAGGGGAGGAGTTCAAATCTCTTTATGGTCGCTAGGGATTCTTAAGTGTGACGTCGGGGTGGTGGGTCCTCCGCTAGCGTCACTCCAGGGTTTACTCTCCCATTTGTCGGCCGTGCGGGGTTCCCTGGGTCATTAAAAAAAAAAAAAAAAAAAAAAAAAAAACATACTATCAAATTAATACGGTATTAGAGGTAGACCGGAGAATCAAAACAAAGCGCTCCATCTTAATGGACAAAGTATCATACGAGACAGACTTCGTTTCGAAAAGTCCCGGAGATTTAATTCACCTTGTTTCTCATCACCATTTCAGCTGTTGAGTTCAATTTTAAGTTAGGCCTACTGCTCATATGCCGGGCCAAGCCAAGTTGGGTTTAATTGTGCTTCCCAGCCTATCCATTCCAATAAAAACCATTTCCTCAATTTGGAGTTTGGACCGGTTGACGGTTGGCAAACTCGGGCTTGGACGTTCCAATGTATATCCACTTATAAAGCTGGCGTGTTGCATATTACTGTGCATTTCCAATCACTTTACGGAAAATTCCAACATTCCACCCGAATTGGTGCCAATTTTCTCGAAAATTTACTCAGAGTAAACTTTGTTTCAAAGTGCCGTGACAACTTTGTTGTCCCCTTGAATCTCTGAGCATCATCATCCATAAAAAAATAAGGCTGGTCATGTGCCCGTTACATGCATTTTTCGCACCTTTCCAAAGGGTATTTTAGTTGGTTAAAACCTATGCTCCTAAGGCGATCGAATTGTGGAGTCTGATGGAGGAATTTACTGGTAAGGGTACACAGTAATTTCCACATTTTTGTATGTGCTAAACTCCTACTATAAATTGGAGCAATCACTCTTGGAAGTGGAACTCCATAACAATCCTAATAGTGAAAAGATTGTCTAGTGCAATACTGTGATTTTTTTTTTCTCCCTAATTTCGAAAGGGTATTATGCGTAGCAATTCACATTTCTTCTTCCCTAATTGCATTCCTAACACTTGATATTAGAGGCATGTTACCCATAATAGTGGGAGTGACGAAGAAGGACAAAAGGAAGGTGAAGATTGATTGATTCTGCGGTAAAGACTTTGATTTTTGGAAGATGCAAATCGATGATTTGTTGCATCAGAAGAACCTGCATTAGCATATGTTAGGAGAGAAGCCAAAATTGTTGAGCAAAAAGACTATTAATTATTAGATCATCAGGCCTTGTATGTGATTTGCCTCACATTGGCGTGGAAATTTTCCCTCAACCTCGCTAGATTTGATGAGGACTTTATCCCACATGTATGAAATGCCCTCTATGTCAAACAATGCATATTTGATGCATCGTATGTTCAATCTAAAGATAGATTAAGGTGCTTTTGTGACACATGAAAGAATTTAATATGATCATAACATAGTTGAGTTAGGTGGAAATGAAATTCAATGATGAGCAAAAAGCTTTGATTTTGTTATTTTTTCTAGTTCAAAGTTGGAATGCAATTGTGACCAAGGTGTGCAGTTGGTTTGGTCCAAAGAAGTTGAAGTTTTAGGAGATTTGTGAATTAATCCTTAGTGAGGATATTTGCATGAGAGAATCAAGTGAATCGTTGGGCACTACCTTGAATGCTGGAGGTAGATTGATAAGCAATCAAAGAGGTCAACACCCAAATCATGGTAGATTGAAGTTTAGAGGTTGAAGCAAATTGAGATCTCGTGTTGAAATAATTTGCTAGAATTGTGAACCTAAAATGAGATTGTAGAGCCCTAAAGAAGAAAAATCAATATTGAGATTGAAAACAAAAGGAGATAATTGTGAATATGACCTTCGAAGAGATGCTTGTCTATGATTGCCTTAATTTTGACCTTTGATAGTATGATTGAGTCTTAAATTCTAAATAATGGTGCATCATTTTACTCAACTTTATGTAGAGAATTAATACACAATTTTGCTGTTAGGAAGTTTGGAAAGGTTTATCTTACTAATGATGAACCTTTAGGTATTACAAGAAAGGGCGACCTTCACATAGTGACTATCAATGGGTCTCAATGGAAGTCGCATTATGTCAAGTATGTTTCTCGCCTTAGGAGAAATTTAATCTCTATAGGTCAATTGAACAACACAAGATATATAATTATGTCAAGGGAGGCCTTGTCGAAGTTAGGATTATTGTATATGATTGAAAATAATAAAGAAATAGTAGCAATTGTTGACTTAGAACCTAATTCCAAATTGTGGTTCCCTTAGACACATGAGCAAAAAGAGGATGAAGGTGTTAGCACTAAGGCAAAACTATTTAATCTTTAGTCCATGGAGATTGGTCTATGCGAAGATTGAGTTCTTGGTAAGCAAAACGTGTAAGTTTTTCCAAGATTAGAAGGAAATCAAATAAAGAAAAGTTAGAATTGGTGTATATAGATGTCTAAGACCAGTCTTGTGCAATCCCTTAGAGGTTTATTCTACTATGTAATGTTTATTGACAACTCCACTAGGAAGGTATGGGTTTATCTTTTGAAAAGATAAATCCAATGTGTTTATTACTTTTGAAAGATAGAAAGTTGAACAGGAGAATAAGATCTATCTAAGGAATAAGGAGCTATTTGGTAACCATTCAAACAGTACCCGATTTTGATTTTTTATTCATGGGAACAAATTTCTATTTTTTTTTATTTCCAGAAGTAGATTTGAAATAGAATCAAAAATAGAAAAAAAAGTTGATTCTTGTTCCAAGAACAAATTTAAAAATAAAAAACAACTCTTCTTCTTTCTTCTCCGCCATCGTCTGCCGTCGCCACCGGTCGTCAACAACTGGTTCGGCGAGCTTGCCAGGCCAAGGTGAGGTCTGGCAAGCTTGCCAGAGGCAAGCCCAGCCACCAGTGAGGCTTGGCCTCGCCGGGGCTAGGCAAGCCTCGCGACGCCCATTCCCGGTGACTTGGCCATTAACAAGGCTTGGCCGACGAGAGCAGGCCTCGTCGAGGGCCGGCGACGCTCCGGTGAGGTCACCGGCCCTTGTTTGGCAAGTCGCCGGTCCAGTGACCGGCCACAAGAAGAAGAAGAAGAAGAAGAATAGGAGAAAAAGGAAAAAGAAAAGAAAAAAAAAGGAAAAAAAGCAAAATAATTATTTAAAAATTAAAAGAAATTGATTTAGAACAAAATTAATGAGCACGGTATCAAACACAATTCTATTTCAGAATTAGAAATTTTGGACAGTTACCAAACGATTTAAAATACTTAGAAATTATTCTTGGGAATAGAATATAAAAGAATAATTTCTGACCAGAATTTGTTCTCGGGAATAAAATCGTTACCAAACACGCTATAAATGGCTGAGATTTGACAAAGGTGTGATTATGATAGCAATGAAACCAAGGAGTTTTGTGCAAATTATGAAATGAGAATGACAAGAATAGTTCCTAATAGACCACAACAAAATGAAGTTTCTAAAAGGATGAATAGAACTTTGAATGACCATTCAAAAAGTATGAAGATGCATATAGTATTAGACGTTCTAGGAAGAAGTATTTAACATAGTAGCATATCTAATCAACAAAGCACTTTTAATTCCACTTCATTTTAAGCTACCAAAAATAGAATAGACTAGAAGTTGTTCAATCTCTTGTATCTTGAAGTTTTTTTTTTTTTTTTCCAATTGTGTTTCATATGTACACAAAGATTTTGAAAATAGAAACAAGCTTAATGTAGACTCCATAATTTTTTTTTTCATTAGACATGATTATAAATATTTTAGCCATCGATTTTGGGATAAAAAAAAATTTTGAAAAAAAAAAAGAGGACCAAATGTGTTACAATGAATGAGAATATATATAATAGAATGACAATATTGTGGTAAAATCTAGTGTGAGGATAAAATGGAGGAGATTAGAGAGTTGAATTGAAGAGGGTTCCTAAGAGTTCTTAGGTTAAGAATCTCGAATCTATTGTTGTAGACTCTGATCAAAAATCAAAATGAGAACCACATACACTTGAACTTACTTTAAGAAGATCCAGTAGAACATCTCTACTCGTACAAAGGTATTCTCCATAAAATAAAATAACAGAGTAAAGAATCATATGATTTTCTGAATAAGCATAAAGGTGCTAACAGTGTATAAAAGTTACTGACTTCCTCTATGCAAATCCCACGACCCTTGAAAGAAAAGCAAAGCCAAACTCATTGATAAAACTTACCAAGATCGTGAAAGTGTAATCCCCCTATTTTTATGAAAGTTCATCTGGAAATATCAAAGATTTTTCTTTTCCCACAAACATCTAAGACACCTGCAGTCTAACTATGTACGCATGCATCTTGTAAAGACTTTTGCAATCTATTTAAAAGATCAGTAAACAAACGGCTGCAAAGCATACACCATGTTCCCATTTGAATTTTACCATTCTTCAAAGCCTCTGCTGGAATACTTTGAAATGCCGGTATGTCCTCATGAAAGATTGTGTAAAGCGCTTAACTCATCATCTTGTGTCTAGAGGTTCCCACACTGTAGTTCTATGTTCTAGCTGACTTTGGTGCGTGTTTCCTACCTTTTTGGATATTTATCATTTTAGGGGATGGTTTCTGGAATTTCTGTATTGATTTTCTTTGTGGCTTCTAAGATCAATCTGCAGCCAGCCTGCATACATCCCAGGACCATACGATGTGGCTTTTTCTAGTATCTCTCTTATAACCTACAATTCTTCTTTCCTTTGAAACATCTTTTGTTTGAACTTATGTATCCAATGTGTTCGAAGAGTGCTGCATAGTTTGGCTTCAGTTTTATCTATTCTATCCTGTCTCTTTCGGGCTCATGCTATGCTGCTTTCCAGATTTGTTCTCATAAAAGTGAAGATTCATTCCCTTCTTTCATCCGTTATACAGGCTCATTCTAGATTCAGCATTTCTATTGGAGTAAGTCTGACTTGCCAATATTTATTAAATAAGGAGGTGCATCATAAAATAATTTCTTTATTGGAAATTTCTTGACCTTTACAAAACCAACGTGTTCTTCGACTAAATGAGAAAAACGGCTGCTGTGGGATCGTAATTGATAAATCAGACATCGTAGGATTGCTGTTTCATGTTCACTAGCTGGCATCAGGTGTCATTCATCCTAGTTTAGGCAACATACGGAATATCCTAGTTTCTTCTTTCTTTTATCCCTTGGTTCTCTCTTTTTCTATAGCATACTGCGAGTATATTTCTTTCATCCTGCAAATGTGCTCAGCACTGTTGCTGCAGGAATCAAATAGGTTACTTGGTTAAAGAGGTTATGGCGAGCTCAAAAATTTGCAAAATATGCTAAGAATGAGGCAGCAGTACATGGTATCACAAGTTTCAGTGCTCTATCCAGTTAAAATATCATTATTAACAACAAGCTCAGAAGGTAAGATAGAAAACTTTCTGCTTGTAAATATTCCTCAATGAAACATCAGCATCCAGAAGCAAAAGACATTGATGTCGAGTAAAACCAATAGAAGCAACTATAATATCTTGATGTCAGGTGAGTCAGTAGTAGTCACTACTCATGCAAGAATAAGCGTTTTGCGTCTCACACAATCAGTCCTATTCAGTAGATGAAATGAGTTATCGATGCACTAAATTAGCCCAAAATAAAATGCAGGGCTACCTCATTCAGCATCCTATGCAACTCATCTCTTGCCTCAACAAATATATTAATCAAGGTTGTCACCACTAAAACTTGTGCATCGCCTTATGTGGCCTTCACGGTTATTGATAAGGGGTGTCACCTCATTAGGATAGTTACGATTACAACGATGAGTAAAAATTATGAGAAATTATTATATTTTTGAAAATCAGGCTTCAAGTAGAAATTAATGGAGTTGTGAAGTCCATATATTTATTATATATTGGGGCTATCTCTTGTAATTGTAACTTGATATAGGTATTGATAGTGAAAAAATTATCCAAAACTGCATTGCAATTTTTTCCTTTTTAATTTTGAAATAGTTTTTCACTATTTGATTTCTTCTTTTTAAATTTGACTCCAAACATATATCACTCACGTGCGCCTTTACTAGGATTTTTTTTTTTTGTCAGTTTTACTCTTTACCCATTTTATACTCACTCTCATATTTATAAAACGAAGTTGTCACGTCAGTAGGTATTTTAATAAAAGTCCATTTTGGAGAGAATTCCAAGAAATTTACACGACTTTCAAGGGAAGTTTGGGACTTTCCCTCCACTTTCTTTTGTCTTTTTGGTTAAAATGTTATCCCACTGAAGAGGATGGAGAAAAGAGGTGGAAAATCTTAACAATCCCCCAGCAGTGGAGTCCACAATTTAGTATTATTCTGAATTTGATTTTGCTTAAAACCATCCTCCAAAACTGATCTTTTTGACCTCCAAAACTGATCTTTTTGACCTAATAGCCCCATGAACTCATCACCGGTGAAAATAATCACCCGCCAAAAAATACATGCTCGTCACGGGTGCGTTTTCCATCTAATTAGATTTACGTATCCCTTGATCAACTTTATCCTCAACTTCTTCATACCTAAGAAAAGCACGTTAAATTCGCGTCAATTTAAGGCCTTCTCATTACAGCTTTTTCCCCACATCTACAGTGACTTTCCGCTTTATTTGTTCGATATATTACATCAATTGGCTTCTTGGAATAAAGTTTGGAGAGTCCTCGTGAATTGGCTTCCTGGAGTCTTCCAAAAAGAGAGACTGGCCACTCGAGCAAACGCTGCATTACATCACGCGCCCAAATTTTCTCCCCTACCTCAAAGAATCAAAGATGATCAATTGGTGTTCATGCTTCTTGCCGTAACCCAGCCACGGCGGCGCAGCCCCCGGTGCTGTTCACGGTCAGCTTTTTAGTTAGTGGTCGTCCGTGTCTTATGATTTCTTTATGTTTGTGGGTCTATGCCCACTCGCAATTGCTTCGAAAGAGAGGTTTCTCTTCCAAATCTGAGTGGAGATCAAACAATGGACTGCACTTTCTGAGGTTGGAGATGTTGAATTGCCTTCTATTTGTTGATATAAAGGTCATACTTGTCGATCGGTTTTGCTTCTTTTCAATTTAGAGTTCGTTCGCAAGAAGACTATTTTTGGAAAATTATTTTCCAATTTTTCGATATTTGAATGATAAAAAAATTAATGGGAAAATTCCCAAAAAAGGCCCAAAATGCTCACATTTTCTTAAATAACGACCTGAAATGGATTTTATTTTAGATAAAAATTTGAAATGCTATCATTTTTTCAAATAAGAGTATGAAGTGGATATTGTTTTAAAGAAGGGCTCAAAGTGACTATCTCTATTTCAAATAAGAGTATGAAATCACTATATTTATTTTAAATAAGGGTTTGACTTTTTGTCGATCAATGATATTTTCGTCATTTGCCATTTTTCCATTTTTCCTTTTCCTTTCCTTTTTTTTTTTTTTTTTTTTTTAATTCTGGTTCTTCATCTTCCTTTTCACCGGTGGCCGGTCGACCATCGGCGATGCCCATAGAGGGCTGGGCGAGGGTCACTCTCGCTGAGGAGGGGCTGCCTAAGCCGATTATAGGCAAGGGACGGCCTCGTCCTAGGGGAGGTAACGATGGCCCCCTCGTTGGCCCCAGGTGAGGGCTAAGTGACCTTATTGGCCAGCGAGGTTGCCTTCACCAGATCTAGCGAGGGTCAGCCTCACCTAGTGAGGGCTTGACAACCCTTGCTAGTGGCTGGCAAGTGCTTGTAGGCCCTTGCCGGCCATTGCTAGTGGCCGCGGCTAATGCATAAAAAGAAAAAAGAAGAAAAGAAAATTTGGACAAAAATATCCTTGACTCGATCAAGAAATTTAGCCGGCTAGCGACTAGTGAGGTCACGACCTTATTTGAAACAATCAATGACCACTTTAGGCCCTTATTTAAAATGACTAATGCCACTTTAGATTCTTATTTAAAATAAAATTCATTTTGAACCCTTTTTTTGAGAAAATGATAGCACTTCGAATCATTTTTAAAATTTTCCCAAAATTAATTGATGTACTAAAAGCAATTTTCATGAAGTGAAAATAATAAATTAAGATTGGGGAAAACAACATCTTCTTCTAGTAAAAAGAAATATTTTTTCCTAAATCATCAAACAAATGATTTTTTTAAAAATAATCTCTATTAAAAATATTTCCTTTCGTCACAAAGTTTTCATTATAACAAACACACCCTTGATGGCTAGTTTATCTTCTTAAAACTTGGGATTTTGGATTTAGTTTAATACTGGACAATTGTATAAAAAAAAAAAAAAAAAAAACTATGTAGAGATCGACATATGTAAGGTCATGTGAGATTAAATCGGAAATTTCATAACTTATTGACTGTTGAAGTTCTTTCCTTTCGATGAAAGATTGAAAAGGTGCTTTCAAAAAAAAAAAAAAAAAAAACTATTTAGTGAGCGGAACCAAAGATAACAGTAGTTAGTTCATGGCAAAATATACTCTAAAAATCTTAAACTTTACATTTTTTTTTAATAAAAAACAGTTACCATGTATAATAAAACTTATCACCATTAAAATGATGACGTGGTGATGGTGACTGCTATGGAAGGGCAGGTCGGGGCCATCTTGCCAGAACTCGACCGAAACTTTGTTGGCCGCCCCCTCTCCTCCACACGATGTACTTTTCTTCCGCACTAATTTTTAAATTTTTTCCAATTCTTATGTATTATTTTATTCTAATTGATTTTTTAAATTTCAGGATGACATAGCGTCATGGCAATCTTCCTTAGCTGCCACTATCAGCCTTAATGTGACACCTTGGATGGCACAATAATATTTTAATGATCCATGCGAGAATTTAATTAATGGAGGATAATTTTGATATATAAATCTGATCGCACGTAGAAATACTGTCACTATATGTATGTTCAATCGGGGCAAGTGCCCCCATTGAACTCCAAGATTCTTTCTCTTGATATGCATTTTTTTTTTGTGAAAATTAATTTGATTCTCATGTGTATCAATATTCACTTAGAGTGGGTGTAATGAGCAATTCAATCTTGATCTAATTTAATGCAATAATGGTTCAAAAGTTCAAGAAAGGAGATAGATAAACATCTTTTTTTTTTTCTTTTCCGTTAAAGCTTTAAATGAAAAAAAAAATATATATGTGAATAAATATTTGGGAATAGTCAAACCCATCTCTTTGCTAAATATTGAGAGTCCACATTCCTAAATGGGTGTATGATCTTCTCGATCAATATGGAAACTAAAGTCAGCAAGAGCAAGAGTGCATATTTCTTGGCAGATTGAATCATACCACTATCCATAATCTTGATAGACTCCACATCTCTTGAAATGGAGTATGATCTTCTCTATTAATATGGAAATTAAAGTCAGCAAAAGCAAATTTCACCTAAATATACAACCTACTTGCAATAGCTGGAATACAAAGATCACACATCGGATTGCAGCTGTTGGTATTCAATTAGAGTTTCTCTTCCTCCCCTGGGAAAGTAGAAGTGCCATGGAAAAAGCTTGGTGCTTAGCTAATTTCATATACGATCAAGTACTTTCTCTTTGAAGTCAAATGCGGCATTATATTATCCAACAAATTACATCCTGTCAAAGTGGATCTTGTGTAAAGTGGAAGCGCAATGATGTATGGGGCATGCATTTGGAGAAGAACAAAAAAGAGTGTTTAGTAAAGGGTTGGGATCAGAGATTCCTAGGATGGATATAAATTATTGTAAAAGAGAACTACAAAGTTGCCTTTGAAAGGGGACAAAATATTGTCCCCACTGTGCACGGTGGAGAAGAGCTCATTCCGTGCGTTCACTGGTTTTAAGTATAGTAGTATTACCAAGCAAGACGTGAAACTGCGCCTCTACTCGGTTTCGTATCACTTTATCTCAGCAATGAGTCATCTTATTTTAAAAGCAGCAGATCCCATTGATTGCTGAAATGCTTTTCAGAATTCGATCCTTAAACTTATAATTTAGTCATTGAACTCGGGGACACTTCCAGTCTAAGTCTCTTCGTCTGAAATGTTGTAAATTGAAATTAACACTGTTGTGAAAAACAAGTAGTCAAACACATTATTAAATAGAATAAGTTGGTGGATTAAATAGAATAAGTCCTTCCATCTGAAATGTTGGTAAAATGAAGTTAACATTATCGTGAAAAACAAGTAATCGAAAAACAACATGATATGATCGGTGAGACTTATTCCATGAGAAGAGTAACATAGGTCAAGTTACTCAAATACTCTTAATATTTTTCCACGTATAATAACTCATACAATATTTAATTCTCATAATACCTCGTGAAACAATCACTTCATCTTTGAATTTCACAAATCTTACCATAACATTTATTGGTATACAAAAGTTTATAATTTCTTCATGATGTAATTCATGACCACACCACGTGATTGATTTCTATGGCCAAATACTGTTCTGCTATATATATATAGATAAACCATTGAAATTAAGAAATCTACTTGAGAAATATTCAACTAGCACAATGGGTAGCGTCGTATAAAACCAAGTATTTGTTCCTCAGATATCTTCAAATTATGGTGTGACATGTCAATGGATATTACCGACGTTCTTTTTGCATTTCATTCTTCCTTCTAATTAAACTGAATATTCCGAATTTCAGCCATATCATAGCATCGTTTACTAATTGCAACATTGCTTTAATTTGTTAAAATTGAAAATGGATGGACTTGATTGGAATTTTTTTACGAATGCAGAGATTTTCCAGCAAAATCACAATATTTTTAGGATCAAATTGGAAGAGTAGCTCCAGTTCGAGGATTGATTATGCGGTTTTCCGTCTTCCCCCATCTTTAATGGATTGGACCTCTCTGATCTCTCCGTTCATGACCATCAAATATAAAAAGGACGACATTTCTATCAGTCAGCTATTTTTGTTGATGCATCGTGGTCATTGACACCCACACGATTTACTCCCTGAGCTAATAGGATGCATTCTTTATCTCAATATCTACTCACTAACCCATATCACCCTGAGCGACTACATCATGAAAATAACTTTTTCCGCTTTTGTTGGCGTGATATCACAGACCAACAAGGTGTTCTCACTTACGAGTTCTTTCCACGATGCACCAAGAATGAGTACGATTCGAAAAGTGATTATGACCCATGGGATGCCCAATGGACGAAGGGTTTTGTTGTGATTAGAAATTCGAGTTCCACGGCTTTCTAACTAAAGAAATGACCAACTTTGTCTCTTGACAAAAAAAGAGAACGTGGTTTTAAAGTTTAGACAAGCCAAGATCAGACCCACTTATTGCGGGATCAAAGTGGAGAATCGCTGGACAGCATTAACTAATTCACCTGAGATCTGTATTCGTGCCTATGGGCGTGGAATCCTCAATGCTTACGACCACTTCCTGGAACATTCCTCGACGTGGGAAAATAGACAAGCAAGTCTAACGCGCGATCCATCTGAGACGATAAGAGATAAGCGATGCCTGCTTTCATCGAATACTTTCTTCATGTTGTGCTCGCAATTGACAGTGTCTGAAGTACTGATGTGTTCAGCTGTACTTGTCTTCCCGGGCAAAGAAGTCGTGTATTGTACACATTGTAATAGATTAAGTCAGTCGGAGCCTCATCCTCGATTCCGATTAGGCTTGTAGGGTTCCGCAAGCTTGCCTTGAGTATGTTTTGTTTTTTTTCTCAATTAGCTTGTAATTGGGTCAATTATGGGGGTCAGCTAGATAAAACCTTTTAAGATTTACCGATGGTTGGACAGTAATTCTATAGAATTTTACATGGTATCAGAATAAGAGGTCCCGAGTTTAAACTTTTTAGCCTCTCTAATACCTTCCTGTATATGCTTCCAAGCTAAGACCTTTAAGTTAAAGTCCAACTTATGCATAATAAATAGTGTCAGAATACTTAAGTAATCATGCTTTGAATTGATACCTTAAATTTGAGAAGAACTACAGAGTTGTTTAAAATCGAGACAAACACAACCAAATTAAATAATTAGAAAATTCCATACCTCATAGTAGTGTTTCTGCAAAATTTTGCAGTGAATACAAATGAACCTCAAGGAGTTAATTTAGAAGTCGAGGATTGGTCTTGTGAATCATAGGCACAACATACCAGTCGGTTCTCCGTAACATTAAGAACAAACAATTTCATGGTTGCACATTCAAATTTTGACACGTATCTTATCTTGCCGACAAGGTTTAGAGACGGATTAAACTTAATATGAGGGGCATCTACCTAAAGATTTTGGTAAGTCCCAACCAAGCCTGCCCAATGATGCTGCACATGTTTGCTCTTCCACCATAACTGTACTCTTGTCCGACATTTCAGCCAACGAGTCAGAAAAGTGCATTGCTTTTCTACTTGTCTGTACATGAATAAAGTAACAAAGGTATCACATAAATTGAGGCCATGGTGGGAGCTTATGTCATGGGCATTTGCTATTTTGCGAAAGAAGACTTTCTAACTTCTAGCACACCAATGAAACTAGCTTGATGAACTCATACAATTGTGGATAGAATGACTAATGAGTGGTTATGATTCAAATTGAATATTTTTAGTTTAAACTTTAAGTGGGGGTAGCTATGGGTTGTCCCACTTGTTGACGGGCAATACATAGATTTTGTTAAATCACTTGTTTGTGTTTTAATGAAAAACCATATTTACAGCGCCGATGGCAAAGTCAACTTGAGCAGGGGACCTTGGTGACTTGTTTCGTCGAAGATGGTGGGCGTGGTGGTGGTAACAAGGGAATGTTGCCTGGAGAGCAGAGATAAACAGAGGGTGTAGGAGGTGGCTGATGGTGTCTTGGGCTCCACAAAGAAGGAGGAGACGATGGAGACTAGGGGTGCGTTTCGTAATATTTTTGTTATCGAAAATAATTTTTTTTAAATAGTTCTTTTTATTTCTATTCCCTCGAATAGTTTTTGAGTAAAATTACTCGTTTAATAATTGCACAAAATTTCCATTTTCTGAATAAAAAAAGAATAGGAATGTTTTTGGTACGATCCATAATTTTTTTGTGACGTAGAATTTTTTTAATTTTTTATTATTTTTTGAGATTTTTTTTTCCTCTCTTCTTCTTCCTCCTCTACCCAATCATTGGGCAGCAAGTGATTGGCGGTGGTAGGAAAGAGAGGTGGATGGTGGCAATTGATGGTAGAGGATAAACGGTAGGCGGTAGCAGAGGACGGTGCACAGCGGCAAATGGTGGGTGGTTGGCGTGGGTGGTGAGGCAGAAGAAGAAAATAAAAATAGGAAAAAAAATAAATTATTTCTAAAAATTGTTCTTACAAACAAGAAATTATTTTTTTTATTTCTTATTTCTGTTCTAAATCTATTATTGACCACTTTTCTATTTTAAAGAATAGAAAAATTAACTGACATTACTAAATGAATTTATGTTTTTTTCAATTCCAAGAAACCAAATAACAAAAAACAAAGAAAGAGAAACATTGCCATGCATACATTAGGGGAACTAGGGGAACTTGGCCATTGTGGTGATTGCGGCAGTGTATCGCATTAGATAGAGGGAAGGGAACGGATCGGGATGGGTGTTTGAGTTGAGATTTCGTTTTGTTTTTTTCGTTTTTGTTATTTTTTTATTTATTTTTTTAGCGTTAAGCAAAAATAAACATGGACAGATCTTAATGGAGGGCCACCTATCTAATGTAGGGCAGCGTTCTCCAAAACCTTATCAAATTTTATGAAAAAGTATTGTACGGTCTAGTCAAACTTATTATTAAAAAGTATTGTATGGTCTTTAGAGAATGCGGATAAAATGCACCAATGACTATGATGGTGTCCTAAATACTTGATTGAGATGGTATTAGTTTATATAATCTCTGGTTTAATTCTCCAAAAAAATTTAAACTTTAGGTACAATTCTAATTCTGTCTCAATTTTTTTTTGTCTAAAAAAACCCTTAAAATTTAGGTCCAATTTCAAATTTGTCCCAAACTTCTTTTATTTTAAAAAAAGGGTTAATACCCTGAAAAATCCCAAACCTGTACACTGTGACAAATTTACCCCGAACTATTTTTGACCACCAAAAACCCTAAACTGGTAAACCTTTGACAAATTTACCCCAAACCGATACACTTGTGACAAATTTACCCTCTGCTATTTTTATTAAATTTTAATTAAGTTAAATGACACGTGATAATTGACCAGTAAATCAATTTGGGATTTTACACTCCATTTGTCACAATTTACAATTTTTGTGATTTTTTTGTGGTATTAATTTAATTTAGCGGAGGGTATAATTGTTACAAATTGACCAGTTTGGAGTTTTTTATGGTCAAATAAATTAATTTGGGGTAAATTTGTCATAAATATATAAGTTTAGGATTTTTTATGATCAGTCGGGGTAAATTTGTCATAGGTGTACCAGTTTGGGGTTTTTTATGGTAAAAAAAATAGTTTTGGATAAATTTATCATATGTGTACCAGTTTGGGGTTTTTCAAGGTATTAACTCTTTAAAAAACCACCAACTTTAACCGGAGTCCCAAATTTAAAATTAGTAACTTTTAATTTAGTCTCAAATTTGCTCTCATTAACTATTTATCCAAAAATTGCCATTAGTTGTTCCACGTGGGATTTTTACATTGGTAACAAATCTACATCAATAAGATGAAATGAAAAATTATCATCAAAATGAAATAATTCTTTGATATGACAATCAGGGACATTTGGGATGATTGGCACTGATTTTTTTGGCTGGGCTGATGGCTAGATCAAAATTGGGTGTTATCTTTAGACAAAAATAAAGTCATGGTAAAATTGAGATTGAATCTAAAGTTATTATATTCTTGGGGATTATATACAGTGCAATCGTGGCGGGCGGACCACTTGCAACGTGCAATTTCTTCTGCAGATGATGCATGTGGATGGTCGCTCAAACCCTTTAAATACCGCTTCCAGGTCCTAGTCCCTCCGATCAAGCAACACATATCACCTTCTCTCTTTCAACACACTAACGCTACGTACCCACTCCATGCATATTGATTATCCCTACAGCATACCTTACGCATAGGTCACTCCTCACCAACCCCCACGACCAGAGCCAAAGAGACAGCACTAGCCTAGGCTATCGAGCATCATCATCAGTAAGGAAGATGATAGGGTGGGACGACGTGTACAAGGTGGTGGTGTCGATGTTCCCGCTGTACGTAGCGCTCATGCTTGGCTACGGCTCCGTCAAGTGGTGGCGCCTCTTCACCCACGAGCAGTGCGATGGCATCAACCGCTTCATCGCTCTGTTCATCCTCCCCCTCTTCGGGTTCGAATTCACAGCCCACATGAACCCGTATGCCATGAACTTCCGTCTACTCGCCGCTGATGCCCTGTCCAAGCTTGCCACCCTTGCTATCCTCGGCCTCTGGGGGAGGTTCAGCAGCAGGGCGAGCTACAACTGGAGCATCACGACGTTCTCGCTGTGCACGCTAACGAACCTACTCGTCGTAGGCGTACCAGTGATGCGGGCCATGTACGGCCAGTGGGGCGTTGACCTGGTGGTCCAGCTATGCATGGTACAGTCTTTGGTTTGGATCCCTTTGCTTCTTCTGCTTCTCGAGTTTAGAAACATGAGGATGATGGATTCGACCACTTCTTCGTCTCCTCCTCCTCCCGAAAATAATGGCGTGGTTGATGAAGAGAGGGACGTAGAGATGAGCGTTGTGAATACGAGGGAAGGCGGCGGTGATCATCATGAGAAGAGGAGCTACTGGTCATTCGCGAGAGTGGTGTGGATGAAGATGGCCATGAACCCTAACGTGTATGCCAATGTTCTTGGCCTCGCTTGGGCTCTCATGGCTAACAGGTATTTTTTGTTTCAGTACGCAGGTACAACATGATTAATTTGAGCATACCACTTAATCTAGTAAAGCAGTCTAACAAATCAGTCTTAATACAGCTAGTATTGCTCTTTCTCTGATCATGAAGATTTGAATAATTTACACATGTACCATGCAAATGTAAATAAAATTTCATTAGTAAAACCACTTTTCGTGTTGGCCTCTGAAAGTTCATTTCAATTTCAGGGCCTTCTACCCGAACTGATACAGAGCACATTAAAGGCAAAATTGAAACCTTAACAGACCACGTGAATGGCGGTTTTAATGTCCAGCAAAACGTGTTCATCATGCAAACCTGCATACCTCGCATCTGTCATCTCTCTTTCCTCTCTTTTCACTATCCTTCCTTCTCACTTTCCCCTCTCTCTCTCTCTCTCTCTCTCTCTCTCTGGCGTTCATTTGCGAAAGAGAATCCTCAAACGGGTGGAGAGATCAGAGGATGGACCAGAAATGATGAAGAGACTGTGAATGGCGTGCAAGGTTTTTGAGGGGAGAGCGAGGGATAGATGTAGAAATCCCTCATTTTCTTTCTTTTCTTTCTTCTTGCTTTAAAATATTATGATACGTAGTCACCCACTGAAACTGCAAGTCCGGTATTAGTAGGGACCCAAATCAAAGTTGACTCGCGCACATCAGTAAAAAATAGCATATCATTTGTCTTTGAAGTTTACATGCACCAGCACCAAGATAAGAATTATGAGAATAAACTTTTGGTTGAGCATCTCTATATTTATGTATGTATCTAAGTTCTTAACATATATATAACACGCTGTCGCTATAGGTTCAAATTTACCATGCCGAGTATAATGGAAGGTTCAGTCGAGATCATGTCGAAAGCGGGGACGGGCACAGCCATGTTCAACATTGGTATGTGCATATTAAGTAAAGCGATCATCAGTTTTGAAATTCATGAACGAAACAAAGGATGTTTAGCATCAGCTTTCGAACTCATTGCTTCTTCTTAAATGATCTAATGAAAGTTTGTATGGCGCATGCAAATTATAGGGATATTCATAGCAATGCAAACGAAGGTGATAGCATGCGGAACAGGGCCCACGGTCTTAGGATTGGTCTCAAGGTTTGTGGTGGGGCCCGCAATCATGGCCCTTTGCTCTCTTGCGGTGGGCTTGCATGGGCCTGCTTTACATATCGCCATCATTCAGGTTGGCTTCAGTTTGTTTTGTTTATTCATCAATAATAAACATTCCATATTTACATAATCTGTTTCATATTCAATTTCTTAAATTATCATCATTATTTTTCCGGTATAGGCGGCACTTCCACAAGCCATAGCTTCTTTCGTGTTTGCCAATGAGTACGGACTACATGCAAACGTCCTTAGTACTGCGTAAGTTCATCATTCGGAAGTTACATTTTTCTTATTTTAAAAGATTGCCCAGCTTTATAATGTTTCCAGGTTTATTTGTTTGGAGCTAAGTATATGATTAACAATTGCTAATTGATCTACTCTTATTTAATTCTCTGTAGGGTGGTGTTTGGCACGGTGATTTCCCTTCCGCTGTTGATTGGCTATTACATTGGCTTGGAAAACGCTGCATAAGGGCGAATATTGTTCATTAATTACTAAATAAAGACACTGTTTGCTCGTAAAATCAATTGTATCCACCTTGTTATTCCATTCATGGTTTAATTTGTGAAAGTGCTCTACAATAATGGAGAAATCGAAGGTTAATTGAAAAATCTAAATGAGAAATTACCATCTATTACCATTTGCTATCTACTTGATAGGATGGCCACATGTGTATCTAATTTTGAATGTTGATATGATGTTCTTAAAAGTGTTCCAATCACCTATCTTCTTCAACTTATCGTGACATGTGTCTCTCTTATCAGATAAAATCCACTTCGAATTCTTTTTTTTTTGAGAAAATGATAACACTTCAAATCATCTTTTTAAATTTTCCCAAAATTAATTGATCTACTTAAAGCATTTTTTATGAAGTGAAAATAATAAATTAAGATCGGGAAAACAACTTCTTCTTTTTCTAGTAAAAAGAAATTTCTTTTCTTAAATCATCAAACAAATGAATTTTTTTTTTTTGAAAATAATTTCTATGAAAAATATTTCCTTTCATCATGAAGTTTTCATTATAACAAAGACACCCTTGATGACTAATTTATCTTCTTAAAACTTGGGATTTTGGATTTAGTTTAATACTGGTCACGTGAGATTAAATCGGAAATTCCATAATTTATTGACTGTTGAAGTTCTTTTCTTTCGATGAAAGATTGAAAAGGTGTTTTTATTTTTATTTTTATTTTATAACTATTTGTAAGCGGAACCAAAGACAACAGTAGTTAATTCATGGCAAAATATACTCTAAAAATCTTAAACTTTATATTTTTTTTTTATAAAAAAGAGTTACCATGTATAATAAAACTTATCACCATTAAAATGATGACGTGGTGATGTGACTGCTATGGGAAGGGCAGGTCGGGGCCATCTTGCTAGAACTCGACCGAAACTTTGTTGGCCGCCCCCTTTCTCCTTCCTACGATGTACTTTTCTTCCGCACTAATTTTTAAATTTTTTCCAATTCTGAAATTTTTTTTATTCTAATTGATTTTTTAAATTTCGGGATGACATGGCGTCATGTCAGTCTTCCTTAGCTAACACTATCAGCCTTAATGTGACACCTTGGATGGCACAATAATATTTTAATGATCCATGTGAGAATTTAATTAATGGAGGATAATTTTAAAATATATAGATTTGTTTGCGCATAGAAACACCGTCACTATATATATGTTCAATCAGGGCAAGTGCCCCCCTTGAACTTCAAGATTCTTTCTCTTGATATGCATTTTCTTTGTGGAAAATTAATTTCATTCTCATGCGTATCAATATTCACTTGGAGGGGGTGTAATGAGTAATTCAATCTTGATCTAATTTAATGCAATGATGGTTCAAAGGTTCAATGAAGGAGATAGACAAACATCATTTTTTTTTCGTTAAAGCTTTAAATGAAAAAAAAAGTGTGAATAAATATGGAAATTAAAGTCAGCAAAAGCAAATTTCACCTAAATATAGAACCTACTTGCAATAGCTGGAATACAAAAATCACACATCGAATTGCAGCTGTTGGTATTCAATTAGAGTTTCTCCTCCTCCCCTGGGAAAGTAGAAGTGCCATGGAAAGTGTGGAAAAAGCTTGGTGCTTAGCTAATTTCATATACGATCAAGTACTTTCTCCTTGAAGTCAAAGGCGGCACTATATTTTCCAACAAATTAGAAACTGTCAAAGTGGATCTTGTGTAAAGTGGAAGTGCAATGATGTATGTAGCTGGGCTGCATTTTGAGAAGAACAAAAAGGAGTGTTTAGTAAGGCTCCGCATGAGAACGTTTCTGTTCCTACGGATTTCTGTTCTTTTGTTTTCTATAACAAAAAAAGAACATAAATCCATTTGGTAACGTCAAGTTGTTTTTCTATTCTCCATAATAGAAATTTAGCCCGAGAATAGATTTGGAGTAGAAACGAGAAACAAAAAAAAAAAAGTTACTTCTTATTCCCAAGACTAATTTTAAGAAATAAGCCAATTTTCTTTTTTATTTTCTTTTGTTCCTTGCTCTTATTGCGGCCACCTCCAACCACTCGGAGCCACCGCCGTCCCTGCCGCTGTTGTTGCCTGTCGCCGCCCATCGCCGCCTGACACCGCCGCTGCACGATCACCGGCCACGGTGGACGGGCGGCCGCGGGAGGTGGCAATCGATGGGTTGTGTGGCACTAGTCGGCGATGACAGTCGGCGGCCAACAGCCAGCGGTGGGCGATTCGCGATCAAGAATAAAAAACGAATCAATACAAAAAGAAACTGTTTTTTTTTACCAAATACATTTCTATTCTTCTTACATTTCTGGAGTAAAAATTTTGTACAGTTACCAAACACCTTATTTTAGTCGAAATTGCTTCATGGAATAGAAATAGAAAAAAACAAAAAAAAAAAACTCTTTTTCCCAATCAAGAAGTGTTATCATTTGCACCCTAAATGGTTGGGATCGGATAACTAAGATGGATATAAATTATTGTAAAAGAGAAATACAAAGTTGCCTTTGAAAGGAGACAAAATATTCTCCCCATTGTGCACGGTGGAGAAGAGCTCATTCCTTGCGTTCACTGGCTTTAAGTATAGTAGTATTACCATGCAACACGTGAAACTGCGCTCTACTCGGTTTCGTATCACTTTATCCCAGCAATGAGTCATCTTACTTTAAAAGCAGCAAATCCCATTGATTGCTGAGATGCTTTTCCGAATTCGATCCTTAAACTTATAATTTATCTAATTAAGTCATTGAACTCGGGGAAATTTCCAGTCTAAGTCCCTTCATCTGAAATGTTGTAAATTGAAATTAACACTGTTGTGAAAAACAAGTAGTCAAACACATTATTAAATAGAATAAGTTGGTGGATTAAATAGAATAAGTCTCTCCATCTGAAATGTTGGTAAATTGAAGTTAACATTGATGTGAAAAACAAGTAATCGAAAAACAACGTGATATGATCGGTGAGACTTATTCCATGAGAAGAGTAACATAGGTCAAGTTACTTAAATATTCTCAATATTTTTCCACGTACAATAACTCACACAATATTTAATTCTCACAATTCCTCGTGAAACAATCATTTTATCTCTTAATTTCACAAATCTTGCCATAATATTTATTGGTATATAAAAATTCAGAATTTCTTCATGATGCAATTCATGACCACACCACATGATTGATTTCTACCACCAATACTCTTCTGCTATATATATATATATATATATATAGTATAAAACCAAGCATTAGTTCTTAAGATATCATCAAATTATGGTGTGACATGTCAATGTATATTACCAACGTTTTTTTTTTTTTTTTTTTTTTTTTTTTTTGCGTTTCGTTCTTCTTTCTGTCTAATTTAAACTGAATATTCCGAATGTCAGCCGTATCATAGCACCGTCTGCTAATTGCAACATTGCTTTAATTTGTTGAAATTGAAAATGGATGGACTTGATTGGAATTTTTTTACGAATTGAGAGATTTCTAGCAAAATCACGATATTTTTAGGATCAAATTGAAAGGGTAACTCCAGTTCGAGGATTGATTATGCGGTTTTCCGTTTTCCCGTCTTTAATGGATTGGACCTCTCTGATCTCTCCGTTCATGACCCATCAATATTAAAAGGACGACATTCCTATCAGTCGGCTATTTTTGTTGATGCATCGTGGTCAGTGAAACCCACACGATTTACTCCCTAAGCTAATAGGATGCATTCTTTATCTCAATATCTACTCACTAATCCATATCACCCTGAGCGACTACATCATGAAAATAACTTTTTCCGCTTATGTCGGCGTGATGTCACAGACCAACAAGCTGTTCTCACTTACGAATTCTTTCGACGATGCACTAAGAATGAGTACGAAAGTGATTATGACCCATAGGATGCCCACGAAGGACTTTGTTGTGATTAGAAATTCGAGCTCGACGGCTCTCTAACTAAATAAATGACCAACTTTGTCTCTTGATAAAAAAAAAGAGAACGTGGTTTTAAAGTTTAGACAAGCCAAGATCAGACCCACTTATTGCGAGATCAAAGTGGAGAATCGCTGGACAGCATTAACTAATTCACCTGAGATCAGCATTCGTGCCTATGGGCGTGTAATCCTCAATGCTTACGACCACTTCCTGGAACATTCCTCGACGTGGGAAAATAGACAAGCAAGTCTAACTGGCGACCCATCTGAGACGATAAGAGATAAGCCATGCCTGCTTTCATAGAATACTTTGTTCATGTTGTGCTCGCAATTGACAGTGTCTAAAGTATTGATGTGTTCAGCTGTACTTGTCTTCCCAGGCAAATAAGTGGTATATTGTACACATTGTAATAGATTAAGTCAATCACATTTCAAATAACAATGAGACTCGGAGCCTCATCCTTGATTCCGATTAGGGTTATAGGGATCCGCAAGCTTGCCTTAAGTATGTTTTGTTTTGTTTTTTTCAATTAACTTGTAATTGGGTCAATTATGGGGGTCGATGGGTTAGGCTTAATGCATGAGATTAAATATTTAAAAATTAGCTAGATAAAACCTTTTAAGATTTAACAGTGGTTGGATAGTGATTCTGTAGAATTTTACATGGTATCAGAATAAGAACTTTTTAGTCTCTCTATTACCTCCTCATATGTGTTTCCAAGCTAAGACCTTTAAGTTAAAGTCCAACTTATGCATAATAAATAGTGTCAGAATACTTAAGTAATCATGCTTTGAAATTATTGCTTAAATTTGAGAAAACTACAGAGTTGTTTAAAATCGAAACAAACACAACCAAATTAGATAATTAGAAAATTCTATACCTCACAAACTGTAGTGGTCTTGCAAAATTTTGCAGTAAATACAAATGAACCTCGAGGAGTTAATTTAGAAGTCGAGGATTGGTCTTGTGAATCATACACACAACATACAGGTCGGTTCTTCGTAACATTAAGAACAAACAATTTCTTGGTTGCACATTCAAACTTTGACATGTATCTTATCTTGCCGACAAGGTTTAGAGACGGGATTAAACTTAATACGAGGGGCATCCTACCTAAAGATTTTGGTAAGTCCCAACCAAGCCTGCCCAATGATGCTGCATATGTTTGCTCTTCCACCATAACTGTACTCTTGTCCAACATTTCAGCCAACGAGTCAGAAAAGTGCATTGGTTTTATACTTGTCTGCACATGAATAAAGTAACAAAGGTATCACAGAAATTGAGGCCATGGTGGGAGCTTATGTCATGGGCATTTTCTATTTCGCGAAAGAAGACTTTCTAACTTCTAGCACACCGATGAAACTAGCTCAATGAACTCATACAATTGTGGATGGAATGACTAATGAGTGGTTATGATTCAAATTGAATATTTTTAGTTTAAACCTTAAGTGGGGGTAGCTGTGGGTTATCCCACTTGTTGACGGGCAATCCATAGATTTTGTTGAATCACTTGTTCGTGTTTAAATGAAAAACCATATTTACAGCGCCGATGGCAAAGTCAAGTTGAGCATGGGGACCTTGGTGACTTGTTTCATCGGAGATGGTGGGCGTGGTGGTGGTAACAAGGGAATGTTGCCTGGAGAGCAGAGATAAACAGAGGGTGTAGGAGGTGGCTGATGGTGTCTTGGGCTCCACAAAGGAGGAGGCAACGATGGAGATTAGAGATGCGTTTGGTAATATTTCTGTTATCACAAATAATTTCTTTTTAAAAATAATTCTTTTCTATTTCTATTCTCTCGAATAGTTCTTGAGTAAAACTACTTGTTTAATAATTGTACAAAATTTCTATTTCCTGAATAAAAAAGGAATAAGAATGTTTTTGGTACGATCCACAATTTTTTTGTGACGTGGAATTTTTTAATTTTTATTATTTTTTGAGAATTTTCTTTTCCCTCTCTTCTTCTTCCTCTCCTAGTCATTAGGCAACAAGTGATTGGCGGTGACAGGAAGGAGAGGTGGGTGGTGGCAATTGATGGTAGAGGATAAATAGTAGGTGGTAGCAGAGGACGGTGGGTAGCGGCGGATGATGGGCGATTAGCATGGGTAGTGAGGAAGAAGAAGAAAAAAAAAAAATTATTTCTAAAAATTGTTCCTAGAAACAAGATAGTATTTTTTTACTTCTTATTTCTATTCCAAATCTATTATTGACCACTTTTCTATTCCGGAGAATAGAAAAATTAACTGGTATTACTAAAATGTATTTATGTTTTTTTTTTTTTTTTTTTTTTCAATTTCAAAGAATCAAATAACAAAATCAACAAAGAAATAGAAACATTGCCATGCATACCTAGTGGAACTTGGCAATTGTGGTGATTGCGGCAGGGTATTGCATTAGGATAGAGAGAAGGGAACGGATCGGGACGGGTGTTTGAGTTGAGATTTTTTTTTTTTTTTTTTTTTTTTTTTTTTTTTTTTTTTTTTTTTTTAGTGTTAAGCAAAAAAACACGGAGAGATCTTAACGGATGGTCACCTATCTAATGTACGGCAGCGTTCTCCAAAACCTTATCAAATTTTATGAATTTATATTGTACGGTCTAGTCAAACTTATTATAAAAAGTATCGTATGGTCTATAGAGCATGCGGATCAAATGCACCAATCTTGTGACTATGATAACCCTAAATACTTGATTGAGATGGTATTAGTTTATATAATCTCTGGTTTAATTCTCCAAAAGAATTCAAACTTTAGGTACAATCCTAATTCTATCTCAATTTTTTTTGTCAAAAAGAAAAACCCTTAAAATTTAGGTCCAATTTCAAATCTGTCCCAAACTTCTTTTATCTAAAAAAACCACCAATTTTAACTGAGTCCCAAATTTAAAATCAGTAACTTTCAATCTAATCTCAAATTTGCTATTTTTAACTATTTATCCAAAAATTGCCATTAGTTGTTTCAACGTGGGATTTTCACATTGGTAACAAATTTACATCAATAAGGTGCAATGAAAAATAATCATCAAAATGAAACTGTTCTTTGATATGAAAATCAGGGACATTTGGGATGATTGGCACTGATTTTTGGGCTGGGCTGATGGGGGTAGATTTGGGACTAGATCAAAATTAGGGGTTTATTTTTAGACAAAAAGAAATTCATGGTAAAACTAAGATTGAATCTAAAGTTGGAATTTTCTTGGGGATTATATACAGTGCAATCGTGGCGGGCGGACCCCTTGCAACGTGCAATTTCTTTTGTAAATGATGCATGTGGATGGTCACTCAAACCCTTTAAATGCCGCTTCCAAGTCCTAGTCCCTCCGATCAAACAACACGTGTCACCATCTCTCTTTCAACACACTAATGTTACGTACCCACTCCATGCATATTGATTATTCCCTACAGCATAACTTACGCATAGGTCACTCCTCACCAACCCCCACGACCAGAGCAAAAGAGACACCACTAACTTAGGCTATCAAGCATCATCATCAGTGAGGAAGATGTCAGGGTGGGACGACGTGTCCAAGGTGGTGGTGTCGATGTTCCCGCTGTACATGGCGCTCATGCTTGGCTACGGCTCCGTCAAGTGGTGGCGCCTCTTCACCCACGAGCAGTGCGACGGCATCAACCGCTTCATCGCTCTGTTCATCCTCCCCCTCTTCAGATTCGAATTCACAGCCCACATGAATCGTATGCCATGAACTTCCGCCTCCTTGCTGCCAATGCCCTGTCCAAGCTTGCCACCCTTGCTATCCTCGGCCTCTGGGGGAGGTTCAGCAGCAGGGCGAGCTACAACTGGAGCATCACGACGTTCTCGCTGTGCATGCTGACGAACCTACTCGTCGTCGGCATGCCGGTGATGCGGGCCATGTACGGCCAATGGGGCGTCGAGCTGGCGGTCCAGCTGTGCATGGTACAGTCTCTGGTTTGGATCCCTCTGCTTCTTCTGCTTCTCGAGTTCAGAAACACGAGGATGATGGATTCGACCACTTCTCCGTCTCCTCCTCCTCCCGAAAATAATGGCGTGGTCAATGAAGAGAGGGACGTAGGGATGAGCGTTGTGATTACGAGGGAAGGCGATGGTGATCATCATGAGAAGAGGAGCTACCGGTCATTCACGAGAGTGGTGTGGATGAAGATGGCCATGAACCCTAACGTGTATGCCAATGCTCTCGGCCTCGCTAGGGCTCTCATGGCTAGCAGGTGTTTTTTGTTTCAGTACACTTATTTCTTAGGTACAACATGATTAATTTGAGCATACCACTTTATCTAGTAAAGCGGTCTAACAAATTAGTCTTATACTGCTAGTATTGCTCTTTCTCTGATCATGAAGCTTTGAATAATTTACACATGTATCATGCAAATGTAAATAAAATTTCATTAGTAAAACCACTTTTCGTGTTGGCCTCTGAAAGTTCATTTCAATTTCGGGGCCTTCTACCCGAACTGATACAGAGCACATTAAAGGCAAAACTGAAACCTTAACAGACCACGTGATGATAGTTAATGGCGGCGTTAATGTCCAGCAAAACGTGTTCATCATGCAAACCTGCATGCACCTCACATCTGTCATCTCTCTTTCCCCTCTTTTCACTATCCTCCCTTCTCACTTTCCTCTCTCTCTCTCTCTCTCTCTCTCTCTCTCTCTCTCTCGCATTCATTTGCGAAAGAGAATCCTCAAACGGATGGAGAGATCTGAGGTTGGAACATAAATGATGAAGAGACTGTGAATGGCATGCAAAGTTTCTGAGGGGAGAGCGAGAGACAGACGGAGAAATTCCTCATTTTCTTTCTTTTCTTTCTATCTGCTTTAAAATATTCTAATACGTAGTCACCCACTGAAACTGCAAGTCCGGTATCGGTAGGGACCCAAATCAAACTTGACTCCCGCACAACGGTGAAAAATAGCATATCATTTGTCTTTGAAGTTTACATGCACCAATATCAAGATAAGAATTATGAGAATAAACTTTTGGGTTGAACTTTCTAATAGCATCTCTAGATTTATACATGTATCTAAGTTCTTAACATATGATAACATGCTGTCATTGTAGGTTCAAATTTACTATGCCGAGTATAATGGAAGGTTCAGTCGAGATCATGTCAAAAGCGGGGATGGGCACGGCCATGTTCAACATCGGTATGTGCACACCAAGTAAAGCAATCATAAGTTTTGAAATTCATGAATGAAACAAAGGATGTTTAGCATTAGCTTTTGAATCTAATGCTTTTTCTTAGATGATCTAATGAAAGTTTATATGGTGCGTGCAAATTGCAGGGATATTCATAGTAATGCAAACGAATGTGATAGCATGCGAAACGAGGCCCACGGTCTTAGGATTGGTCTCAAGGTTTGTGGTGGGGCCCGCAATCACGGCCCTTTGCTCTCTTGTCGTGGGCTTGCATGGGCCTGGTTTACATATCACCATCATTCAGGTTGGCTTCAGCTTGTTTGGTTTATTCATCAATAATAAATATTTCATATTTACATAATCTGTTTCATATTCAATTTTTTTAATTATCATCATTATTTTTCCGGTATAGGCGACACTTCCACAAGCCATAGCTTCTTTTGTGTTTGCCAACGAGTATGGACTACATGCAAACGTCCTTAGTACAACATAATTTCATCATTCGGAAGTTACATTTTTTTTATTTTAAAAGATTGCCTTGCTTTATATTGTTTCTAGGTTTATTTGTTTGGAGCTTAAGTATATGATTAACAATTGCTAATTGATCTACTCTTGTTTAATTCTCTTTAGGGTGGTGTTCGGCACGGTGATTTTCCTTCCGCTGTTGATTGGCTATTGCATTGGCTTGGAATACGCTGCATAAGGGCGGATATTGTTAATTAATTACTAAATAAAGACATTGTTCGCTTGTAAAATCAGTTGTATCCACCTTGTTATTTCATTCATGGTTTAATTTGTGAAAGTGATCTACACTAATGGAGAAATTGAAGGTCAACCGAAAAATCAAAACGAAAAATTACCATCTATTACCATTTGCTATCCACTTAATAGGATGGCCACATGTGTATCTTATTTTGAATGTTGATATGATGTTCTTAAAAGTGCTCCAATCACCTATCTTCTTCAACTTATCGTGACATGTATCTCTTTTATTATACACTTCATCACATCAAATCAAAATCCAAAATCCTAATATAGACATCTCTCTCTACCAGAGTCAATATTGTGCAACGGGCAATGCTTGGGCTATGTCTTAGATCACAACTGTCCACATCGGCCTTCGTCACCCCACCACCCTCCGCCGCTGAGGAGAGGGGTCGGTAGGGGAAATGATCTGTGGATATTTTGAGTGAATGAGGTGGGGTTCAAATGGACACTTGCGGTGGAGATAAAAGTGTACTCCTGACATTGGAATGTCGTGCATATGTTCCAAAAATAAGCCAAAGCAGAGAAGGGAGTTGTACGTCCAAAATATGTTTAATTTGCTATCAGAGGGAATGGTTTTGGTGCAATCAAAGAGAGTTATATCCGCCGTACGGTAGCTTTGAGGCAAGCATATCAATCATAGCAAATTCCAGAAGAAAAGAAAGGTCATAGCAAACAGATCTCTGGATAGACAGTCGCATTTGCATTCGAAACACATGAATTAGCAGAGAACGCATACACACATAATATGCATGTTCATGCACATAAGTAGCTTTATATATTCATGGGAATGCAAGCAGTGACGTACCAGACTGTACAGACAAGCTGTTGTGCCACCATGCACCTCTCCAGTGGGCCTGCGCACTCGAATCATCTCACCATCTTGAATCTAAACCCTGTAGCTGATTTGTTGAAGCGGTAAAGCACCTATCTATTCATGACAAGAGCACTAAGTACGAGGACTCCCATTTCTTGAGACATGCAGATTCTATAGCTGTCATTTTCTCGTAATGATCAATTGCCTTTTCTCATAAATGGAACTTAAATGAACTAATTTTATTAACGTGCTATTTTTAATTAAATGGGCTTAAAAACTTAAATTACGTGCATCTCAATGAATCTAATCCTAATGATGTGCATATGATTTTTTTCTTTTTCCTAAAAGAATGCATTTTATTCCTAAATAATAAAATTAATTTAACCTATGACATTTTTGTATTTTTCATGAAATTCGAAATTAGAAAAAAAGTGAAAATTATTTAACTAAGTTAAGATTCTATTCAATTTATATTAGGAATTAGGTTAAGCCAAATCCTAATTTAAACTAAAATATTATCTTAACTTAATAATTTCTAACCCTAGATGCAGGCTATCTAAAAAATGAAATCAATTTATTCTAAGGCTTTTTTGATGTTTTCTTTGAAATTCGAAATTATAAAAATGCGAAAATTATCTACCTAAATTAGAATGCCATCTAATTTGTATTAGGAATGAAGTTAAGTTAGATCCTAATTTAAACTAGGATTTTACCCTAACTTAAAAATCCCTAGCTAAAATGCAATCTATCTAAAATTGTCTAAACTTATAATAAATTAAGAAAAATATTATCTAAAATTAAACTATTTGAAATTTTATCCTAAAATGCAATGATGTGCAAAATGCATGATGACTTCTTTTGTTATTTTTTCCCATTTTAATGATTGCCATGCAATCCAAGTTAAAAAAAACTAGCAACCTAAATTAATTGATTTGGTTTTTGATTTTTTTTTTTATTTTTTGATTTTTATTTTTTTTTAAAAAATCAGAATGAAATTTCTATTCTAAACATGCAAACCTTAAAATAAGAAATAAACCTAATTCTAATCTACATTTTTGATTTTTTTTAAAGAAAAATACCTTAGATGACACAACAGCAAATTAGTAATATTGATACCCAAATTGACAAACCATATCTCGGCATGAGATCGGTTGGCCAATTTCACAAAAAATCACGAATCGGATATTAGGCGGGATATCGGATTGACAATATTTGTAAATGATTGCGAGTCGGATTTCGGGCACGAAAATCAGACTGACAATCACAAATTTCACATGCTATTTCATATAAGGCAATTTCGATTTTATATTAAGGGATAATTATATTACAAAAGAACAAATAAAGCACTAAAATAATAAAAAAATAAGGTAAATAAATTAATAAAAAAAACTACCTAAGTTTTTCTTCTTCTTTTTTTTTTTTTTTTTCACCCACAGCCTTGGTGGGTTACCGCCGATGAGAGGGGGGTCATGATGGTCGGAGCTTCAGCGTGGGGACTCTGGCGAGGGATCCGATGGCTGGTGAGGAGGCCCGGGGCAACTTCGGCTTTTGGCAGCTTGGGCACGGTGGGCTTCGTGCGTCGAGGGAGGCTTGCGGGTTGGCCGTGCATCGTGGGGTTAGCTGCAGGAACGGTAGAGGGCTCCGGGTGTGGGTGTCGCGGAGCGATGTGGTGAAGCGGTGGCGATAAGCTACGGGATGTCGCGGGCCAACGCTTAGAGCGGAATCGGGTTCGGCAGAGGCTTCGGACGGCGCCAGTGCTGCGAACAGAGCGACATTGACGCTTGGGTGCGAGCGGCAGGGATCAGTGGCTTCGCTAGCATCGCGAGGTTGCTGCAGCGAGCAGATCTGGAGCAGCAGCAACCAACGCGGGGGTAGCAGACGGATGGCAAAGCGGAGTGGCGGGGGCAGCGATCGACGGCCGTGGAGGTGTGGCTGGGTTGCAGCCGCAGCGACGGGCAAGCGGCGTCGGCGCCGGCAGGGATCCCCTCCCGCACGAGGAAGATGAACAGTGGCGGGGGATTCTTTTTTTTTTACCTTTTCTTTTACTTTTTTTTTTTTTTTTACTTTTCCTCTCTCTTCATTCACTTTTTTTCACTGTTTGCTCTTTTGGTGCCTTTTTTTTTCGACGGAAAAGAACCCCCTTTTATAAGCCAAAAAATTGTATCTTGGGGGTATATTTTATTTTAAATTTTGCTTGTGCACGATACCCCTAAATATATCGCTGAAATATTTTTCGTATATTCCATCAAAAAAATTCCCCTTTCGCGCAAAAATACATCTCCCATTATATATGACCTAAATATGTTAGAAATCTTAACAAAAATAAAATTTCCTAAACTATATGCTATGTGATTATTATCTTTTATTTTTATTTTTTATTTAGCAAAAATTAACCCCAAAAATTTAGGTGTCAACAAATACACATCGCTATAAAAAAATACACAAAGTATCCAAAATGAATATTTTACATTTTATAAGTTACTTTTAGAAACACAAACTACAATTTTAAAATACATATTTTTTTTGGACAAAACAAGGGGCTCGTGCTATTTCCACCCCTTGATAACTCTTGACATCCTAATTTACTTTGAAATGACTATATTATCCCTTACGGATCTCACTCTTAATTTAATATTTCTTACCTTTTCTTCTTTTTCTTTTGTTTCAATTTTACTAGAGACAAAATTACCACACTCCTGACAAACAATAATTATTAAGGTTAAATATGAGGCATACTCTTGACTTAAGACTAATGCTTGCCCTCTTCTTTTTTTTTTTTTTTTTTTTGGTTTTTTCCTTTTCTTTCTCATTTGAAATAAATTTTGTTTACCTCTTCTCCTAAAAATATTTTATTTGGTAGACAATTAACTGATTTTTGTGTTTCTGATAAAAAAAATTAATCATTCTGTTAATTATTTGTATATTTATTTTTTCACTAGGAAAATATTATTAAAAAAATAACCTAAGCACACATGAGAGGATAACCTTTGAGTAAATTGTGTATAATTCATACATCAACCACAATATTCAATTTTTGAGTAAATTATTGTAATCGAAAAATTCACAACCATGAGAATACTCTAGGGAAATAAAGTAAACAATTTGTAGATAAAACTAACATTTTTTTAATCCGATATATGATTAGTATTTACTTAGAATATAATATTGGAAATAAATTTATAAGAAGACAAGCATAAACAAACGTTGAAGTGTGATGGGTGCGAAAGAAGCGGCTAGGGTGAAAAAAATGTTAATTGGAAGGGTTGTGGGTAAATTTTTCTTTTAGTGAAATTGAAAAAAGAAGAAGCGAAAAGGTAATAAATAATATTAAACCGAGAGTGGTATCCGTAAGAGATAATGTTGTTAATTTAATGTGATAGAGGGTGTCAGAAACCAATAAAGGGATGGAAAAAAAAAATTATAAAAGTTATACATAAAATTTCTTTACGCAATTTAATATAATGATAACACAGCATGCTTCTCACCCCACGCATCTTCCTAAACCTAAGATTCCACGTCTATTGTTGTGTGCACATACCATAATGCCATGCACGATATGATGCTGGAAATTGCTTGTCCCAGGCAAGATGTTTCCCCTCCACTGTGGATCGGCTATTATTGGCTTGAAAAATTTGCAGCTTTGCAAGTGAAGATTGTTAATCTATTAATAGATAAAGGCTTTGCCCTGATCAAATTAATCTATTCCCCTTGTTATTCCATTTTTTGCAACTTTCGTGTCTTGATCATGTCCGTCAATACAAATCTTTTCAAGAGAAATTGAAAATCATCGTCCATTTGTGAAATTGACCTGTTAAATTTGTTATTCCTTTTGTACTACTTTCGTGCAAATTTCATGATGTATCAAAACCAATTTGTAAAATTGAAGTATTAAATGACGTCGTAGGGTGTGTATAACCATTTGAATAGATTGGTCGCAGTGCATTAATTTGTCCACCGATTTCATGAAGTCATTCTTAGTATATCTCGCATTATTTTTTTTTTTCATTTTTCACTTTTTCAGAGAAATGAAAAAGGAAACTATTCTTCTTCCGATAAAAGAAAAACTACTGCAATATTTTGGAAAAGTCTTAGCTGACCGTTCCTCTGTCAAGTGATGGAGGAATGATCAGCCAAGGACCGCATGTTTTCAATGTCAATCGGTTCCCATCCTTCACTTTTTTTTTTAATAAAGTTTTATCTTTTCTAAAAAAGAATTAGTGAAAATCCTACTAATAAAAAATTATAAGTAAAACATAAACGATCAAAGTATTTTCTTATGTTTGTGCACAAAAAACTCAAGACCATCCTCTTTGCAGTACTTTAGCTAGTACGTCCATGATGGGGTGTGATTGAATTGCACCGTTTGGCCTTGATAAGCCACGATGGAAAGGCACCTCGTTGAAAGGGCATGAAGGGAGATGTATAAATGCCATTTAAAGACAACCGTTGATGGTTATTGTCAGCAGAACATATGTACCAAATTTTCTCTCCCTCTTATCAAGTGAAGAAAAAAGAATTTCAATTTCATCATTTACAAGAACGGTTTGCATTTACGCCATGGAAATCGAGTGTTTTCCTCGTGATTGTATTTAGACCAACGTGAGGTGTTGTTGTTTGTGATTCATCCGTAATTCGACGATTGTTCCAGGGTTAATTATTGTTTTCGCATTTGAATCAGGTAAGTCATCTTCCACCGACTAAAATTCCTTCATTGGTATTAGAGCCCGATCGTGATTTATGCCTTGTATTCATTGAATTTTCCCGTTGTCACTTGATATTGAGATCAAGAGAATGAAATCTACTATGTTTGGATGTTTATTGCTCAATATTGCAATCTAAATCATAAAAAACAAACCAAAAACGAACCAAAGTGAAGAACCGGTTCAGAGCCGTGCACACCCGTACGGATTTGGCGATTTTTCGTAATATTTTTTTGACCAAAATCAAATTTTGAATATACAGGGTGAAAGTACTCATCGAAACGAGTCCGACGGTGGGTCGAGCGCGGTGAGAGGACGCCAGACGCGCCCACATGAGCGGCCATAACCCACTACGCGTGGGTGCCACGTGCCTGAAGTGCTAGCAACACCAGCACGTGCGCAACATGCGCCGGTCGATGAACCGGCGGGTGCGTGTCACGCGTCGGTCGGCGAACCAGCACGTGGTGATGTCATCCGACGTCACCCAACGGCTTGTAACCATTGGGATGACGTCATCGCCGGCGGCAGTTGGCCGGCCAGTCGCCGACCGGCGACTCGACCCGAGATCCGACCCGGTTGACCCAACCCGACCATTGACCGGTCAACCGGTCAATGGTCGGACTGGTCAAAGGTCGGACCGGACACCGGTTGGACCGGCCACCGGTTGGACCGGCCAAGAGCCTTTTGGCTCGCTGGTGCGTGCGCCAGGCGGCACGTGTGGGCATGTGCGAGCTCTGATGGGAGCGTGGTTGGTGGCTTTTGATTCGTATGGATGCTCCCGACACTGTGGTATAGTTATTTTGGATATTTGAGTTTTATAAATATCTAAAATTGTGTATGAAACCCTATGTACGCGTATTCTAAGGTACAAATGCATAGTTTATTCATTTGTAGCTTGTATTTTTCTTGTGGTTTAGAAAATACAGTAGCTAGCTTGTGTGCAAATGATGTTATCTATGTTGTGTAGAGCTTGGTTCGATGATATCATGTATATAGTTTAATATACCTGCAATTTTCTAGTTGCTAGAAATTTTGGTAGAAATTCATTACATGTTGAATTGCATTTTTGATTAATAGTTGTTTGTTGTTTGTACATTGGTTCATATCATGCTATGTTTTTGTGTTAATGGAAAAATGTAGAAATTACATAAGGTCATGTAATTATTTTTCCTAGTGGGAGTTCATAAGTTGGTAGAATTTGAGAGAGTTCTCACCTAGAACTTAAAATTTGCGCACATTAAACTAATTAATAATAATAGAACAATTGTACATAGAAGTTGATTGGAAACATAGTGAACTTTTGCCTTTGTGTCTTTTGTTGAGTTATCATTAATTTAGTTTGTCTTTGCTGCAAATTAAATATATGTGTTACTCTGTAAAGTGTGCTAGTATTGATTCTGCATTTATTATGTCAATGTGCTATAGCAATTGATTATGGCTTCGGCATCCAAGACCATTGTGGCTGACCTCAATAAGGGTGAGAAACTGAACGGTGACAATTATGATATTTGGCATCGAAAGGTTCAGTACATCATTGAGGAGCAAGATATTTTGGAAACCCTCAACCACACCATGGATGAACCTGAGCATGGAACTTCAGCTCAACACAAGAGAAATCTAGAAGCTTATCAAGCTTGGAAAAAGAAAAATAGCATTGCTCGCATCACGTTGCTGAGCTGTATGCAAGATGATCTCATGTATGAGTTTGAAAGTTATGACAAAGCTCAAGCTATGTGGGTTGCCTTGAAAGATAAGTTTTGGGGTACATCTGCCACTAAGCTAAGAAGACTCACCATCAAGTTTGACACATTCCGAAAGCGCGCAAATGTAACGATGAGGCAGCATCTTCGGGAGATGTCAAACAAGATTCGTGAGCTGAAGTCAGCAAGTCACTCCCTTACTGATGAACAGCAAGTTCAGGCTGTTATAAAGTCTCTTCTTGATAATTGGGAGCATATGAAGATTAATATGACGCATAATAAGAATATTGTCACTTTTGATGATATAGCGCGTCATTTGGAATTAGAGGATGAGCATCTAGAGGCTGCAAGATCCTTTACCCATGCTTATGTTGCTGAATCGAGTTCATGCAAAGCTTCGGGCTTCAAGCGCAAAAAGAATTCTCAATTCAACAACAAATGGAAGAAGACTGATCAGGCACCTAAGAGGGCTAAGACCTTCCGACGCAAGAAGCGTGGTGGGAAGAAGGACAAGGCCAAGATGGAGTGCTACAATTGTGGCAAGATGAGTCACTTTGCTCGTGAATGCACCGAGCCGAAAAGGTACCCTATTAATCCATTACTTTAAATAATGCTTTTGTTTCTAGTATTGTCATGCTTGCTGAATCTCATCCAATGTGGACTATAGACTCAGGAGCAACAGATCACGTAGCTAAAGATCGAGAAGCATTTGTAGAGTATCGACGGATACCGCCTAGAAGAAGATGGATATATGTTGGGAATAACTCAAGAGTTGAAGTGAAGGGTATCAGCACATGTAAATTGATTTTACGTGGTAGTCGAAACTTGTTTTTGCATGATGTCCTTTATGCTCCAGATATTCAACGAAACTTGGTCTCCGTAGTTGTTCTTCTTAGCTTAGGTTATGCATTGAATTTCCATGGTGATTGTGTTGACATTTTGTTTGGAACAGTTTATTATGGTTCAGGTCATGTATTAAATGGTTTTATGGTGTTAGACATTGACTATGATCGATACAATGTTAATGTTGATGGTTGTTTTTCTTTAATTGCATATGCTAGTAATGTTGAGATTGATACAAGTACTTGGCATGCTAAATTAGGTCACATTAGGTTGCAAAGAATACAAAGATTAGCTAGAGAAGGCCTTTTAGGGTCACTAACTAATGTTGATCTACCCGTATGTGAATATTGTCTAGCTGGAAAAGCAACTAGAAAACCATTCGATAAAGAGAACTAGAGCCAAACTTCCATTACAACTCATACATTCTGACATTTGTTGTCCTTTGAATGTGAGGGTGACGCATGGAGCTTCATATTTCATCATATTCATAGATGACTTCACGCGTTTCGATTATGTCTTTCTGATCTCCCATAAGTCAGAAGCATTGGACTACTTTAGACTATATATAGCGATGGTAGAGAATCAGTTGAACAAAACGATAAAGGCATTGAGAATTGATCGCGAACATGAATATCTATCGGAGCAATTCATGACTCTATATGATGAAAAGGGAATTGTACGACAATTGACTATTCCTGGTACTCCACAACAAAATGGGGTAGCTGAGAGAAAGAATATAACCATATTAGAAATGGTTAGGTCCATGATGGCACAAACAAATTTACCTATCTCTTATTAGGGAGATGCGTTATTGATTGCTGCCTATTACTTAACCAAGTGCCCTCAAAGTCGGTCACTTCCACCCCTTATGAATCATGGATTGGTAGGAAACCAAACTTAAGTAATCTACGTCCATGGGGATGTGCGGCTTATGTTCATGATTCTTCTCATAAATATGGCAAATTAAGCCCTAGAATGAATAAATGTATCTTTATTAGATATTCTGAATACTCCAAAGGATATGTATTCGTAGGTGAACAAGTTGATGGAAATGTGACCGAAATGAAGTCATGAGACGTCACGTTCTCGGAGAACGATTTTCCTAGTAGAAGTGAGATTGATAAGGACTTCCAATTATATGAGATGGAAGATCCTAATAACACACCCACTAATGTTGTAGAGGGGAATGAAGATTTACCTCAACATGCAAGACCTAGTGGGAGTGTTGCATCGCTTGGCAAATCGAATTCAAGAGAAATTCAGTTGCGTAAAGTAATCGTAAAAATATTCCTTGTCGTCATTTTGAGATTGAAGGGGAAGCATTTATGATTGCTCGGAAAGACGATGCTGAGCCAAAAACTGATCAAGAGGCTCTCTCATCCTCTGACAAGGAAGAATGGAGAAAAGCTTTGGAAGATGAGATGGAGTCAATAAGGGCAAATCACGTCTGGGACTTGGTTGATCTACCGCCCAATTGCAAGACTATTGGAAACAAATGAGTTTTTAAGATTAAGTGAAGAGCGGATGGATCCATTGAAAAATATAAGGCTCGCCTTGTGGCGAAAAGTTATACCCAACAAGAGGGTATAGACTATGAGAAAGCTTTTTCACCAATTGTAAGGTTTGCCTTAATGCACCTTATTCTAGCCATCGTTGCACATTTGAACTTAGAATAACATCAAATGGATGTAAAGACGGCATTTCTCAATGGAGAACTAGATGAGAAAATCTATATGAAGCAGCCAATAGGTTTCATAGCTAAAGGTCAAGAGGATAAAGTATGCAAACTTCATCGCTCAATATATGGCCTTAAGCAATCATCTAGACAGTAGTATCTTCGTTTCCATCAAGCCATAACAACTTTTAGTTTCACGATGATCGAAGAGGATCACTATGTATATGTCAAGCGGTCCGAAGATAAATTTGTGATTTTATCATTTTATATGGACGATATTCTATTGGCTGGAAATGACAAGGTTAAAAGAATGGTTGTCCTCCAATTTTGAAATGAAGGACATGGGAGAAGCTACTTACATATTAGGAGTTAAGATCAAAAGAGATCGATCAAGGAAACTCCTTATTTTATCACAAAAGTCTTATATTATGAAGATTCTTGAACATTTCAATATGCAACACTGTAATCCCATTAATACCCCTGTCATGCAAGGTGAAAACCTAAGTATTGAGATGTGTCCTAAAACTCTAGAAGAAATTAAAGTAATGAAAACTATTCCTTACGCTAATGCAATGGGAAGTTTGATGTATGCTATGACGTGTACTCGACCCGACATGTTATGTCGTGGGATTTGTGAGCCGATATCAATCAAATTTCGGTCAAACACACTCGAAAGTAGTGAAGATGATCCTTAGATACTTGAAGGGCACCATGGACTATTGACTTTGTTACCAAGGGAATGATTTACGCCTATTAGGCTATTCAGATGCCGATTGGGGTGGAGACCTCGACGAGCATAAATCGACTTTTGGATATGCATTCTTACTCAATGGAGGTGCAATTTCTTGGAATAACAAGAAACAGACATGCACGGTATTGTCTACTATGGAGGCAGAATTTATTGCATGTTCTGCCGTAGTGCAAGAAGTAGTATGGCTAAAACGTTTCTTGGAAAATTTAGCCACTGTCACTGAAGTTCCAAGACCGATGACAGTTTATTGTGATAGTCAAGCAGCCATTGCCTATGTCAAAGATCCCAAGTATCACGGAAGGAAGAAGCACATTGACATAAATAACAACTTCATCAGAGATATTATAACACAGAAAGATACATTTCAACTAATAGAATGGTTGCTGATCCATTTATGAAGATTATTCCTAAAGATATATTCTTGACTCATAGAATGTTCCTAGGATTGCGTAGAATGTGATATGTGTAATTGTAGAGGATCATTGGTTTATGTATTTGTGAACATATGTATTGTACTTGTTTGATTATTAGTGATTTGATGTTTTATCAATAAATTCAAATCCATTATAAGACTAGCACATACACACATATATTATTGAAAAGTATGTCATTAGGCAATGATTGGCTCACTCACATGAGCAATCACCTCAAGTGCTACAGTTCGCACGTTGAGATAAGACATTAGGTACAAATAAATGCTGAATGGCAAGTTTGGTACATAAAATAATATGTTGCCTTGATTGGAGTCAAGATGAGATCTGTGATTTGTTTGAAACCGAACATGATAGTCCCACAATCATGTATGACTGAAAGATGCCGAATGCGAGTACTTAATTGGACACTATAGAAAGCGAGCTGAAATAGCACTCGAGCTAAACATGAGTACGTGAAAAGCACGTGACTATGTTTAGGTTAAGATCCGTATAGTGGATATGTTTAATAAATGATATACGCTCTTATAGAAAGAGAAATCCACTATAACATGTAATTCATACCCGGGATGTGCATGGTCCGGGTGGGCGGTTCCCGACCTAGAACCAAGAACCGCCCGCTAAGGACCGGTTCCGAAAAATTGGAACTGGGATCCACCCGTTTGTTGCATGGATCCACCCGGGAACCGGACCGCCGGTCTGGTCCGGTTCCCCAAAGGGATCCATGGAACCAATCTTGACGCGAAACAATTTTGGTTTTCAACATAGAACGGCCGGGTCTATGAGTTGAGAAGAAGGGGAGGAGGTCTATGGTCGGGTTTTCAACATAGAACGGTTGCGAAACAATTTTCCGTGGCTGTGGCGGGTGGCGGTCGACGCGAGGGGGCAAATATTAGCGGTGGAGGAGCAAAGAGCGACGGCGTCAACACTCGGGAGGGAATCGAAATGGCGGTAGGATTAGGAGGAACCGAGGAAGAGACAAAGAGAGAGAACCGAAGACGAAAGGAGTGAAGAGATGGGATCTAATGTAGGTTTCTTTTAGTAATTTTTCTTTTTAATATTAAAAAGGTTCCGGTCCGGTCCGGGTGGACGGATCCACCCATGGAACCGGGAACCGGACCGGTACCTACCGGTTCCCAAAAATTGGAACCGGGAACCAGACCGGTTCCCTCAAGAACCGCCGGTTCTGGGCGGTTCCGGTCCGGTTCCGGGCGGTCCGGGCGGTTTTCGGGTATTTTGCACACCCCTAATTCATACTACATGTGCATTATATAACCGATAAGGGAAGGTGAGTGAAATAATCCCCGTTTACTCTTCGTGTGAGCCCTTGAGGTAATTTATAATTTACCTCATTATATGCCCTATGTTACTTCTGACTATGTTTTCGAAGTGAAAGATTAATGCTGCTACTTTAGCATGTTATTGGCGGTCATGAATAGATATGGCCTTATGGGGCGTGTCTAGGAAAGCAGTTGTTCTGAAATGAAAAGAAGCAAGAGTGCGAAGGAAGACTATTGTTGTTTTACATCTATCACATGCATTTACTAGTCGACCAATTATATCGCCTTATGTGGTTGCGGATGTAATTGTAAATACATGGTGTTTTAAGAATAGTCAAGTATAGTCTTTAAGGGATATGTATACTTAGACTGATGTAACAAAATAGGTCTAGGGCACTGTGAGACACCGATTGTTTATTTCTTTTCGGAGTTGTAGCCATTATGTTATCCCTAACATGTGCATAATTTGAGCTCCCAAGTGCAGGTGTACTCACTGGTCGCACGGCTTACTTGCTAGTATGAATTGGTTTGTAAAGTTAATGAATATTGAATACCTTATATTCTTGATAGAGCGCTATCAAGCCCATCGTGTTTGAGTGGGAGATGTAGTACTTTAGCTAGTACGTCCATGATGGGATGCGATTGAATTGCACCGTTTGGCCTTGATAAGCCACGATGGAAAGGCACCTCTTTGAAAAGGCATGAAGGAAGATGTATAAATGCCATTTGAAGACAACTATTGATGGTTGTTGTCGGCAGAACATATACACCAAATTTTCTCTCCCTCTCATCAAGTGAAGAAGAAAGAATTTCAGTTTCATCATTTACAAGAACGGTTTGCATTTACGCCGTGGAAATCGAGTGCTTTCCTCATGATTGTATTCAGACCAACGTGAGGTGTTGTTGTTCATGATTCATCCGCAATTCGACGATCGTTCCGGGGTTAATTATTGTTTGCGCATTGGAATCAGGTAAGTCGTCTTCCGCCGACTAGAATTCCTTCACTCTTAAAATCCTCCAAGATTTCAACATAACCCAAAAATCGTTAATTACAAGTAAAAAAATATTATCTATTGAAAAGAAATCCGAACACTTTGGATGGTGGCGATGGCGGCTTCTTCCTCCTCTTCATCCCGAAGGGAGAGGAAGACCTACTCTTCTTTTCACTCTCTCTTATCATCTCGAGCTTCAGCTCCCACTACCTCGACGACCCAACTAGCTGCGAGTAATCCCTCTCCAGCTAGGGCATTGTGCACGCTCTACTAACGGGTTTTTGCTCACCTTTGCTGCCACTCTTGCGACTTGCTTCCCTTTTGACTCGCCCTCCTTTCTCCATTAGCTGTGGTATCAACATGTCGGACACATGTATCCGGAGGCACCCGGAGGGGGTTCTTTGGACGTTGAAGGGCTGGCACTTCGACGGCTTTCCTTATGAATGCATTTCGGTAGTTATTGATTGTTGGATGCAAATTGCGCAGCCCCAAGATCTCCATAACTAGAACAAGAACATGCATAATTGAGTAGAAAGACCAACGCATCTGTTTTGGGATCCATTGTTTTTAAAACGGAAGCGGAAAACTGATATTCCATGCACAAGTCATTCTCCTCTTTTGCCCTCCATATCACTGGCTAAATGAGATGGCCTCCTCACCGTTTAGTGTTAGGTAAATGCCCATTATGTGAGGATACATGTGAAAATTACAGTTAGAGGAGAGACTTGAGCACTATTTATAGAGTTTTCAGCCATGCCCTCTTATTATAGACTAGGCTCAACTCAGCCCACACTAGCCAGCCCCATATTATACTAATTAAGAAACATTCTATCTCACTTTAGACCAAATACCGTAAAACGGTAAATTACAATATCAATTAATGTAGCTCACATCAAGGAAACTCTAACATTGACGTCCTGCAGGAGCGGGCTTGAGTCCTGCAGCTTTTGTGACGCGACTAAGGGGGCCATGCTAACGAAGGTGAGGATGGACTAAAAGAATTGCTTGGTGAGAGAAAGTACTTGTGGCCGAGCTGGAGGAGGTCATGCTCGGACAAGGCCAGAAATGTTTTTTCATCTTTTAAATTTTATAGATCTATATAATAATATTCACGATTTCATTTTAATAGGTGATAATATTTTTTTTATTTACAATTATTTATATATTTTACTTGTAGTTAACAATGTTTGGGTTGTGTTGGAATTTTGGAGGGTTTTACGAGGAGGGCCTTAAGTCTTATGTGCACAAACATAAGAAATTATCACTTTTATCATTTTTTTTTACTAATAAAATTCTAACTAATTCTTTTATGGAAAAGAAAAAAAAAAAAAAAAAAGTCAACCGGTTTACATTGAAAACATGCCGTCCTTAGTCGACTGTTCCTCCGTCACTTGACTGAGGGAGGTCAACTAAGCCGCGCCCCAATATTTCAATTGGGAAAATACATAAACATGCTACTCTTGTAACGTAGTAAAAATTGTCGATTGTGATCTCGTAGTATTGATATTCCGTAGGAAGAAAAATACACACGAAAAAATACAGACATTATCTTGAATGAATAGTATACATTTTGAGAGTTACTTGTGGAAACACAAACTACATTTTTAAAATACATAACAAGAAACTATATAAAAGTTATACATAAAATTTCTTTTACTCAATTTAATATATCGATAAAACAACGTGCTTCTCACCCCGCCATTTTCCTAAACCTAAGATTCCATATCCATTGTTGAGTACATATACCATAATGCAGAGCACAAGATGATGCCGAAAATTGCTAATCACCCTAGACAAGCAAGTTGCTTCCCTTCCACTTTAGTGAAGAGCACAGTAAGACATTGTTCTTGAATTTGTTTAACCGGATTTATGAGAAAATATGTGGAAGTATGTTGTTGATGGAGAAAACTGAACTAGTCAGATTGCTGGATGAAGATAGGAGAGCTTAGAGTGCGGTTTCGCAAAAACGGTGAGTACATGTTCGGTCTAAGTCGAAAAGAGTTGAAATTTTGTGAGATCACGATACTTTCTTCAACCCTACCATGGGAATTGAGCATAAAAGACACACAGACCCAGAGATTTGACCAAAGACCTACCAACTCTCACGGATTGAACCCTCAACTAAACTTGTTCCCATGTCATGGAACCTAAAATTTACATTGAAATCTGGAACCTACCTTGTCATAGTATTTAGAATCATCCTCGGAAACTTGCTAATTTCTTCTTCTTTTGTCCATTTTTAGTTAAGCAAGTAACAAGTAAGGAAACCAACTTCCTTATTAATTTTTGAGTCCTGCATCCACTGTTAATTTGAAGGAACCATCGGCTGATTGTTTAACATATGAAAGCATTATTATTATGTACCTGAGGGTATTGAAGAAGGATCATTGGAAAATTCTCATTTTACTTATGTTTATATTCACAAAGTCGCTTGCACCTTTGAGAATTAAAAGAAATTTACATTTCCTCCTATACAATTTACTATGAACAGGCCAAGATGCTGTATATCTATCACCATGGGAATGATACATAGCAATGATAAAAGCATAGCACTGGCGTGAGAGGATAAAAACAAAGTCCCGATACTGTTGTGCAAATAAAGAGAGAAAATTGTGGAAACCTTACAAGGTTCAAACCTCGATGAATTGCCATTGGGTAACGACACTTTCCTATGCGAGTTCAAAGAATCATAAATATGTAGAAGTTTGTGTGATAACTTCAGTACTGGTAGATCTCTTTGTTTAATTGTTTTTCATTTGTGAGATTCTTGTTTAGCGTTTTGCTGTATTTTTGTTCTCTGTAAGTTCTTCATTGCCTTAACTGTTCTTCGATGCCTCTTTGACCTCTTTTTTCTGCATCACTTATCTTAGTGATGATTCTGCTCATCTAAGTTTGAAGCGTGAGAATCAAGCTGGTTCTGTTTAGGAACAGAAAAAATGGAACTGGGAGATGGATCAAGACTCACCAGAACTTGGAATCGGACCTGTGGAAACCGGTCCTATTCTCCAATTCTGATTCTACTATAGGATCATACTCACCCCCAACATGTATCTTATTTAATAAATAAGAAAAAAAGAAAAAAAAAATTTTAAAAATGAAAAGACCAAAATGCCCTGCATTGCCTTTAGTTTGGATTAAATTTGGGGTTTTTCAAAAAGATTGCATTGCCTTTAGCAGATTTCCTAATTTAGAAATTCATATCTTAGATGCATTAGGAATTATGTAGTAATTTAGAAAAAGCATATAATTCATTTAATGCACAATTAGGATTTAATATATATTATTTTCTAATTGGTTAGAGTTATTTTAAGCAGTTTCTTAATATAAATCATAAATAATACCAAAAATAATTAGATCAATTTATAATCAATAATTACAAAAGATTAGGCATGTTTATTTCTAATGTGAATTATCCATTACTATAATTTATTTATTGCATGCATTTGAAATTCATTAGGCTTAAACTTTATATAGATGAATCTATGAGGTGAAGAAAATAAACCAAATGTTCTCCAACGCACCCTAAATCAAATCTACCAAAACTATGTTTGGTATAAAAAAAAAAATAAAAAAATAAAAAGATTACGAGGTGAAGAGAAATATAGGGTGAAGAAAATAAAGTTATTTGGAAATTTTTGGAAAATGAAAGCCAAGAAAATAAGATAAATGACTATTTTATGTTTGAAAAGAGTGGAAAAATGAAGGGGAAGAAAGTGACAAAGAGTAAAATGACATTATTATTGTTATTATTATCCATTAGAAGAAAAATGAATAAAAAATGGAAATATCACATAAAAGAAGGGTAGTGGGCCCTAGAGAATGGCAGGCTAGGTTGGGCCTGTAGCCAATTTTCTGCGTGGCCCGAACTTTCAGGCCTGGAATTTTCGAGCCCGAAAGAAAGCTTGAACCCAAAATGGACTATCTAGCCCATCCACATTTATGCCAGGCTTTCCGGGTTCGGGTCGGGCTAGGCTCGAAAGGTAGTGAATTTAGATAAAATTGAAATGAATTTTTTTTGTCAGAAAAAAAATTAAAGAACATGAACAATTCACTTTACCAAAAAAAAAAAAAAAGGGGGTGAAATTTTATTGTTTTCATATACGATTGAAAAAAAATTTACCCCAAATCTCCCCAAACCTGGTCAATGAAATTCTAGAAATATAAGACCATAAAAAATTGAACAATTGAGCTTAGCCATTCTTAATTAAAATTTAATAAAAATAGCTAAATTTGTCACAGTGCAAAATTTGTTAAAGCTAAAAAAAATAGCTTGGTCCTCCCCCAAAAAAAGAAATATACATTTTTAGGCTATACGGTGGAAAGCTAAAATATACACAATCCCCCACCCCAGCCTATATGGGCTAAAAATATTTGGAATGGTTGGCTAGGACAAATTTTCGGACTTTAAATTTCGCCCCAACCAATCTGCGTTTTCATTTTCAGTGATTTCCTCTACTTCTCCATGATTGATCCAAATCTTGTGTATTGCAAATCTTCAAGTAGAAAATGTACATAACTGCAACATTAGATTGAAATATAGGTAAGATCATTTATAACAAAAATTTAAAATCTAGCAGTTTTAGTAAGTTGCTACTCAAAACCTGCTTGCATTCCATTTATAATGAAGGCGTTTGAGGCTGTTTTTAGCCTTAAAAAAGTCCCTAATCCAATCATTGTGGACGCACCATTTTTCACTCATTTGATTTTAATACAATCTTTTAAAATTATTTATGACTTTATAAAAATCTTTAGACAATATATTCGAAGCTAGGACCGAAATCCCGGCCTAAACCTATTTGGCCCGAAAGTCAAACCAGATCAATCCGGCTTTCGGGCTTCCGAGGGTTTTGCTCACACCTCTAGTGACGAGAAGAGATCCGCTAATTTGAAGACCAATAATTTTGTTCAAACTAGTCTAGACATACTTGTAAAAACTTACACAATTTTTGGCTTTGTAAGAAGTGAACATATAAACTTTTATTTTATTAATTTATATGTTTTGAAAAGGAGAGGGATGTAAATGATTTCTGTGACCTCACAAAAAATATTATGTATCGAAACTTCTGGACTAATCAAGTTAAAGAAATCTCAATCTTCATGGATTATGTCGTCCAAAACAGGAGGATGGATCGGTTTGTCACAATCAACCGACAATTACCATGAAACCAAACAAGGCCTAACAAGATCAGTCCAATTCAATAAGCCCAACAAGAACATATGGTTATGCCCCTAATCCTGCTACGTGGTATGTATACTACATGCCATCCCATAAAACGTGTCACTTGCTAAAGGAGGAAGCATCACATCCAACTTTGGCCTTGACTTCTTCCTCAACAGAGACCTTCTATTCGATCTCAGCAAGCTTCATCGCATTCATATTCGCACCAACGCTTGCTTCCGTCTTCATAGCCTCTCCCTTCTTCGGAGTCGCAGTCGGTTCGGTCTTCCGAGTTGCGCCACACGTCGGGCTCGGCATAGCTTCCGGAACAGCAACTTGCTCCTCTCCATCTTCCCTTCCGTTTGATATATTTTTCTCCTGCAAGATTTGAACTGTACATGAGTTTATGATTTCGCTGAGGCTGTGCTGATCTTGGAGGATGAAGAAGAGGGGTATTTATAGAGGGTTTTATAAAGCCCGTTAGGCTTCTCTGACAAAATGTGCATGATGGTTTTACCACTCGAGAAAAGGCGACGGACTCTTGCAGTTTCTAAAAGGAGCAATTGAATTAGTTTCATCTTGATGAGTGCGCTGAGGGAAAGCCAGTCTGATGGGTCCTATTTTAGGTTTTTTAGAACTACAAACAACGAGCAGCACATCTCAGACTTGCTCATTATCATTCGGACGTTTTACATGCCAAATGTTTTGGCCGTTGTGAAAACTCAATTCGAGAATTATGTCAGTAACATTCTGAAAAAATTCAATCAATTATAATAATCAGGCAAATACTACAAAAAAAACTTCAAATTATGGCACCATGACATAAATACCTCCAAAAAGATTTAGGCCACTAAAAATCCCAAATTTGCTCACTATGTAAAAAAACCTCGAACTTATACTAGTGTGACCAATATATCCTTGGACTGAATTGAAATAATGGTTTATATGTCACATATGTATAAGTTTGGATTTTTTTTGGAACATAATAAAAAAAAAAAAAAAAAAAAAAAAGAAGAAGCTTTTGATATTTGTGTCATAACAGGCAAGTTTAGGGCTTTTTACGACACAATAAAAAGTTCAAAGTATTTCATAGTCAGCATATTTTGGATTTTTTTTTATGATATTAACCTTAATAACTAATGGTAAGTTGATTTAGATTTGAAGTAAAATTTAAAATCTTTCTCAAAAATACTTGCGAGAATAATAAGGTAGTTATTCAAATTTATGTCATCATGTGATGTGCAGCGACTAAATTTTTATTCAGAATTCAAGTTGGGCACCATTCACCGAAGTTGAATTGTTTTCGACTTCTTTTTCGTGCCCTTTTTTTTTTTTTTTTTCTAAATCAGGAGTAGTGCCAGCACTCCAGAGTCCATAGATTTGATAACCAATTCGAATTTTTAGGGCATCTCTGCTTTTCTTTTAATGCTTTTTTTTTCATATTTTTTCTCCCACTATGTGCAAGGGAAAATTATCAGTCTCAGAGAGTAATCCGTTGCCTAACTAAAAGAATAAATTTCCACCAATGTGTTCTCGAGAGCTCCATTTGATAATTGATATATAAGGAAGGTGATTGAACTAATACTCTAGTCTAAACTTTAGGAAATCGTATTTATTTCTGCATCTCAAAAAATCATTTTCAAATCATTTTTGTAATTTTTTGATAAGAACATATATGTAGGATGACTTTGTTAAATTTATGACTTAGAAATGATACATATTTCTAATATTCATATAATAGTTGATAAACTGTAAGCAGTTCGTAAGAAAGGTATATTAAAAGGTGGTTAACAGTAAAGTTTTTTTTTTTTTTTTTTTTTTTTTTTTTTTTTTAGTATCAACCCTTATAACTAATGGTAAGTCGGTAAGCAAGAGAAATGAAAGTGGTACCTCAATAGAAAATTTAGCAATTAAAATATAATATAAATGTTAGCTAATAATTTATGCGGGAAAAAGTTCATAGGTCACTCAAATAAATATTGGTAATTTCATATAATAGTCGATACATTTAAAGCGATGGCAAGAAAAGTCAACAAAACCATGTAACAAATAAGGAAAAAAAATCTGGTCTAAGATAAGAAAATTTGGTAATATGAAAAACAACTTATCGACTACTAACTCAAATAAGATTTGGTAATGCAAAATTAGCCGGTAACTTAATTGAAGAAAAGTTGGTAATAACTTTAAGGTTGCTAATCTCTAGCTAGTTGGTAAGTAAGATGAATAAAAGTTGAAAACTCCATAGAAAAGTTGGCAAATTTACAAAAATATATAAGTAAACATTGGGAGCAACTCAAATTAGAGTTAATGATCTAACGATAGAAAGTCAAGCAATCACATGGATAAAAGTTGATAAATTCATATAAAAGTTGATATGTATAAGGTGTTTGTAAGAAAGACAAACAAAGTTGATAAATTAAAAAATTAAATAAACATTGATAAGTAACTCAAATAAAAGCTCATAAACTGAAAATGAGTTAGCAATTTTTTTTTTGAAAAAAATGAGTTAGTAATTTAAATGGAAGAAAGTTTGTGAGTCTTTTGAATTAAAAATGTAAATTAATATAAGAGTTTGAAACTTTAAGGCTCTGCCAAGAAAAAGAAATAAAAATAATAGAAAAATTAAAAAAAAAAAAAACTGGCAATTTGCAAATGATTTCTAAGTGAAATTGATCTAATGATTATATTAAAAGACCATCAAAAAGTTTAAGACTAAATTTACTAAATTGAAAAATTTAGAATTGGAGTGCTTGCCGTACAATAAATTTATAACTTTTTAAATAATTTTCTCAAGGTATATCATACGAGTTCATTACAACAACCTAATTTCACAACGGTATGGATTTTTTTATGGTACCGTCATATCCTACTTTTATGTGAATATAATGAATCTTGTCAGCTTTTCAATCCGTAGCCCAATTTTAAACAAAGGGGGACCAAAGTTCACGTGTTGGGGGGCCTCATCACATTTTTTATGGATGCGAACGGGGAGGTTGCATTCCGACAGCGATCACTTGCATGCTGCCGAACACCAAAAATGAAGTAGAAAAACGACCAATTGGAACAGGAGATCGAAAGTCAACTAGGGCCAAAATGCCGGGAAAAGTGGAGTAGGTAGATGATTTTATAAATAAATGACCGGCCAAAACCCTAAACTTGTGTGGTTAACGTGCTAGTTTCATTTAGATATGCCATAAATAAATTTATTTAATTGTCTTCAACTTTAAGATTCCAGAGCCGTCTTCAGATGCTTTCCCAAATTCAGTAAAGGCCTTTGAAAATTCCAGAACTGATATTTATAAATAATTTTAACTTGTTTATTTTTATTTAAACATTCTTTTGATCAAAAACAATATTTGGTTACGGAAAATATGTTTATCTATTTTCAGCTCGCTAAACAATGTTTGTCATGTCCAGATGTTATTATACCTTTTATTTGTATTAGTCCATGATATCTTTCATCATAATGAAAATGAATGTCAATTAGTTAGAATTAACTAAAGTAGCACATTTATTTATATATAAAATTCAAAGAACTGCTCTAGATGTTCGAACGATATCCTCATCGTTTATCATCACACACAAGCAAGTTTTTAATTATTGAAGAACAAATACAAATTTCAAAGATGCCGATAGCTCTTAAATGACAGAGGGTACCCTCATTTTTTGCGTTTAAGAATAGAAAAAAGTGATTACATAAATGTAACCAAATGACTTTTAAGAAGTGAAAATGGTATGTATTCCATCAAACGGCTACAAAGCATATGCCATATGCCCTAGTAGGTTCCATGTGCAAAAGCCTTTTTGTTAGGTTGCCACATGCCAAAATAAGATGTTTATTTTTCTGTGAGTAATGAATTTAGAGATGTACACAGAAGTAACCATGATTTTGATGCAACTCGCAAGCATATCTGGCATCGAATCTGAATCTTGATATAATATATATATATAATATATATATATATATATATATATAGAGAGAGAGAGAGAGAGAGAGAGAGTGGTGATAGTGATTGCAAATGGTCTATGGAATTGATTTCCTAAATGATATACTATTTGTAAGTGGGCATTCAAGATGAGTGTGTTTGTATTTAAGCACTATGAGAAATTTACAAAATCACTCCGTAATCGTAAACTAACTTTGCATAAGTTAAGTGTGTCAAGCATTTGTTTCATAATGAAAAAAGATGGGTTCAATGAATAGCATTGTTCCATCGGTTTTGGGTCCCACAATGAAATATGTTCCATCAAATGTTATATTTTGGTTTTTATTAAAGGGGACATAGGCTCTATGCTAGTATGGGACGGAGAAGGTCAAATGCTAATAGAGATATATAATATATAGTCTCGAACCTAATGGAGTCGATCAATACAAGCTTGGAATCAATGATGACCAATGAAGAAATCTAATCAACATCTTGATTCACACACACTTCAACACACTAATAAAACCCCATTAAAAGCAACGTGGTTTGTACAACATCGAACCTAATTTGACAACGCTGGACATTGAAAATAATACCGAGAAGGCATTGCTCCTAATTGGGTTCGAGGACACAACATCAGAACCTAATCAATAACTCTAGACAGTGGAAACAACACCTGGTAGGTACTACTCCTAGATGAATATAAGGACATGACGTTGAAACCAAATTGACAACACTGGATGGTGGAAACAACATCGGTAGGTACTGCTCCTAAATAGATATGAGGACACAATGTTGAATTTTAATTGACGACGTTAGACAGTGGACTCAACAGTTGGTAGGTACTGCTTTTAGATGGATATGAGGACACAACATCGGAATTTAATCGACGACAGCACTACCTAGAATATAGGCACTCGCAAGAATTGAGTCTACGAAAGGAATCTCAAGCTATAACTAAACTAAGCTAGGCTTAGAAACTGAAAGGATAAGATGAAGGATTTTTGTGTGTTGTTCCCCTCGAGGAGGGGGGCCTTTCGTTGGATTATCTACGGTATTTATAGCCCAATCTGGTAACCATCGACGGTCGGTTGAATCCTCCTTGAAAGTCGCTTCACGTTCTCTGCTTAACCGCTTTATCCATATCTTGTTGTCTTTTGACTTGTTTGACAATACTCACATGACTTGTGCAGCAAGTATTTGTGACATCCCGAATTTTGGGCCCTAATTTCGACTGGATAAATAGGATCGGGTTCGTTCAATTGAAGCCGGGGGTTGTGAAATTGAGGAATATGAGGGATTTTTGGATGAAGAAAATAATCAATTTGATAAGTGAGACATCAATTGATTTTATGGGAGTCAATTTGAAAGGAATTAAGGGAAATTATAAAGTTCGCCTATGGTCGTACTTTTAGGATTTAAATTGATTCTATGGACAAGCCAAGATGTGAATTAAAATAAGGGGACATTGGATTAATTTTTGTGGACTTCAATTGGATTCAATTGGAAGGAAAATTGAAGAAATTAAGAGGTACAAAGTTTGGACCCCGGCGGAAAACCAATTGCACCCATTGGAGAAGTTGTGGGAGGTAGTGGGGTGTGATGTCATGCATGAGGTCATGGTGGGCCACTAGAGGAAAGAAAGAAAGAAAGAAAGAAAGGAAGAAAAAGGAAAAGAAAGGGGAGAGAGCGAGAGGAGGTGGGGCCCACTTGTCATCCCCAACCTTGAGAAGAAGGAGAAGAAGAGGGGGAGAGAGAAAGGGAAAAGAGGGGAGGAAGGAGGTTCGGCCGACCCCCCGTCGACCGCACGTCGCCCACCCGCCGCCGCGTCGCGCGCCACCGCCGTCGCGCCGTGCGGCCGCCAGCCGTGCCGCCTCCGCCTCACCCCGCCGCTCCGCCTCGCCCCCGCACCCGTCGCCCCCTCCGTCCAGCTCGCCGTCCCGCAGCCCCCGCGTGCCCGTCCCCGCGCAGCTCAGCCGCCCTCGGCCGCCGTCCACCGCCCGTCAGCCGTCGCCTCGCCGCTGCCGCGTCCAGCCGCCCCTCTCCCGCCGCCGTTCAGCCCTCCGCTAGCCACTGTCCAGCAGACCCAAAAATGGGGTTTTCAGCCCGCTTTGGGGCCGATTTGGCCTCCTTCCCGGCCCCGGATGCTAGGCCCGCTTTGGAGTTTATCGATCCCGGCGTCGCGCTCGTCGTTTTGGTCCGTCCGGCGCGTTAATCGGGTGAGTTACCTCACTAATCCTTGATTAGCCGGTTAATTATGCCCTAAGTGTGTTTAATTTGAATTAAGTGTGTTTAGGTGGTTATATTAGATTATTTTAATATAAGTTGGATTAAGGAAATTGGATTAAGTTAATTTGGGTTTAATTAAGGTTAAAAGTGATTTGTTTAATGTTAAGTGTGATGTGACATATTAGAATTTAATTTAGATTTATTTAAATTGGTTCGAAATTCGGATAAATAAAATAATATTAAAATATTCCGAAATTAATTAAATATTATTATTAAAAAACGGAAAAATTTATTTTTAGCCCCTATTGCTCGGAATTTCGTGCCGATCGCCGCTTGTGATGTTAGAATTTTAATTTGATGCTTGATTTGTGGCGAATTGAGTGTGATTGTGTAAATTAGGGGTTACGTGTAGAAATTCCAATTGTAGAATTTGATGGGGATTTGGCCATGATTAACCGCCTATTAGAGGCCGTGCCTATTGGGGCCGTGATGCCACTAGTTGTTGAACCGCCTATGAGAGGCCGTGCCTTGTGAGGCCGAACCACCTATTAGAGGTCGTGCCTTTGGGGCCGTGATAACCACCTTTTGAAGGTCGTGCCGAGTGGGGCCGGGATGCCACTAGTGTTGAACCACCTTTTCGAAGGTCGTGCCGAGTGGGGCCGTGATGCCACTAGTTGTTTGAACCACCTTTTCGAAGGTCGTGCCGAGTGGGGCCATGATGTCACTAGTTGTTTAACCACCTTTTCGAAGGTCGTGCCACGTGGGGCCGTGATTACCACTATCGGTTGAGTTTACCTTTAGGGCCGTGGTTGGGAGCATTAATTGAATTGCTAGAATGACATGTAATCGGCCGAGCCGATTGATCGCTGAGACGATCCAAGTGGTTGATTGATTGATGATGTGATTGTGCCGTGCTTTATTTAATTGTCATATTTGCAAGTGATTGAATGATATAAGTTGTACTAACCTGCAAGCGCGGACTGTTGCGAGGTAAGTCTTCTTGATGTGTGGTTAGGTCATCTTTGGGCGTATTTTCTTTCTAATAGGGGCTTAGGAGGGGTGAACTTGCTGAGACAATGTCTCACCCCGTTGTGGGAAACACATTTCGGGGCCGCGAGATGAGGATTCCGGCGGAGTCGGGTGGACCGCCGGTGAAGTTGGGCAAGGAGTGCGAGCCAAGAAGATGGAGGATTGAATCGATTAGTAGTCATAGGACTGTTCTTTCTTTTGGTGGGCCGATCTCTAGTGTATAGACTCGGACCTATTTCGGCTGCATGTAAACCTTGTTTGATTTTATGATTGTATGTGGTTTGTATTAAATTGATTTTTGTCCCTGCTATCCAATCCCGTGTTTAATTTGTCAGGGGATTCTTATTACGTTTCGCATGCGCATAATAAAAATTAAATTGGGTCGGCGACACTACATGTGAATGTCGCATTATCACGACCATGGCGGGTTGTTCACGTGTCTCGGGGTTCGGGGCGTGACAACCCCGTTTAAGTGGTATCGAGCATGGTCGGTGAATGGAGTGATAAGGGCGATGAGTCATGGGATAGTTAGTAGGAAAGGCTTTAATATTCTAATGCATGTGATTGATAGTTGCTTGGTAGCTTGTTTGTGTGGTCGCTCTGTGTTTGTTTGAGAAGCGGGCGTTTGTGTTGAGCCTGTTGCGTGAGTGACCGAGTGTCGTGGGCCGCTTAGTGAGGGTTGTAGGCCCTGCGTTTCGGGGCAGGCCATTGTTGAAAGTTGGTGCCCGTGGTGCCCGGGTAGTGTGCAAGTTTGGGCCAGTGTGAGTGGTGAAGCATTATCTCTAGTCAATGCTTTGGAGTAGTAGCCCCCGAAGGCTCAAGGCTTGCTCGGTTTTTGTGGATGCTTGAGAGGTTGGGAGATAGAATGGGCGTAGGGCCGCCGCTTCGATCCGGCCGCGTTGCCGCCGTCACCATCGCGCCGCCGCTGGGCCGTGACCGCCGTTGTTGTCGTTGCTTCTACCGCTGCTAGGGTTGTGACTGTTTGTTGTGACCATGCCCGTTGAGGCCTGTTATGGAAATCGATCGAGGATCAAGCTATCGTATCGAGTTGAGGTTCAAGGGTTGCCCCGTTATTGAGAATGAATTATTCCGACATCCGGTAAAGGTGTAGGTCTTGCAAATGATAATCCTCTCGGAAGCAATTGTTGGAAAATGCCACGTTATCTCGCACTTCAAAGGACACAAGGAATCCGCAACCTTCACGTGAAGATCTTCAAAAGCTGACTTCGTCTTTTCTCGTACATTTGATGTCGCGCATCTCAAAATAATGGATGAGATAAAAGGGTGTATAAAAAGGTTATCTGTCACGACAAAGTAGATGAAGACCCTCACAATAATGCGTTGCTAAGTGAGGCAATAGTTAAACCATTGGACGATCACAATAGGCCATTGAAGAAACGAAAATTGGATGCTTCAGAGATATTCATGGGGGATGAGCTCAAGAATGATGAAGGCAAGTCAATTGATGCTGTCGAGCATCAGGCTCCACTACAAGTGGAAGTGCATCTGAGAATAAATCGAGTAAAGATCTCAATGAATCTTCGAAAGGAGAGGGAGACCTCTTTTTGAAGCCAGAGGAGAAATGGATGGAACTCTCTCATGGGAAGTTGGATGAAGTGTCCTGTCATCAATCTCCTCATAAGGATGACAAAAACAACTATGAAGCATTGCAAGCTCCTTTGCCAATTGATGTTGACAAGAACACATGGCTCAAGAAGCTCTCTGTTAGTTTGAATCATGACAGTATTGTAATTCAGTTTAATCAGTTAGCGTACGGAAGTTTGGAATCATTGAAAGTCAAAGAAGGACTTAAATCCTTGTGATTCTTCATTGAAGATGACCTGGTCCAGTTCGACGATTATCAAATCTACAGAGCCACTATAATGGGTGCGTCAGTTGAGGGGTTGGACATGGAGAATATAATTGTGGCACAAGAGTCTTCTAAGGTATGTTATGGAGAATTGTCAGGTTGGTTGCCAGGGTTGTTGTCAGAAAGGGAAATAGAGTGGTGATTGATTAAGTACCTGGAACAGAGCCGGTCCCTAAGGCTCCTTACCGGATGGTGTTATCTGAGTTAAAAAGGACTGAAGGTGCAGATGCAGGAATTTGGATAAGGGATTCACATGTTCTAGTGCATCACCTTGGGGAGCACCTGTTCTATTAGTGAAGGAGAAAGTTGGTGTGTTGTGGTTGTACATTGATATTTCTCAAGACCGACTGGAGGTCAGGGTGTTATCAATTGAGGATCAGGAAGAAAGACATGTCGAAGTTGGCATCGTGCGTTCAATACAGCGAGCATGAGTTCACCGTAATGTTGTGTGGCTTTGACGGGTACCTTAACGGTTTGTTTGGGTCTTATGAGCAGAATGTGTAAGGGTACTTAAATCGCTTGTGATTGTGTTCGGTGAAGTTATCCGGATGTATTCGAGAGAATGCCAAGGGGCACGAGAGACATTTAAGGATGATACTTCAGACCTTGAGGGCTCTTGAATTTCATATTAAGTTTAGTTAGTGCAAGTTTTGGATGACTTGTGTACCGCTGGTAAGTCACGAGATTTCAGGCGAAGAAATCTTCGTGGACCCCGTCAAGATTAAAGCAGTGAACAGTTGGCCGAGATTGACTACAAGAATGAGATCCGAGTTTCGAGTTTAGTAGAGTGTTACAGATAGTACGTATATGGGTTTTCTTTCAGTGTTAGCACCGCCGTTGACAAGACTACCGAGGAAGGAAGAAAAGTTCGTGTGGATAAATAAGTGAGAGTGTAGTTTTCAAGAGCCTAAGAAGAGGTTGACTACTTTTTGCACCCGTGTGGGCCATTCCGTTTGGTCCTGGAGGATGTAAGATCTTCAGTGATGCATCATTTAAATGATTGGATTGCTTAATGATGCAGTATGATAGGGTTATTGCACGTGTGTCCCATCAGTTGAGACCTTATGAACAGAATTACCTGACAGACGACTTGGAATTCATAGCAACAATTTCCGCTCTGAGGATCTAGAGATGTCATTAGTGTGAAGAGGGACTCCAGACCTTTATCGATTGTCAAAGCCTCAAAGTAATTATTCTCTTAGGAGGAGGGATTGAATAAGGTAGCGCTGTGAACCAGATTTTTAAAGGACATGGATAGTGGTACCGGTATCACCCGGAAGGATGAAAGAAGTCACCGATGCTTCAAGTTGAAAGTCTTCAATTGTGCACGATCGGCTAAAGTATTGATTTTATTAAAAAAAAAAAATGGTTCAAAATTTTGGTTTTCAAAATGGAGGTAGGCTACCCTTTGAATTTTATAGCCGCCAAAAAAAAAAAAAAAAAAATTTGAAACTTGTAAAATTGAACCGAGATGCTCAAGTTTTATTCGGCGCGTAATCGATGTACGTAGATGTTCAGAAAGTTTGATAAGAGGATGCTAGTAGGAAAAAGATTGACTTTGAGATCTCTGAGGATAGAAAGTTCGGGTTCCAAGAGTGATTGAATACACCTGATAGTGTAGCACTCAAGGAGAAAATCTTGTCAGAAGTTCACTAAGATATTGCAGTTTTGACCAGATGGTGCAAGTAAGTCAGAATCGGCATCAGTTTAGTTGGTAGGCTGATGTGAAGATGAAAATCGCCAAGCAGGTTGCAAGTGCCAGAGTTGTCAGTAAGTGAAAGTCCAGTAATGCAAACTCAGAGAATTTTACCATCACTTAAGAGTCCCCAATGGGAATGAAGATATATCACAATGGAACAAAGTGTGATGAGCTTACTAAGGATTCGGGGATTACCGATACCATTTGAGGACAAAGTGGCCGATTGATGGAAGGAGTTGGTCCGTTTTGATATGATACGAATGAATCTTGTTTTGGGTGTGCAACATCCAGGTATTTGGATTCTGACTTTGATTGGATAAGTTGGGCGTTTCATCGGCGCGACTTTAGTATTTTTATCTGAGTTGGCCACTCACGAGATAACTAGACTAGCTAGGTGAGTTATTAAGGGCTTTAAGGCAAATTGACTTGACGATTCGACCAGAATCGACTTCTCGACCATGTTTATCTTTACGATCATTGCGGCACGTATAAAATCGAATTGAGATCAAAGATAGGTTAGTTCGACTGGGATGAATGACCAATCGTGGGTGACCCCACTGAATTGGAAAACTCTCATCGACTGACACTAATTTGATCATTCTGTCGTTTTGATACCCTGTGTCCGTATTTGAATCCTCGAGATTTTCACGACAATCGAGAATCGACACTGTGTCGAGTGGGTTCATTGTGGCTCGAAGGAAATCGACCACGGGTCATTTGTCCTAAAAAGTTCTGAGAACTACCTAGTAGCCTAGGTCACACCAAAAGTGCGTCAGAGTGAAATTAACCGCTAATCTAAGTTCGATTTCAGAAATTCGAAGATTTTGTTATGTTATGGACTCGGGTATATCGAAGTGTGTGGGCATCGGATAATTCACCGGCATGGAGTGCCGGGGGTGATTTATATTTCGAGTCCAGATCAGAGGTTACAAGTTTGGCAGAGTTTTTAGAGGGGTTCTTTCAGGGGGGTTCTTCCTTAAGCAGTGCTTAACAGAGGGTACAGAATTCAGTGGTAAAAAGAGAAAGTGAAGAAAGATCACAGACCAAGGTTAGCCCAGAAATCAATGTTTGCAGTGGTCAGATCAGTGTCAGAGTGAAGGTTAGACAGAGCTATCGGAAATTTCAGTAATTGAGCTTCAAGGGTTCATTAGAGAGTTGAGAAGAAGAGATCAGATGTGAAAGACAGGGTGTCAGGTGGGAGAAGTTCAGTTCAGTTGTTGGTTCAGAAAGACCATATTTGGTATACCAAGATGGTATCCTGGATCGAAATGGTTGGACATCACGAAGAGACCGAAGGACTAGTTTGGAATAGTGAGACCCATGGAAACGGAAATACCCCGCCTTTTTGCATGAGGATTGGTAAAAATTTAAATTTCGAGGACGAAATTTTTATAAGAGGGGAAGAGTTGTGACATCCCGAATTTTGGGCCCTAATTTCGACCGGATAAATTGGGCCGGGTTCGTTCAATTGAAACCGAGGGTTGTGAAATTGAGGAATATGAGGGATTTTTGGATGAAGAAAATAATCAATTTGATAAGTGAGATATCAATTGATTTTATGGGAGTCAATTTGAATGGAATTAAGGGAAATTATAAGGTTCGCCTATGGTCGTACTTTTAGGATTTAAATTGATTCTATGGACAAGCCAAGATGTGAATTAAAATAAGGGGACATTGGATTAATTTTTGTGGACTTCAATTGGATTCAATTGGAAGGAAAATTGAAAAATTAAGAGGTACAAAGTTTGGACCCCGGGGAAAACCAATTGCACCAATTGGAGAAGTTGTCGGAGGTAGTGGGATGTGATGTCATGCATGAGGTCATGGTGGGCCACTAGAGGAAAGAAAGAAAGAAAAAGGAAAAGAAAGGGGGAGAGAGAGAGGAGGTGGGGCCCACTTGTCATCCCCAACCTTGAGAAGAGAGAGAAGAAGAGGGGGAGAGAGAAAAGGGAAAAGAGGGGAGGAAGGAGGTTCGGCCGACCCCCTCGGTCGACCGCACGCCGCCCGCCCGCCGCCGCGTCGCGCGCCACCGCCGTCGCGCCGTGCAGCCGCCCGCCGTGCCGCCTCCGCCTCACCCCGCCGCTCCGCCGCCCCGCACCCGTCGCCCCCTCCGTCCCAGCTCGCCGTCCCGCAGCCCCGCGTGCCCGCCCCTCGCGCAGCTCGGCCACCGTCCACCGCCCGTCGGCCGTCGCCTCGCCGCCGCGCCGCGTCCAGCCCCCGCCCCTCTCCCGCCGCCGTTCAGCCCTCCGCTGGCCACCGTCCAGCAGACCCAAAAATGGGTTTTTCAGCCCGCTTTGGGGCCGATTTGGCCGCCTTCCCGGCCCCGGATGCTAGGCCCGCTTTGGAGTTTATCGATCCCGGCGTCGCGCTCGTCGTTTTGGTCCGTCCGGCGCGTTAATCGGGTGAGTTACCTCACTAATCCTTGATTAGCCGGTTAATTATGCCCTAAGTGTGTTTAATTTGAATTAAGTGTGTTTAGGTGGTTATATTAGATTATTTTAATATAAGTTGGATTAAGGAAATTGGATTAAGTTAATTTGGGTTTAATTAAGGTTAAAAGTGATTTGTTTAATGTTAAGTGTGATGTGACATATTAGAATTTAATTTAGATTTATTTAAATTGGTTCGAAATTCGGATAAATAAAATAATATTAAAATATTCCGAAATTAATTAAATATTATTATTAAAAAAACGGAAAAATTTATTTTTAACCCCGGTTGCTCAGAATTTCGTGCTGATCGCTGCTGTGATGTTAGAATTTTAATTTGATGCTTGATTTGTGGCGAATTGAGTGTGATTGTGTAAATTAGGGGTTATGTGTAGAAATTCCAATTGTAGAATTTGATGGGGATTTGGCCATGATTAACCGCCTATTAGAGGCCGTGCCTATTGGGGCCGTGATGCCACTAGTTGTTGAACCGCCTATGAGAGGCCGTGCCTTGTGAGGCCGAACCACCTATTAGAGGTCGTGCCTTTGGGGCCGTGATAACCACCTTTTGAAGGTCGTGCCGAGTGGGGCCGGGATGCCACTAGTGTTGAACCACCTTTTCGAAGGTCGTGCCGAGTGGGGCCGTGATGCCACTAGTTGTTTGAACCACCTTTTCGAAGGTCGTGCCGAGTGGGGCCATGATGTCACTAGTTGTTTAACCACCTTTTCGAAGGTCGTGCCACGTGGGGCCGTGATTACCACTATCGGTTGAGTTTACCTTTAGGGCCGTGGTTGGGAGCATTGATTGAATTGCTAGAATGACATGTAATCGGCCGAGCCGATTGATCGCTGAGACGATCCAAGTGGTTGATTGATTGATGATGTGATTGTGCCGTGCTTTATTTAATTGTCATATTTGCAAGTGATTGAATGATATAAGTTGTACTAATCTGTCTGCGGCGCGGACTGTTGCGAGGTAAGTCTTCTTGATGTGTGGTTAGGTCATGCTGAGGCGTATTTTCTTTCTAATAGGGGCTTAGGAGGGGTGAACTTGCTGAGACAATGTCTCACCCCGTTGTGGGAAACACATTTCGGGGCCGCAGATGAGGATTCCAGCGGAGTCGGGTGGACTGCCCGGTGAAGTTGGGCAAGGAGTGCGAGCCAAGAAGATGGAGGATTGAATCGATTAGTAGTCATAGGACTGTTTCTTTCTTTTGGTGGGCCGATCCCTAGTGTATAGACTCCGACCTATTTCGGCTGCATGTAAACCTTGTTTGATTTTATGATTGTATATGGTTTGTATTAAATTGATTTTTGTCCCTGCTATCCTATCCCGTGTTTAATTTGTCAGGGGATTCTTATTACGTTCCGCATGCGCATAATAAAAATTAAATTGGGTCGGCGATACTACATGGGAATGTCGCATTATCACGACCATGGCGGGTTGTTCACGTCGTCTCGGGGTTCGGGGCGTGACAGTATTGACCGCTCATTTGATTATGCATGCCCTTTTAAGTACCAATCATTCCTGCTTAAATCTTGACGCCAATTCTATTTGAATTTTATGTCTTCAATAGTGTCTATTGACCTTGACACATGGCAATCAACTATTTATCATCGAATCACGTATCTCCACTTGAAGGCCCATCGAAATCAAGTCCAACGGCTCTTGACTAACCTGGGTTGGGTTAATGTTAATCACAGCCTACACGTGACAACGGGGATGATTTTGAATGTCTATGGTTGTGACCAGCACGTGACAAAAAGGATAATTTCGGATGTCAACAAGCACGAAATAAGGTTTTGATATCGATCGTGGATTCATGAAAGAACCAGCCCTTCAGGGCACTTTGTTGGCCTTGTCGAGAAAAATTTGACTTGTTGAAAGGAGCCTTATAAAAGAAGTCTGGCATGTCATTCCGCCTTCCAAGTTTCAAGCTCCTCCTTCTTTTCTATTAATAGAATAGCAAATGACAAGAGCTAGGAATTATTACATAAGTTCATTCTCATAGTTTTGCTGAGTTTAATCATTAAAGAAAATTTAAGTTGTTTTTCTCCTTTCCAATTAATTGGTAATAAATTATTTGAGTTTTTTTTTTTTGGGCGGTAAATTATTTGAGTTTGAGACGAATTTTTCTTTGGGGCCAATAGACATGTCTCATGTTGTGCAGTTTGAACTTGCAGCGGCATGCAAAAGTCAACGCCTTATATGTCCTATTTCTCCCTTATAAGTATTGCACTCTAAGCTAAGAAGAAGATATCATTTGCCCAACGAAGTCTTCTTCTTCTTCACTTCCCTTTTGCATGCCACTAATAATGGAGATCGGTCCAAGAATGGTGGCTATTGTTGTTATATTCATGAGCTTTGCCGTCTTCCTAGGCATCATTTCTGCTGATCCCGACATGCTCCAAAATGTTTGTGTTGCCGATCTCACTTCCAGTAAGAGCATATAAGCTCTTCTATGTGTGTTACTTATAATCTTCTTCGTAAACTACCCACAACTCCAGACGAGTATCGATAAACCCTAAACATTAAGGGTGCATTTAGTAACATTTCTGTTCCGAGGAATAATTTCTTTTTTAGAAATAGTTTTTTTCTATTTATATTCCCTAGAACAATTTCTAAATAAAATAACGTGTGTGGTAACTATACAAAAATTATATTCCTAAAATAAAGAAAGAATATGAATGCATTTGGTGCGACCTATAAATTTTTTCATGTCATAGAATTTCTTTTAATATTTAAATACTTTTTTCTTTTTTTTTTTATTTTCTTTTTCCTCTCTTCTTTCTCCTCCTCTAGTTGATGGCTAGCAGCTGGCGACCAACAATTGATGATGGTGGTAGTCTAGGTAGCACCGACACATTGTCGAAGCTTCCGAGTCGTGTTCGACACATGTCGATGTGTTCGACACGCTCGAACACGCTTGAACACGTTTGGACACGTGTTGATCACGTGTCGACAAATCCGACACGTGGTCAACGCTTGTTGACATGCTTCGACACGCGTGTCCGAAAGGGTGGAGGCCGCAAGCGAAGGCGAGCCCGCGACGGCAAGAGACGGCTAGATAAAGAGAAAAGACTGAGGCGAGGGCCATGAGGAGGAACTTCACGAGGGTCCCGGCTGTTGTGATTGCGCTGTTCGTGGCCAAGCCCACAGTGCCGAACGATGTGTTGGCCAAGGTATATAAGGAGGTTGAGATGATCAAGGCTAAGCTTGCCCCCAAGAGCTAGTCTCCTTGTAAAACTACAGACGCTTCAATTCAAGTTTGATTTGGCCCTCAAATAGAATCAAGTTTGACATTGCAATCTCCATTCTACTCCTCCGAGAATTATTATCTTCATTGGTCACAAAATCCCCATGTTTGTAATCTTTATGTACCCTTTTTATCGAATAAAGAGGTTTTCAACCGCCAAAAAAGGTTGGAAGATATTACCACTTTGTGCTACTGAAGTCAACTTTAGAGCTTCCTTTGAAAATTTTTATATGATCTATCTAAATGTTAATAAATTACCTACTCCAACCTGTCTAATTGATCAAACAAAATAAAACTTGGCTTTTTCCTCTCCATCCTGTCCTTGAACAAGATCTGGGGAATTAGCAATTTTAAATGAGCTGTGTATACGGAAAGATGCAACTTTGACAAGGCATAAACATATGATCATAGTGGCAAATTATGATAAAAAACCTCAAATTGGTGCACCCTTAACAAATTTACCCTCTATTTGTTTCCATTAAATTTTACTATCAAATTGCTAAGTGAGATGATGCATAATAGTTGACCGATGTACTAATTTGTGATTTTACTCTCTATTTGTCACAGTTATACTAGTTTTGCGATTTTTTGTAATATTAATCCAATTTAACGAAGGGTATATTTGTTATAAATTGTGGTTATTTGGGGTAACTTTGTCACGGATATACTAATTTGGGTTTTTTCATGGAAAAAAAATTAATATGGGATAAGTTTATCATAGATTTACCATTTTGAAGTTTTTTGTAGTATTAACCTATAATAGAAATACTTTTGCTTTGACCACACAATTTACTAACCGACACCGCTAGGTCAAACCACCTAACACGAGTGTTGATTATATATTAGCACACGAATATTATTTATGCGTAGTTTATTTTATTAATTAAATAAATTTCACTTGATAAAGACATTCACTTAATTTTAAAGAGAAAACGATGGTATAAACATATATCTTAGTCTATTTGCAAGTTAGGTCGGGTTAATGTCCAAGTTTAATTCATTTGTTTCTAAAAAAGGAAAATTAAAAAAAGATTATATAGTTTATATAATAGGGTTAGTTTATGGTTAATCCTAATTCATGTTATTAGCTGTTGACACCTAATTTTGGAAAAATAAAATTGCATTTTGGACAAATAAATGAAAAAATGGAAAAAAAATGGGGAAATTGATTTGATTGTTCATGCATGGAAGTTTGAAATTCTGATGAGTATTCGAGATCGTCATTAAATGCAGAAACAATTTTGAAATCAAGTGAGTAAGGGGCAAGAATTTTTGCAAAATGGAAGAAATCCGAACAAAATCGAGGCGATTGTGAAATCATGCTCGATTTATAGCTCGATTTAATGTGACTGGAGATGGAAACTCATAAAATGCCATACAAAGCGGCCGTTCGGAATCATTATAAAAGAGAAGTCCATTTTTCGTAACAACGGGGGGTTGGAAAATTGTTGAGAGAGAATTGGTGAGGGGGGGAATTTCGAAAATAAGAGAGACACACCTTTAGGAATCTGGAGTCCAGGCTCTCGAGAATTCTCCGATTGGTCTATTGGATGGTGCAATCCTCTTGACGACGTCCCACATTCATCATGCGTCATGGATATTGACGAAAAGCATAAAGCTAAGTTGAGCTTCCTTGTTTAAGTTTGATTGTGTGCGATTCCAATTTGCCACTTGAACTAATGTGATTTGATTTTTGTTTCTTCCCTTGATTAAGCTCCTACATCTCCGATGATAATTCCAGCGGTGAGACATCGAAGTGGCCAATATACCAAAGCGCTGATTGCCATCCAGTGATTTCATTGTGATAAAACCGGGTTGTTTCTCTCCCTATTAAAGTTGTTCACTCCATATTTTCGGTATTAACTTTGTTTTGTTCTGATGTTGTGATTGTAGGCAATTCAATGCCGAACAAAAGGCCACACAATTCCATATTCCTCCACACTTGCATCAGCCACAGCGCCGGCACCTCCTCAGCCCGCGTCGTCCCCGCCCGCGACCTGCTCGCCCGTTGACGCGTCTGGCCCGCCCATTCGTCAATACAACACGCCTTCTATTGTGGTGTTGAGTCCCTATTGTTGGTAGTTTAGTTTTAGTTTTAGTTTTATTTATTTATTTATTTTATGTTATTTTATTATCATTTTTTAAGTTTTGTTATTATTGTTTAAATTAGAACTCAATATGTCAATATTGATTTCTTGAATTTTGTAGGCATTATCGGCTAGGATTTTGTCCGGAATTATTATAATTATTAATTTAATCCGAGAGACATCGGATTATTTTTTTTAATTATATTAATTTTTGGGCTTTTCGGTAGAATTTTAATTGTTAAATCATTATAATTATTAATTTGGTCCGTAAGACTTCGAATCGGATTTTTAATTATTTTGAACTCTTTGTTGTGATAATTAGGGTTATGATAATCGTTAATTTGACCTGTGAGACAACAGGTTATTTCTTTCGATTATTTTAATCCTTTATTTTGTTGATAGTTTAGTTTTAATAATTACTTATCTTAAAAAAATAAAAATTCACAAAATCATAAAAATTAAAAATTAAAACATTGCATGAGCATATAGGTTTAATAGTGGATGAGCACTCATGTGGTCATCATATTTTGCATGATAGTAACCGAGGTTAAAATAAATGCAAGCTGCCTGCATAAAAAACATTTTCTAAAAATAAAAAGAAATGGTACCGAAAGGGCATTAGATAAGCCTAATGTAACTAAGTCTCCGTACCCTTAGCCTCTGGTTCGTAGGAGTAAAATAATCCTCCCGTTATTTTACTTAGGTGTCTAATTAGCCTACCGGAAAATGATTAGTGGCGACTCCTAGATAAAATTCATCTGCATGTTTAAAAACTTAAATCCTAAGTCGCGAATTGGTATGGGCCTGGGAGGGCCCGAGCTAAGTTTAAAACTTAGTAGTCCATTAACCTAAATTCTAGGTGGTGCACCCGGAAAAATTAGGTCATGACATTAGAATTGCGTAAGGTTATATTTAAATTATTAATATAGCTTGCACGTCATTTAGAATTTTATCTAGTCCATTAATGCATGTTACATTAAAATTCATATAGTCATAGTACTTAAATTAATTAATGTCCCAAAAAAATTAATTGTCCTTGCATTTAGAAACCATGTTCAGGTCATGCATTCATTATATTTGTTTGGTTCCTAGTTAACATCATTGCAGAGTACTTGATGCGTTGGACGATAAAAGAAACTTTGCTTTTAATTTGCTTAGCCCATCAAATTCGTTCTCTCTGAGTAATCTATTTTTAAATTTGATTATTAAGTATTACATTACTTGTCAGCACACCCACATGATTACCCATCACATGTTACTGGTTTAGAATTAAAAATAGACAAGATTGCTTGCAAAATATTTATGAAATAAAGAGGAAAAGGTACCAAAGTGACATTAGATTCATCTAGTGTAATAAAGTCTCTGTATCCACGAAATATCTAATACATAAAGATTCTACTTCGGTTTCTAATTAATCTGTAATAGATTAGTGGCACTCTTATATGTTAAAACGCATGCTTAAATAATTAAATTAAAATTCCAAAGTTATGATTGGTATGGACTTAGGAAAGTTCACGTTAACTATTTGCTTAGTAATTTATTAACTTTCCTTTAGTGGTTGACCTCTACAAAAGGTCGTGACAGCTCTTTGTTGTGAAACGGAGGAGGCTGCTGGCTAGGCAGTGACGATTTGGCTGTGGTGGTGGAGGTGATGGCAATGAACGAGAGAGACTATGTGCTTTTCCACTTACTTTATTCGTGTGAATAACATTTAATAATAACATTCTTTATAAAGGCAACAAACAAACTTAGGAAATTATGATATTTCTTCCAACTAAGGATGAATTTTCAAACAGAACCCTATAATACCGGATGGTTCATTGCTAGCTGTACCAATGAGAATGAAAGTACGCAGACTGATATCGTAACTTGTCTACAATATTAATCTAAGGGTACTTTCATTTCATAAAAAATGAATGATTTGGAAAATATTTTTCAAAAAATGATCGCTTAAATCATTTTAAAAATAAATGAATGGAAATTTTTTTCATCCCCTATGGAAATAGTTTAGTTAGGCATAGATTGTTGTTGATAATGAAAGTATTTTCTATTCTAAACAATATAAATAATCATTTTTTGGAATGTTTTATAAATTATTTATTTTTCACGAAACAAATACACCCTAAGATTCACCAAGCTGGCTTGGCAATAGTTGTAATAAGTTCGTAAATATTATTTCAACATCAGCTTGAATTTAAATCCATTTACCATATTATGTAACATGATTTTATTGAATACACAAAGAAGAAGTTACCTGATATATAGTTTATTTATAAATCGCCATTCTATAATCGCATTGTGTAATATCTTAATTTAAATAAAAATTATTACATCCTAATATTATTACTAGTAAGCGCATCGCATGCAAGCCTTGGCCATTCCTCTAAAATAGAACGAGATTTAATTTATCGATCCAAAATGTTGTCGCTAGGATCTCGTAGATGGTGGTGTGTTAGCTTCAACTTCAATCAAGTTTTCTTGTGAACTCTCATGACCGTGTGAATATAATTCGTGCATGCTTATTTTTAATTTGTACGTACACATGAATGGTGAAATGACACATTCCTCAAAGTATTTTTTTCTTTCTTTAAGGAAAAACACCTCCAATGCAATTTTGTATGGAAAATCTACAATTTTTTAGTACATAGATTGTGTAAAATAAACCTATATAGATTGTGTAAAACACCGCCAAGTTTTTTGAAGGAAAATTTTTTTTTAGGAAGTTATTTATCGACTTTTTGGTGTTTAGATGATAGAAAGCTATTGATAATTAAAAAAAAAAAAAAAATGTTTTCATGTACTGAAAATAACAAATTTAGACTGAGGGAAAATGGCTTCCCTTTCTAGCGAGAAGGAAATTAGTTTTCTTAAACTACCAAACAAATAAAAACTAATATTTTGCTCATTGTCATAAAAAAATATTTTCCTTCATTATTAACTTTTATATGAAACAAATGCATTGCTAGATATGTCTAAAGTTTGAGTCAAAAAATGACAGTTTCCTAATTCAAGTAGGTTTTCTATTTTGAATAGGTTTCCTGATTGAATGGTTTTCATATTGGAGAAGGTTTCCTAAAAAGAGGTTTCCTACTTTGGATTTGATTCTTGCCAATATATAAGAAGTTGAGGCAAAAAGAGTAAGCTTTTCAGAGCCACTATTTGTAATCTTTAATTTATATAATGGATTTTGCTTATCCTCTCCCCATGGTTTTTCCCGCAAGGGTTTGCATGTAAAATATGGCATTCTTTTATTCTTCTCAATTTCAATTTCAATTTCATTATAGTTTCCACATCAGGCATAATAATCTGATATCATAGCCTTAGGATTTTTTTTTCTCGATCTTCTGATTATGACTTCAAGTTCAACAGCGAGATTTGATGTTGAGAAATTTGACAAGAGCGGCAATTTCAATCTATAATAAGTTCATATGTTGGCTGTTCTTACATTAGGTCGTACTTCTCCCTCCCACATATCTTCCTAAGCCCAAGATTCCACTCCCAAACATCTTCCTAAGCCTAAGATTCCACGTCCATTATTGGTGCTAGGAATCACTAGTCACGGTAGCCGATGCATCTCCTAATGCATATCATTCTAGAGGAAACCTTACTTAATATCTTATGTCGATAAACCCTGGGCTCTTGCCTCTCCACACACATTATGGCATATGCCCAAAACATTAGATGGGAAGGCTCTTCTTTTCTGCATATGAGATGATGTATCGCTATTCATCAAGATATAGAATCGAGCACACTGTTCGATTAGAATATTCTTTATTGTTGTAAGCAACCAACCCAATATGAGAAAAGGAGAGAGGTGAATGTCTTCCAATACAAGCCATGTGAGGGGGTCGATGGTGGCAGAACTATCTGGAGAAGATTCACGTAGCCAATTGAAGAGATATGAAATTCTTATTGCCATCCAAAAAGAAGCTGTCTGAGGATTCTTCTTCTGATCACAACTGCATGTATTCCCTTTCTCTTCTCTTTTTATATGTACCGTCAAACCTAGAATCTTTTCTTTCTTAAACATATAGACATTAAATTTTCAAATTGGAATCTGAATTTGTTTCCCCATGAAGCTAATAAACATTTGCACGGTTATGATATGGTACATACTGCCACATATCTTTCACCCTTTGAATAGCCAAGAGTTCCACAGAGAGAGAGAGAGAGAGAGAGAGAGAGAGAGAGAGAGAGAGAGAGTATTGGGGAAGAGATTTATTTTTCATACATATGTTCATTGTAGCTTGCGCATGTCAAGTGTCATAAACCACGAAAATCGCAACGTCTATTGTATCTTGAGAATATATCCAATTTTAGTTGCTTGGTTTGATGCTTTCCTGGCAAGAGTTATCAATGTAAGAGAAGGACCAATCGACATAGTAGTAGACCGGATCAGACCAAACTTGAGCTAAAGAACTGCAACTTCATGCAAATATCTTCGGGAGAAATATGCTTTTTGTAGAAGAGAATATCAGCTTTCATCTATCCAGTCACAAAAAGTCACGTTAATCGAGCAGTTTCTTAAGTAGCTCAAAATAGCAGGTTTACACCAGCTATGTTTTGCTGCATTGACAACCTTTCTGAATAATTTCTTTAGGATATTTTCTTTGCATATTAGCTGTTTTTTCATCGTTTTATTAGGAGGAGATATGAGCTAAACTAACTCTAAAAAATAGTTAAACTTTCTGAGCGTGCCTTGAGTTTCCAGCTCAATGAGAATTCCTTGCATGCATGGCTATTGGCATTGGAATCTCAATACTATCAAAGAGGTGGTTTAGAATTATCTAGCTTTCCCGCATCGACTTCAACTATAGAAAAGGGCATTGCGGCTTGTGTTGAATGTCTGGCAAGCACTACGCAGATTCAACATCTTTACAACTACTAAAATACTTCTGACAACTTTTTCAGAGTTGCCTCCACCCACCTTCAAGGAGTTGTAATTTTGGAACATACATTACCAAACATGTGATGAATACGACATTTCACTACAAAAGCATGACATAACATAGCTACCGAGCAACCAAAGCTATATGGACTCGAAGAAAGACAAGTATAAAGTACTTTTTCGAGTCTAATTAGTTTCTTATTTTGAATAGGATTATGGCTTTCTTATAATTGTTAGCATTCAATCTCAAAGTAGAAGACAGAGGAGAGCAGATGTGTGCAAGCCTCGTCGTCCAGGGCGAACTAGACAGTACCTAATACTTGTGAGAAATTATTGCATGGTTTATAGGCTATGTGAACTTATATCTTCTCAATCATCATTAATAATATGGGATCTAGCATGAGACAGACACGATCATCGATTAAGATGAGCTTGATTTATATAATCTATACACCATACTACATCTTTTGAGGGTGAGTAGCAAAGCCGACTTAATCCAACCCACTGGCATCCCTAGCAAGAACTGACCAACGATGCAGTTCGGTTCAATTTGATGCCCAAGCCGGTGCATCCTACTCAATTCCTCACATTCCTTCTTTCACCCATAAAAGCCCAAAAGGCTCTTTTTAAAATGGTATTAAAAGGTATCATATTATTAGTTGACGCTGCCATTCGAAGTCAATTGAAGAAATGGAGAAGTACTCTCACACGCAATCCTATAATCGAGAAATGCGATGTCTATTATACAATGGTGCTCTTGGTAAATTGAACATCTGGAGTTGCTTAGTTCACTTCACAAACAAGTCTTCAATATGTCAATTATTAACAGGCAGGGGTCAACTTTGTAATGTTCATTATAGAAACCCGAATTGAGTACGTTTGCTAATCTCAAATAATCGTTAGTAACCATAAGTCAAGTGCATGATCCTTAAATCATGACAATAATGTCTATTGGTCTAGTGTTTTCATCCTCCCCTCCTCGGTCACAAGACAAATTGAGAAAATATTTCGCCAATTCCTTTGGAAGGGACCGACCCTTGGTTCAGGAGGGGCGAAGGTCAGATGGGATGAAGTCTGCCTACCCAAGGAGGAAGGTGGCTTGGGCATCCGATCCATTCGGGTTAGTAATATCGCTTCAATGATTAAACACTTGTGGCTCCTCTTTACTGATAAAGAATCGCTTTGGTGCAAATGGATCCATTCCAATTTCATCAAGCATAAGAATTTTTCGGTCATTCCTAGGCCTACTACTTGCTCTTGGTCTTGGAAAAAACCGCTAGGCCTTCGAGACCTAATTCAGCATCAATTTATGTGGCGTATAGGCAATGGATTATCTACATCCTTTTGGTTCGATCATTGGCATAACCGGGGGCCGCTCTATAAGCTTTTCACAGATCGGAACATATACCGGTTCGGCATCCCCCACCTTGCTTCATTGCCGATGGTATTACTGCCCTCCCCCTTCCCTCTGCAGCATCGATAGCCATTATGGGTTGGGATGACCCTTTCCCAAACCTCAACGACAATGATGATCAACTCCCGTGGCTGGGCCACTCTTCGGGGTGTTTTCGACGGCTTCTGCCTAGACGCTTCTTAGGGCGAGGGCCGCGTGTGCCTTGGTCAAGATTCATTTGGAACTCTTCTCCCCCCCGGTTATCAAACCCATTTATGACTAATCACTCGTAACCGTCTACCGACCCAGGTAATTCTGATTGCTCATGGGAGAATTCCAGTTTCCTCTTGTGTGTTCTGTTCCTCTACACCCGACTCGTTGATCATTTGTTCTTCGGATGTTCGGTTTCGGGTAGACTTGGTGCGTTTTGGGCGGAAAATTGTAATCTCATGTGGCGGATTCTACGTGGAAGGATAACTTAGATTGGGTTATCAAGCATCTCTCCGACACTAGCTTTTATCAATCGGTGGCTCGGTTTGGCTTTGCCGCTTTATGTTAACTTATCTGGAAGGAAGGAACAACATCATCTTTCGCAACCAAACCTTATTCCTTCCGGCTTTAAAGGAACATCTTCGCATGACAATAATAATCGTGATTAACATGAAAAATCATGCTTTCACTGCCTCACACTCAACGATCAAAGTATTTAAACTCTATAAAGCAGAAGAGTTGTTTACTATCTATAAAGTCCTATTAATTAATGCAGCAATAGTTACGAAAGGACCAAAGGATAAAAGATTTCTAAAAGAATCGGTAATGAATTGTCCGATTGCATCATCATGTAATGCACTATATTCTTCCTCTACACTCAAAGATTACAAGAGGCATCGGACGTGGTTCGCTTGATTCCGTAGAGTTTGATCGGCTTAATCAACCAATCCAAGAGGAAGAAGAACATGAGGATAATTGAAGGAAAGTGTGTACGACACTACATATCAATCCCTTCTGGCTAGAAAGGAAGGGACCCCACTTTCCCTTACCAAAGAGAAAAGAGAGACAAGAAGAGGAAAAAAAATATATGAAAAATTGAAAACAGACGGAAGATTTTCAATTCTCCAAGGTATCAACGAACTCGAGAATTCACAATTAGAGAGACAATACACATTAGGAGGCACACATACATAAATAATATTATAGAAGGACGTTCAGAAAATTTTCTTTAAAAGGAAAGATAAAAAAAAAGAAGAAGAAGAAGAAGAAAAATGCCGTGCTTCTTTGTTTTTATTGTTAGTAGTTGTGCCGCGTTTTGCGGCTTTTACATCTCGTCACCCTTCCACTCCTTTTATTCCTTCAATAGGAGTGCAAAGTTCTGGTGGCGGATTTTTGTACATCTGGCCCTTCTTCAATATATTGCTTACCTTTTTCCGAAAAATTCCAACGCGCACTTTCATGACTGCATGATGGGACGAAGTTCTCTTTCTTCTAATCACAACTGCAGATGTTGCCTTTTCTCTTCACTTTCCATATCTACCATCAAACCTAGAATCTTTTCCTTTTAACGCATAGACAAATAAACAGAGAGAGAGAGAGAGAGAGAGAGAGAGAGAGAGAGAGAGAGAGAGAGAGAGAGAGCTATTGAAATGGACGTTATATTTCCTCATGCGAATCTGAATTTGTTCCCCATGAAGCTGATGCACAATTGCATGGTTATGATATGGTACGTCCTGCCACATATCTTTCGCCCTTTAAATAGCCAAGAGTTCCACAAAGAGAGAGAGAGAGAGAGAGAGAGAGAGAGAGAGAGAGAGAGAGAGAGACTCATTTTTCCTATTAATGTTCATTGTAGTTTTCACATGTCAAGTGTCATAAACCACGAAAATCAGTTTGTCCATTATACACTTGAGAATAAATCCAACTTTAGTTGCGTGGTTCGATGTTTTTTTCTGGCAAGAGTTCTAAATGTGAGATAAAGAGAATGACCAATAGATATAGTATTAAACCAGATCGGCCCAAACTTGAGCGAAAAACTGCATCTTCATGCAAATATTTTCAGGAGAATTATGCCTTTTGTAGAAGAGACATATTAAGCAGTTTCCTATGTAGCTCAAAATGGCAGGTTAACACCAGCTATGTTTTGCTGCATTAACAACCTTTCTGAATAATTTCTTTAGGATATTATCATCGCATAATGCTTGGTTCTCAATCGTTATATTACAAGGATATTACCTAAACTAACCCTAAAAAATAGTTAAACTTGCTGAGGGTGCCTTGATTTTCTAGCTTGATGAGGATTTCTTGCACGCATGGGTATTGGCATTGGAATCTGGATACTTTGAAAGAGGTGGTTTAGCATTGTCTAGCTTTGCCGCATCCGCTTCAACTACAGATTGTAGGATTTGTTGAATGTCTGGCAAGTGCTATACACTCAAAACGTCTTTACAACTACAACAATACTTTTACAACTTTTTCGAAGTTGCCTACACCCAGCATCAAGAAGTTGTAGCTTTGGAACGTACATAAACATGTGATAAATACAACATTTCAACACAAAAGTATGACATAACATAGCTACTGAGCAACCAAAGCTATATTAAACAAACTCAAAGAAAGATAAGAAAAGAATACTTGTTTGAAACTCGTCCACCTATTTGAATAGGATTGCAGCTTTCTTATAATGTTTAGCAAACAATCTCAAAGTAGAGGATGGAGGATAGGAGACAATGTGTACGAGCCCCATCGTCTAGGTTGTACTAAACAGTGTCTAGTACTTGTGAGAAATTATTACAAGGTTTATAGACATATGAACTAATGTCATCTCAATCATTAACAATATGGGACCTATCTTGAGGCTGACATGATCAACAATCACAAGGAGTTTGATTTACATGATCTATAGACCATACAACGTGCTTTCAGTTTAGGATGCAAAACCAACTTTAATCCAACCTATCTCGGCTATTAGCGTCCCCAGGTAGGACTGACCAACGATGGAGTTTGGTTCGATTCGGTGCCCAAGTGGGGGTGTACTACTCGATTCCTCATATTCCTACTTTAACCCATTGATTCAATTCATGATTTGAGAACCCAGTTTTGGTTCTTCTTTTCTCATTTACTTATAGTTAATTTCTTTCATGGATCTATCAGTCGATATCCCTAGTTCTTCAAACTCACCTGCGTCGTCCATGTGATTTCGCTCCGTTTGCCTTTGATAACCCGATGCCAAAGCATCTCTTGCATTGCTTTCATAAATACCAAATACTATTCTAAGAATCATTTAGCGATCCTCTTGGCGATATCTGCGGAGTGCTAGGGTTTCATGAGTACAAACGAACCTCGAGATTGAGGAAAGTGGGTTGGCCTCAATTTAAATTTGAACGTCTTGATAAAATCAAGAGAAATTATAGTGAGGCAATAACGCGCTGATTACATTAGAAGTAGCCAAACTTAATGCATGAAGAATATATTCTTAATATATCATTGATAGAAGAGATCGTCTAGGGTTTCTCTTGATACTAGTGAATATGAACCAGTCCTGTGCGCGGAGAAATTTATTTATTATGATATTATTTAGCAAATTAACAATCCAAAAGGCTAATTTGTAAAATGGTATATGAAGTACATATTAATTGATAGGGAAAATCGAAAAATTAAGAAAAAGAGAGAACTTTTGGTTGACGCTGCCATTTTCAAGTCAATTCAAGAAATGGATAAGAACTCTCACACGCATTCTTAATAATCGAGAACTGCAATCTTTCTTAGACGATCGTGCTCTCAGTAAATTGAACATTTGGAATTATTTAGTTCACTCCACGAACGAGTCTTCACAATATCAATGGTCAATTAGCAGGAGTCAAGTTTATATTTATTTTTGGTTTGAAATGTAAGTATCAATTACAATATGACGTACAGGAATTTCAGGGCATTCCCAGCATTATAGAGATAATTAAAAACTTGAAAAATTGTAGTGAGGGAGTTTCTTTATAGTAGCCAATATTACATTTATCTGGGAAGATCTAAAATTTTTGTAATATGAAGCTTGCCCTCTGGCAAGTTTACATATGTCTAGGAGTCCACTTTATATCATTCACAATAGAAAACTGGAAATGAGCACGTTTGCTGATCTTGAACAATCATTAATAACCATAACTCGAGTACATGATTCTTAAATTTGGAAAATTACACCATGATTAACATCAAAATCAATCATGCCTTTGCTGCCTCAAGCTCCACGATTGAAGTACTTAAAATCTATAAAGCGGAAGAGTTGTGTACCATCTTTGGAATCATACCAATTAACTTAGCAATAGTTACGAACGAATTACAGAATGAAAGGTTGCTAAAATAATCGGTAATGAATTTGTTAATGGCATCATAATTCAATGCACTTCGTTCTTCCCCTGCACTCAAGACTACGATAGGCATCGAACATGATTCGTTTGATCCCATACAATGCAATCGGCTTAATCAAACAACTCAAGAGAAAGGAGAGCGTGATGAAAATTGAAGGAGAGTGAGTATGACACTACATATCAATCCCTCTTGGCTGGAAAGGAAAGAATCCCACTTTCCTTTACCAAGAAAAAAAAAAGGAAGACAAATTAAAAAAAGATGAAAAAATTACAAAAAGATGGAAGATTTTCAACTCTCCAAGTTAGCAGGGGACGAGCTCGAGAGTTGCATAATATGCAAGCAGCACCGGAAAAGAGACTATCATTCCAAAGATCACCCTGCAATTGCCCATCAAAAGGTCTCATTAGAAGGGGCGACTGATAATTACAAGCACAGATTTGATATTCATGTAATTCATTAGATTGATAGAAAGGAGGAGTGCGTACGCAGTGCTAAGCACGTCCGCATGCAGTCCATATTCTTTGGCGTAGATGAAGGACGTAATCGACTGTGGCAGTGCTGCCTGCGAATGAATAACCATCAGCTCGACTAATTTTGACAGATGGCAAGCTGATATCCACTTGCATCAAGTAAGACTTTAATAATTGAGGTGACAGACATGGCCAACAAAGGTTTCTCAGAATGACAAGAGATTATTACCTGAATGATAGCGACACGGAGGACATCGCCACGCAAGCCCAAGGCAATAGAACCGATGGCCATGGCCGCTGGACCAGCGATGAACCTCAAAACCATCCCGAACACGGTCAAGCTCGGTCCACATGCTATCAATTTCTCTTGCTGCGCCATGAACATCCCTACACACACGCATACACTCGGTAATTAACGTCAAACCTAGGGTCTTTTCAAATTGTGGAATATATCTCTATGATCAATATCGGAATAAACAAGAAAGAATCTCATTCTCATTCTCACCCATACTAAACATAGCAGTGCCCGTCCCAGCTTTTGACAGGATCGTTATGCATCCATCTATGATGCCTGGCATCTCAAAGTGCCACCTACGCATTCATATATATGGAAATTAATCCCATGTAGTTAGTGAGTAACGAGTTAATTAATCATCAAATTATATGTTTTTGAAAATATATACCTACACATACATATAAGTGTTAGAAAGTCCAAATCAAAAGGATTACAAACGACATCATGCAACTCACGTGCAAGAACAACATGATCTGCGTGTAATTCACATGCAAGTGCAAGATTTTGATCATAGGACCAGCGATATAGCACTAACTTTAATACTATATTAAAAAAGTCCAATTCCAAAACTCAAGCTGGTAAATGGAGGATAACTAGTATTTATGACTCATCAAGCGATATAGGATAATACTTCAATAACGCACATAGAGATTTATTAATATTTTTTTTTTAACTTAATTTACCTGTTTGCAATCAACGCCCAAGCTATACCAACTATGCATGCATAGGAGTTTGGGTTCATGGCAAGCTTCATCCAAACAACCCTCATGAGAGACCAAAACGATGGCCTACTAGAGCTCACCATCATCTCCAACCCTCCTTCCAAATCGATTTTGGCCACCGGTTCGACAACTGTCCTCACTGGCGAGCCGCCCTCCGTGGAGGATGATGTCGATGAGGTGTCAAGCCCCGACCGCTTCATCTCCAGCACAAAAAGGAGCAACGTGAGCCACACAATCGCCTGGAACACCGAGCCCTGGATCACCAGGTCCACGCCCATCGAGCCATACATGGCCTTGAGCAGGGGGACTCCAACGACGAGCGAGTTGGTCAGCGTACACAGCGAGAAGCTGGTGATGGACCAGCAATAGCTCCCTTTGGTGCTGCACTTGGCCCAAAACGCTAGCACCACGACTATGATGACCTTGGAGACGACGTCTGCGGCGATGAACGCGTAGTTCCACTCGAAGGGATCAACATGGGCCGTGAACTCGAAGGTGAAGAGAGGGAGGGTGAAATAGCAGACAAGCCGGTTTACCGCATCACACTGCTCCGGCTTAAAAATCTTCCACCACTTCACCGATCCGTAACCCAACATCAACGCGACATATAGCGGCACCATCGCCTCCACCACCTTATACACATCCTCCAACCCTATCATTCTCTATGTAATCTCTCTCTCTCTCTCTCTCTCTCTCTGTTTTTTTTTTTTTCTTTTCCTTTTATCAATCGACCAAACTCTTCACAGAGCTTGGTAACTTAATGGAACAGTTGCTGAAGAAGAAGGCGACGAACTAGTCAAAACTTGAAGGAAGGTATTTATACTCGGTAAGGGGAGAGAGAAAAAGCATGCATGCAATGCGACGCAAGCCTCTCTTTTTTTATACTTTATATTTCTTTCTCTTTTTTTTTTGGTACAATTATTTAAGCGATGATAGCCCTTCATTCAGGGAGGTGGGTGTATTAGATTCTCGATTCTCGAAGTCGGACGTGGATTGTGGTGAGTGCATGAAGAGGCACAGTTGCTTTCGCGACGATTAGGTCAGTCTTGTGGTCAGCATTCTCTAAGTCCCTTTTTCTTTTTAAAGAATAAGAATGAGATCCAGAGATTATTCCTAACCCCATCTTGCAAATAGCTAGGGTTTCTGATTTTGTGTATAAAGATAATTGTTGATTATTACATATTCTTGGGGGCCTCACCCAAAAGTGGCTCTTCTTTATTCTCGTGGGGGTTTGGAGATATACACATAGTCCCACATGTAAATATTACGTCCAACGAAGCTTTTGGTATGATAAACCAAGTGTTTTTCATACTGACGAGGTAGACCTATCCGACTAAATCTCAAAAGTAAATTCCCACAAATTCTTAAAACAGGTCTTGTGTTTTGGGCAATATAAAGGGTCGTACCACGGTGAATATTGCCATTTTCTTTAAAACTATAGGTAAAATGAAATGTTTCGAGTCCCTTATGCCGCGACTTCAATCCGAGAGATATATAAATTCATTAGCCCTGAAGTAAAATTTTGAAAATGCTAAAAGTCAACGCTCGGTGGGAGTAGCATTAGGCTGAGGGCTTTGGAAATGATAGACTTCAGCTCAAGGACCATTAAGAATGTTTTGTCAAGGATGTCAACTTTGGCACAAAAGCCTTTGGAGGCTAAAATGATTTTAAAAAAGCTCTCCCAAACACTTCCATAGTTCTAAGCATCTCGGTGTCATTATATAGATCTTGATAACATTTCATGATTTTCTATTTGCTGACAATGTGTATCTGGGTAAAAGAAATGAAAAAACCATATGATTTTCAGCAATCTTCCAGTTAGGGTTTGTGTTATTTAAGATAAAGCAGACCTTGAGAATCGATTTGAGGGTTGAACAGCAGTTTTTTCTAGCTTCATGGCGCCCTAGGAAGCGACTGTGTTAAGCGAAGTGGTCTACTTCGGTATAATCTAGTTAAGTTCATCCAAAGTGACGTGACGATTGATCCTCTTGGCACTAATTTTTGCCGTGTGAACCGTTGAGAGAATCATAGAACAAATTCCCGGCGATATTATTGTCGGATGCTGGCCAAAATGCAGTGGAACACACATCGAAGATCAAGTGAGGTAATCTCCACTCTTTAATATTCTCGCTTTTTGTCAATTTCATGAACGCAAATGCTTCTAATCGGATGGCTTTAAGCGACTTAGAATCGAAAGGACTTCGTAACTAATTTAGGAGAGGAGGTTTGTGTTTGGAGGTATATGCTGTAGAACTAGTCGACCGAACACAACAATACGATTAGTTAATCTAGTCGACATACGAAACGTAAATACTATCTAAAATGTATAAAGGTAGACACAACTCACGTAACATGATCTAACAACAGGTTGACAAGTTGACACGATTGCATTACTCAGCAGGACGCATAATCCTCCCATTAACCTGGAAAATGCCAACACATATTCGACGTAAATGTTCTCAATTTTTTTACACATATTCAGAGTAAAATTCTCAATTTCTTTTATAAAATCTATATACAAAATACGATGAATTAAAATATCATCAAATCAAATGAAAAATCCGTTTGTAGCAAATGACAAATCAATCAACACGAAATCATAATAATGAACATTATGGATGGAATAACCTTTTAGTTAATCATTGTTGATACCTGAATTTTGCCATCAATTTCATAATACATTTTCCAAAGAAAGTCATTTCAAGAATCAAGTCTGTCTATAATAACGAGAGTTGACTCCTATAAAAATAAAAATAAAAATAAAAATAAAAAGTTCATATGACCCTCTATTCCTTATTCTTTTTAACACTTAAATTTCGTCGACCATTTAGTGATTCATTGTATAGAAAATTAAGTGTCAATCCCGACTCCTAATAAAAACATTGTTAAAATTGCATCTGCATATTAGGAGCATTTTATTTTAAAGCCCATATAAAGTGCATTAATTATTAAGGGACAAGCCCTCTAATCTCAATCTCATATAATGGCCGAAATTCATCACGGGAGTACCAAGTTGGAGAATTGATTTTTGGGGAGTCAGCGAGCTTTATATCACTTAAATCTCTACATGTAAAAGAGATTAATATATTTCCCCATGATTTTCATATGCGCCCAACTGTTTGAGGGAACAAACATGGATGAGGAACTTGAATTAGAAAAAGGAAGGACAATGCTACGCTAAATGTGCTGTAAGTGCTTCAAACCAACGGTTCATTTTGAGCCAATAGTACTGTGAGACCGAGATCCCACTCGCAACAATATTGTCCGCTTTAGAATGAAGCCTACACAATTTTGTTCTTCTAGGCTTCACCCAGAAAATGCCTCGTTGTAAACAAATGACATCCCATAAATAAACTTCACCTCACCATACCCAAGCAATGTGGGATTCAGTTCATTCCTGCCCCTATGCCATTCTAGACTCGGAGTCATACCTTGGCAGGCCCTTTCTAGCTTCGGCGTTCACTCCTGCCCTCATAGGACTGGTTATTATAGGCCACCAGCTTCCGCCTAGTTCATCCCCAAACTACACTCTTTTAGCTAAGCTATTGGCTCTAATACTATAATGTGAGACCAAGGCCCTACATGCAACGGTATTATCCATTTTAGGCCGAAGCCAACATGGTTCTATTCTTCTGGGCTTTGCCCTGAAAAAGCCTCATTGTAAGTTAAGATAAGTGTCATGCCGCTTATGGTATTTCACCTCACTTCACCCAGACAATGTGGGATTCAATTCATTCTTGCCCTCGGGCTATTGTAGAGTCGGAGTTGCACTTTGTCCGGGCCCTATCTAGCCCCTACGATCACTTCTGCCCTCATAGGATCAGGTCATTACAAGTACCACTTTAAAAGCAACAAGCTACTGGAGATTTGATTGATTAATGATTTAGCTTAGTTAGTAGAATATTGCAACCATTTTATGCCAGAGCAAACTGAATAATTAGTTTATATTCATTATTGCCATCAAATGTGGTCACAAAATACTTGAAAATTCTGAAAATATCAAATACTAAAGTGTACAATTGGTTTATAATGAAATTTTAGGGGTACAATAGGTACATTTTTCGGTTTTTTTTTTTAAATGTTATGACATTATCTCTTTGAATTCTATTTATCACGAAATATATATTGAATTGTATAATTGCTTCGTCTACAGAACTTAGAGAAAAAAAGTCTTAAGTAATAAGTTTTTTGTGATAAACAGAAAAATTTTATCCAAAATGGGTGTATTATTATTGCCATTGTCGTCGTCGTTATTAGTAGTAGTAGTATTTCATTTTCTTGACATTGTTTCTTAGTTTGCATCTAAATTTAAAAGGCAATGTTGCAGGAACCAGACGAGCTAGTCATAAGGTTCCAAGCAACACTTTTTTGTGGTTACTAATGGTCCGTTGCTCGTTCAAAAGGCGACAGACTGTTACGAAGGCATTTCCCGAAAAGAAAAGATGAGAAGCAATCTAGCTAGGCAATTGTCGGGTGAGTTTTGTAGCGATCTTCTTTTGCTCTTTCAACAAAGATGGCAAAATTTTTGGTTGAGGGATCTTTTTTTTTTTTTTTTTTTTTGGGTCAAAACATGGGGATTTGTTGGCTGGACTTTTACATGCAAAAACACCATACAAAGAAAAAAGACGTGAAAGGTGGGGCAATCCAAGGGAACGTTCACCAAAGTTGGCAGACGACGGAGACAACACGCAAAGAGGAGATCGTCCACAATGAAGACACTTACGGAGAAAAATTTGGACGCTCAAACGCACAGACACGAAAACCACGCACGCGCAAACAGGGAAAAAAAAAAAAAAAAAAAAAAAAAAAAAAACTATTTTCTTGTAAACGATCATTTGTATTAATTGCTTGAAAAATTTGATCCGGTCATATTGTTTAGCAGTTTCAAACACAATAGTGCAGACATATATTTTAAATTCACTGAAGACTATGGTGTCTTAGTATGCTTATATGTGAATGATATGCTTATCTTTGGAACTAACATGATTAAGAAGTACCTAACTTCTTTGAGCCAAACTAATTATGTTGAAAAGATGTTAAATAGATTTCAACGTCTTGATTTAAAAAAAAAAAAAATGAGCATTCCATTTGATTCCAATATTAAATTTAATTACAATACTGGTAGAACAATATTGCACTACTTGAATATACAAGTGCTATAGGGTCTTTAATGCGTGTAACGCATGATATTGCTAATTCTTTGTGTAAGTTGAGTAGATATATTAGTAATCCAAGTATTGGAAGGCTATTACCAGAGTTTTTTGTTATATTAAGAGAACTGAAAAATTGGGATTGCCTTATAGTAATTATTTGCCTAACTAGAAAATATATTGGTGCTAATTAGATTACAAGTGTAGGTGACAAACATTCTATTTTCTGGATGGATTTTCACCTTAAGTGGGTGTGTTGTATCTTGGGCGAGTAAAAAACAAACATGCATAACTCACTCAAAGATGGAATCTAAATTCATTGCTTTAGCAACAACTAAGAAAGAGGCTAAATGGATTAAAAATTTGTTCTTGGACATAAAATTATGGCCTAGTCATGTGCCTCCTATTTCTATCCATTGTGATAGTCAAGCTATTTTGACAAAAGCTTATAGTAGTACTTATAATGGTAAGTCTAGACATATCAATTTAAGACATGAGTACATGAGACAGTTAATTCAAGATGGACTATACCAATTGTCTACATGAGGTCAAGCAAGAATTTGGCTTATCTTTTTACAAAGGCTATATAGCAAGAGATATGGTAATGATAACTTAAAAAGGAATGGGGCTGAAACCCCTTGACTAAAATCACCACCAATGGTAACTTGGCCTAATACTAAAATATCGATCATTATAAGATTTAATGGTTAAAATCAAGTTACTATATATGATTGTTTGATACTAACATTAGCCCAAAGTTAGAAATTAGTATCGTCTGTTACATTTTGTAAACTGAATTAAATTCTCAATTAAGTATAAAGCAAATTAATAATGTGTTATCGGTAACAAAAATATATGGTAGATACTTCATCTATATAAATTTAGAAGTGGTGCCACTTCTTACGAAAATTAGGTTGTTTACTAAAGAACTCATGAAATAATTACAAACACAAGGCTATAATAGTGCTAAGTAAATTATGAACTTCTCTTTGAAACAAGAGGTTAATATGTATACGGTATATCCTATTCTATTATTAAAGTAGCAAGTTTCATACTATAGTTACTTATCACTTTTATAGAATTTTGATGTAGTTGCATTAAATAAACATTTAACTCGAAAGAGATCTTTATGTATGGGCTGTGGGCTAAACTCCACAATACTTGTATGCAAATGCGCAATCATAGGCGCCCTTAGCACTTGGGATGCTTGTATGCTCGTGAATCATAATTAGTATTCCGAATTTTCAATGTCTCTTCAACATGTCTTTTAAGAATATATTTGTTCATCTTGCAACCTTCTCTAAAGGGTATCTTCTGCTAAAAATAAATAAATAAATATGTCAGTTTTTTGGTCTCAATATTGATCAAGTCTTGTCAAATTTCTTTCCAAAAGATACAGCCTTCTTTTCAATCGTTTCAAGAGTTCCTAGTTATATAACGGAATTGCTATTGGATATCTCATTCAAGATTTTATTGTATCTTGGAGGATTTTTGCCAATAATCATTAGTAATGTTATGGGGTAAATAATTCCTTAAAAAGAGTGTCATCACGCCTCGAAATCTAATTCCATTTCTTTCCAATTTGAAGTAATTTTTCTCAACAAATGGCTCTTGAACAACCAACCTTTCCAGAGGATTAGACGCAACTCCCAAACGTATTCGGGGAGGAGTAAGCACCAATTTGGTCCGAACCGCCGTAAAATTGTCTGAGCATTTCTTTAACTCTATTATTTTACACACGCAACGTGTCGGACAAATTGATTATTGGTATTTGCATTTAATTGGACAAACTCCTCTGTTACCCAAACTGTCCCACCATTAATAACTACAATCTAATTTTCAAGCAAAGTTAGGCAGACTTTAGATCAAGAATGGGATCTCTCTCTCTCTCTCTCTCTCTCTCTCTCTCTCTCTCTCTCTCTCTCTCTCTCGATTTTAGATCTTTCGTGCTCCCGAAAACCTCTCCGATTTTTCACATGTAAGTTGCCACTTATAATCATTACAGCCATTGACCAAAAAAAAAAATCATTACAGCCATTACCTCCTTGTTGGGCAGAGCAAGTCGTTTTCCTTTCTCATTCCTATTTTTCCTCTCTATATTTCACGCCCTTTGCATCACCATTTTAAATAAGTTGGCAGACACAATCATCTGAACCGACTTAATCAATAGCATGGTAATAACTTACCGAAATTGATGCAAAAAAATTCCAATTTCAAATTATACTCTGAAGAGAAGCAACAAAATTGCTGAAATATTCGTACAAGATGTGTTGTCCACCATTTTGTTTAAGAACAAAAAAATTGTACTTGCACATTAGTCATTCCTTAATAATTTTGAATGAAGTATCATTCGTTTCAATTTTGCGTTGAAATGTAAATTGGACGTCGAATGTTCTCTTTTTTGTTTCACCATTTTCACTCTTTGAGCTGGGTTTAGGTTTTCCTACTCTTTCGTTTTGTTCGGTTGGCAAAAAAAGGAAAAAATATTTTTTTAAAAAAAATGGACTATTGATCAGATCAATAACCAACCTGTAATATTTGGTGGCCTTCAAAAGAGAGGGTTGTGAACCCAAAATTCATAACGCATGCTTAAAACCATTCATGGTGGTCCTTCAAAATTTTATACGTAAACATACGAGCGCCTCTAGGAGGAATGGTCTTGCGAATCAATTGCACAGCCTATGGGTCGATTCTCTAAATCATGAACGAAAAGAAATCATAATTGACCTTCTTTTCTAATTGCTTGAATTTAGTGCCCTCAAATTCTATTGAACATGTAATTTGACACATATTTCTATATAATCCCTTAAATAAAATCTTTGGCAAAAAGTCGGACAGGCCTGGACTTACCTAACCCGACATGCCCGATTGCGACATGCAGGATACCATTCTCGTCAACAAGATAAGAGCCATTGACATTTACATCGGGTGGGCCTATATTGTGTTGGCTACTTTTAAATCCTATTCAAGTTTATGAAAAGATATTTTATGGTTCATAGATTATGTAGATCAAATGGATTGACCCTGTATACCCAATGATGGTCCCCACATACTTAGTATGTGGAGTCTACCTTCCTTACCAAGAGGTCTCCAAATTCTCTGTTTATTTTTGTCTTCCTAACAGAGAAGAAATACGAAGGACAGTGCAGGGACTTTCACCCTAGAGCGATTTTCCCACCTGTTTCCTCCTATGAAAAGATATTATATGGTCCATAGGTTATGTAGATCAAATGGATTGACCCTATGGACCCGATGATGGTTCCCCACATACTTAGTAATTGGATGATATTGATCTAAATAATCTACATATACTGCGTATACAGCTTGCAAACTGGAAATTCTTTGGTAGAAGGATGCAAGAGCGTCATCACTCTAAACCCTTTAAATACTGCCCCCAAGTCCCAATTTCTAATCAAACAACACATATCATCATCTCTCTCTCTCTCCGCGCACTAACACTACATGCACACTGCTTGCATATTGATTATCCCTACGAAGTACCTTACAAATAAATCCCTCGTCATCAAACACCACGGCAAGAAAAGAAAAGGAGACAACACTAGCTAGGCGTCAATCATCATCATCAGAAAGGAAGATGATAGGATGGGGCGACATGTACAAGGTGGTGGTGTCGATGTTCCCGCTGTACGTGCCGCTCATGCTTGGCTACAGCTCCGTCAAATGGTGGCACCTCTTCTCCCACGATCAATGCGATGGCATCAACCGCTTCATCTCCCTCTTCATGCTCCCCCTCTTCGGCTTCGGATTCACCGCCCACATAAACCCCTTTGCCATGAACTTCCGCCTCCTTGCTGCTGATGGCCTGTCCAAGGTCGCCACCCTCTCGATCCTCGCCCTCTGGGGGAGGTTCAGCAGCCAGGGGAGCTACAGCTGGTGCATCACAACATTCTCGCTGTGCACGCTGCCAAACTTGCTCGTCGTCGGCGTGCCGGTGCTGCAGGCCATGTACGGCAAGTGGGCGGTCGATCTGGCAGTCCAGCTGTGCATGTTGCAGTCTCTGATTTGGTACCCTCTGGTTCTTCTGTTTCTTGAGTTCAGAAAAAGGAGGACGATGGATTTGGCCACTCCTCCTCCTCCTCCTCCTGAAGAAAATGGTGTGGTTCATGAAGAGAGGGATATAGGGATGAGTGTTGTGAATACAAGTGAAGTTGGTGATGATGATCTTGAGAAGAGGAGCCATGGGACATTCCAAATGGTGTGGATTAAGATGGCCATGAACCCTAATGTGTATGCCAATGTTCTCGGCCTTGCTTGGGCTCTCATGGCTAGCAGGTATTATTTATTTCAGTAAGCGCAAATTCTTAGGTACAGTAAGATTAGCTTTTTCAAGATTGATCAGCTGAATGGCCCTAAGTTGCAAATTATAGTTGCGCATTTCATATAAGCATACCGCTTTATTTAATAAACTAATATGCATGCATCATGCAAATATAAAGAAATTTCATTAGTAAAACACATCCTTTTAACCCTGTTTTCTCCGTGTACCTGGGACAAGCAACCTACTTTTTGACATACAGTGACATGGTTTCGCTGCAGACTCAAGTTTACAATGCCAAGTATCATGGAAGGTTCGATTGAAATCATGTCGAAAGGGGGGACAGGCACAGCCATGTTCAACATTGGTACATACTCACCAAGCTAGCCTGATTCTCGATTCCGAAGTTCAAGAACAAAAAACAAAAGATAGTTAGCATTAGTGCTTGAACTCGTTGCTATTTGGATAATGAAAGTGTATGATGCATGTGAATTGCAGGGATATTCATGGCAATGCAAACAAAGGTGATAGCCTGTGGAACGGGCCCAGCGGTTTTAGGAATGGTGTCGAGGTTCGCGGTGGGGCCTGCAACCATGGCCCTTTGTTCTCTTGCCTTGGGCTTGCATGGGCCTTCTTTACGGGTCGCCATCATTCAGGTTGGCTTTAATTCGTTTTGCTTGCATTAATGATAAGCTAACCATCTTAATATTACCAAGCTTTTTTAATTTTAACAATATATTTCTGATGGTGCTATTTCACCCTATTTTCATTAAACAGACGAAGTTACCCATAATTATTCAATCAATTTAAAGTGGGCTAGCCCCCAATTTATTTATTCTTCTTCTTTTTTCATTTTTTCTACTCCTATGTAAAATTTAGTTGCCATAAATTAGAATGTGACACATTTTGTTCTTGTTAATTATGGATATCCCATGTGTATTAAAAGTATTATGTTTTCTCCCTATTTTTAGATTTTTTACTTCCATATTAGTTTTGTGAAAAGAGAAATTTCGAAGAAACTTAGTTATTTTCTACATTGTCCAGCAAATTTATAGATTAATTGTCTAGTAAAATCTAAAATTTGTTTACATAGATAAATCTTTAACACAGTAACTTGTTTATAAGCTTTTTACATTTTTGTTGCGTATATCACCATCAAATATTTTTTTATCAGTTGTCTTATATATATATACACACACACACACACATACATATTATAAGATGATCGGATGAAACCACACACAAAGAAAGAAACCTCTTTTCCAAAACAAAATGCTAGTTACGTTCCCGATCATGAAACTTCAAAAGATGGAATTTAATAATCTTTGCATAAAATAAATATATATATATATATATATTTGTAAAATACCATTAAAATTCCATTATTTTGGATTTGACAAAAAATTAATATCAGTCAAGGAGTGTTTATGAACAATATCAAGATGCCTCATTGTGCATGACTTTTTCATGTTGATTTTTTAGTGTTTTTCTAAACACTCCTATAACATCTTACATGCTCCATCTCAAAGCATCTCACCAATAGTAATGAAAAAAGATAAATTTTTCATATAGTAAATATAGAGACTCGATATATATTTTAGACTAATGAAATTAAAAATAAAAAATAAAAAGTTCACCAAGATAGTAAGCTTTTGAGATAGGAGGAATGAAAAATAAATGAGTTGTCATAAGGGCGATGATGCAGAAGAGATTATTTCTTATTTTTTAATAATAATAAGTTCAACTTTGATGAAAAATCATAAACAAAAATAAGCGTATGATATTTTTTTTATTATTACAATTAGATCCTATATAGAAATAGAAAAACTAAAAAGGAAGGATAGTAAATAAATTTGAAGCCACTTTTGATTGCAATTGAAATTGAGGAGAATATTATTTTTTAATGAAAATGAGGGTGGATTTATTTATATAGCAAGTGGAAATAGCACAACCTTATATTTGTTATTATTATTTTCTTTTGGGTATAGGCGGCACTTCCACAGGGCATCAATTCTTTTGTCTTTGCCAACAACTATGGATTGCACGCAAAAGTCATTAGCACTGCGTAAGTTCAACATCGCAATCTTTTATATTAAACACATCATTCTAGAGTTAAATTTTTCTCATTTAAAAGATTGTCTTGCACTATATTGTTTCTGGGTTTAATTGCTTGGAGCTTATGTTCAATCATAGCTAATTTACTCTTTCTTAATTCTCCCTAGGGTGGTGTTCGGCACACTGGTTTCCCTCCCACTATTGATTGGCTATTACGTTGTCTTGGATTATGCAGCTTGAGAGTGGAGATTGTTAATCAATTATTAAATAAAGGCTATGTTCGCTTGTAAGATTGATCTATTAACCATTCGTGCATTGACTATGCCTATGATTATTAAAATTTTCAAAAGAAATTGATAAATCTAAATAAGAAATTTTCTCGTCATCATATTATAATTATTGTAAAAAATTACGGAAAGACAAAAAAGTGAAAAGCATCATACCACGGTGTCTTTTCAAGGACAGTTTTGTAGCCAAAGTAAATAAGTTCATCATCATGGCAGCTTCCACTAACATCCCAACAGCAAAGAATTCTTCGCGCCCCGCCCCCACGGGGGGGAATCTATTGCCATCTCCTATCTTCTCGGCAGGATTGTGACACGTGCCCATCTAATTTTGAATGTAGATCTATATTCTTAAAAGTGTTACGATCACTTCTCTCGTTCAACTGACCACGACATGTGTACCTTTTACTGCGTACTTTATCACATCAAATCAAAATCCGAAGCATTAAGACATAAATTCTAAGATAGTCACTACCATGCCATGCGCAATGCTACTACCATGCCTTCACCGCAACTGTCTATAACAACCTTTACCACCGTACCATATGCTGCTGACGCTAGTGAGGGGCCATATTTGAAGAGAGAAATAATATTTTGAGGTGAGGTCAAAAGTAATATAAACGCTTGTAAAGGAGTGTGCGAAGACAATACATAAAGAAATATGTGCATTGAAATTCTTAAAATTTGTTATCAAAATATTATTAAATCTTAAAACTTTCAAATTGTGCAATCATATCATAAATCTTATGAAATTGGTACAATCAAGTTCCTTGGTTGATGCCGTCTAATTTGTTTGATGGAATTGATCAAGGTGGCTTTTTGATTTTTATTGATTTTCAAAAAGAGACGCAAATGTAGTTGCCATAGTAGCTTTTTAAAATTGATATTAAAAGAAATTAAAGACGGATCTTAAGGCTCCAATTTATTGAGATTATAGCATTCTGGTGGGTTTGGTTAGGTTTATATTGTACTAAAATATTTCTATAATTTTTTTTCATACCTTCCTCTTTCCTTAAATATGGGAAATCTTGCGTCCTACATTTTTTTTTTTTTTTATCTACATAAAATTGAATTTACTAAAAGTATGTTTAACACTTTCGTCAAGTATGACTTTCTGGGCGTTACAATTCATATCTTAAAGTTGGATTAGATGTCTTATTATTCAAAACGATATTGCCTTCCACTCGCAAAGTTATTTTTTTCTAGTGATTAAGTTACCATTCCACACACACATAAAAAGGAAGACAATAAATTCAACACATACAGTTTATTGTCATGATGTCACATAATTAGATTACTAAGATCTCTTTATAGAAAATTTATCATCATCCTCGCAGTGTTGCTTGTCATTTTTATCTATTTGATGTGTTCCTATATTAAAGTTTGGCTCATTGTGAGTTTTGGTGAGAATACCATATTTGATTATTTTCAACTTTTTCGACCCAAAAAAGTAATTTTTTTATTTTTTATTTTCAACTTTGACGTTGGTTTCCCAGCTACAATATTATAATTTCGTATTGGGCCGGGAGTAAAGCCCAAGACCGTCACTGTAATGTCCTTTGATGGTCACCCAACGGCAAACAGAATACAGACATTGCTTATTAGACACTACAAAAGAATCGAACTCAGTGTCAATGTTGCAAGGAGTGATAGTAAATTTTTCCTGACCGATCAGATCAGAGGCGATCATTGCACTGGCTAATCCACAGTCAACCTAACTTTTGCTGACCCAAATTAGTTTTGATGATTCCCAAACTACTTCCATGTGTTTTGAAGCAGGTATCGATTTGTACAAAGTTCACCAGAGACGAGGCAGCCGGACACATGGTTTTGGACCCGCTTTCAGAGTCGTAGCGTTTCTCCAAGATACTTCTTGTTAAACATCTTCAGAAGCTCTTTGATGCGAACCGTGCCAAGTGCTTGTGTTTTTCTCTGCTTTGCCTTCATGTATGATGTCTATAGTGAAGGATGTTGGCTCGTAAAAGAGCTCTGTTTAGTCCAAAAATCAATCTCCTTCGCTTTTGTAAACATCTTGCTAACAAATCACTGAGCGAACACGTTGGTATCAAGAGATGTAAGAGAGTCATTAGGTGTGATGGCCAACTTGTAAAAGAGAGATGGCTCCATAAACACGCAACCGCTGTCCAAACTTTGAATGAGTAGATTCGGCACAACTCCCCCAACGGATTTGGTGAATAGCATAGGCACCAATTTAAGTCAAACCACCGTAAATTTTTTCCAAGCATTTCTCAACCCTTTTAATTCTTTCGTTCCATGCATGCTTGAAAAATTACACCCTCTCAACCTAAGCCCACCACCTCTCTCTATCAATTCTAAAGACTTCGATCTACCAAATAATACCAAAAGTCAAAAGTCCAGAAAGTATAAGCCAATTTAGACCTATCAACCTATGTAACTTCTGCTACAAAATTATATCAAAAGTGATGACTAATAGGTTGAAGCCGTGACTCCAAGAAATTATTCCCCCTGAACAAAGTGCCTTTGTACAAGGCCAGCAAATCCAAAACAACATACTTATAATTCAGGAAGTTATCCATCAGCTCATAATTAAGAAGAGAAAAAAGAAGTTTCAAGCTATTCTAAAACTGAATATGTAAAAAGCTTATGATAGAGTTGAATGGGATTTTTTGAGAGAATGCCTACTGAAAATGGGATTTTGTGAGGGGTAGGTAACATTGAGTATCTTTTAGTATGAAGGTAAATAGGGAGCCTTAAAAGAATAACATTGAACATGTACTGCCCTACCCTATCACACCTACTCTTTACCGATGATGCTATTTTTTTCCTGGATGAGACTATCAGAGAAAGTCAAAATCTAGCAATTTTTTTAAATCAATATTGTTTCGCAATGGGTCAAGCCATAAACAAATCAGAAGTATGTTTCAGCAGTGGATGCCCTCTAAATATGAAGAGGAACTTGGCACAAGAGCTCAGAGTACCGATCATAGACAAGATGGGGAAATATCTCAGCATTTCGACGGATTGGGGCCAGTCAAAAAAAGAGATGTTCACCTGGATCCTAGCTAGAGTAAATATGAAGTTTAAGGGCTGGAAAGAGAAGCTACTATTCAAAGCAGGCAAAGAAACGCTGATAAAAAAGTGTAGTATAAGCCCTTCCTCAATATGCGATGTTGATTTTTTAAAATACCAATCTTGATATGCAAAGCTACTGAAAGAAGAATTGCATCTTTATAGTGGAAACAAAATGATTCAAGCAGAGGATTGCATTGGAAAAAGTGGGAAGTAATAAAAATTAGAAAGGATGAAGGGCAGCTCGGATTCAAAGACTTGACAAATTTCAATAAAGCAATGTTAGGCAAGCAAGCTTGGAGGTTATCTCAATCCTCTTCAGCTCTATGAAGTAGGATTCTAAAAAGGTGTCTATTTCCCAAATGGAGATATGTGGAAGGCAAAAAAAGCGCAACGTCCATCATGGGGTTGACAAAGTATTTTAGCAAGGAGAGAGGCCATCGAAGCAGAGTTGGAATGGAGGGTGGGTGATGGAAAATTAATCCGAATACAAGAGGACAAATAGCTTACATCAGGTGTGATAGGCAATCCAGCAAATAAAGATGACCCTATACTGATGTTTGAACTTATTAATGAAGAAAACCAGGGATGGAAAAAAATAGAGGTTTTGAACCTTTTTGAAAACTGTTTAGCCAATGAAATCCTTGTTATCCCAATCAGCCCTACCCCAAAGGTAGATACTCCAATATGGATAGGCAACAAATTAGGAATGTACACAGTAAAGAGCAGCTATAATAGAGCGTGTGCCTGAACCACAAAAACTGAACCAAACAAAGCATCAAGTTCGTTCCAGTCTTCCAAAACACTATGGACTAAGACTTGGAATTTAACTATCCCCCGAAAATGCGAACCTTTATTTGGAGCATTTGTCAAGATGCTATACTAACAAGAGAGAACCTTTATAGAAGGAAGGTGTTACCTGACTCGATCTGTCCACTCTACAACGCCCATCCGAAGACAACTGAGCACTCATTCCTGCTTTGCAAATGGACAAAATACATATGGGTAGACCCATGAAACCCCTACAATGCAACACCTACACTATTCCCAGGTTTGATAAGTGGTTGTCAAAGAGGTTCGAAGGGAGCAGCGACTTACTCGAGAACGAGCTAGTTGTGATGGTGCTCTAGTTAGTATGGAAAACTCACAACAACTTCATATTTCAAGCCAAGCCACTGGATCCGCACTCCATTGTTGATATAGCGGAAGCACAACTACAAAATTTCAGCAGATGGCAAAAGAAAAAGGGGGCAAAGAAACACACAGATTTCAATTTACTGAGAAAATGGACACCTCCAGAGAGAGGATCGATGAAATTAAATGTCGATTGCTCATGGGTGCAATGAGAATACGTAGGATCTGTTGCTGGAATCTTGCGAGATCAGGCTGGACTAGTAATCGATGGCTTCATGCAGGAGGTTCGTGCTTCATCCTCTGTTCAAGCTGAAGCCCTTGCTGTTTTGCATGGGCTAGAGTTCTTGAAGATGAAAAGGGAACAACATGTGAGAGTAGTTGGAACAGAGGAAGTACAAAGTGAAAAGCTGGAGTGCGAGGCAGATTGCTTGACTTTGGTGGAAAGTATATTAGGCTAGGCTGAAAACCCGTGGAACATGAAGACTATAATAGAGCATTGTAAAGAAAGATTAGCCCAAATCAACTCAATGTCGCTGGCCCATTGTTCTCGAGAGGCCAACAAGGCTGCAGATTAGCCCGCGAAGGCCCACCGGACTAAAATGCTCCCTCAAAATTGGATGTCTTTTCCCCCCTTACCACTCTTAGAAATTTTATGTTCAAAAACTTATCTATCGTAAGTTTCCTTGCAATCCTCGTTGTTTTTGAATGAATGAAAGCATCATACTAGACCCAAAAAAATAAAAATAAAAATAAAAATCTACCGAATCAGTGTTCCTACCCCAGCAATTTTAAATCAAGTATTATTCATTTCGATTGGGCGCTGAAGTTTACATTGAACGTCGAAATTAATGTTCCTTTTTTCACTATTTTCACTCATTGAGCTTGAGATTGGTTTCTTTATTTCATTGGGTTGGCAAAAAAAAAGGGCAAAGAAAAAGAAATGATTAGTAGCCGTTGCCATTCCTATTCTTCAAGATTTCTCTTGCACAAATCCCAAAGCAATCGACAAGCACAAATCCGAAATACATGGTGCCTGAACCAAATGTTTCTTACCTCTTGCGGGGTGAACGAAACTGACTGACTCAGATGACCAAGTTTTTCGAGGAGAACGGCAGACAAAGCGAATAAAACATCCGTATCTGTCGTCTGCTTTTACATTATCATAGGCAGCCGCAGGCAGAGATACACGTGTAGGACTAGCCCACTTCCTTCAAAACTCACCGGCAATCACAAAGGATGAGGGCAGCACACCAGCCGGTAGTGACATCGAACCTATGTCAAAGGCAAATGAGCAGTTTAAATAGCACTTTGTCGTAATAGGAATCTGCCCACCAAGTACTTTTATTGCTTCGCATTCTTTAGAAACAATCTTCCAAACTAATTTCAGCAGACAAGAGTACATGTAAAACTGCAGAAGCCTCAGGTACTCGGTTTGGAATAATGCTCCGGTGTTTGATCAGCAAGAGACCCAATCATTTGAATTGTTTAACTAAATCAGCTACATACGTACTTCGAGTCACCCACTCATCTAGAGATGGCACTAACACCATCGAACCAAAATATAACACCGCCATCTATAGTTTTATTACAACAGACCCAATAGCAATCGGGCCCAAACAATCCAGATCTAGGTTCCCTTGATTCATGCCAAAAAAGGACCATCGATATTGTGATTACTTACAAAGATGGATCGTCTCGTTTGGAAGATCCCTATATGGATAATACACATTCCAGTCAACCGATGGATAAAAATGGGCATGTACATCACGAAATTTGCACATGCTAAGTGCATATCATAGTAACATGACCGGCTGTGCCAAAGCCTATGGAAACCACAGGAATAAACCTTTGGAGCTGATAAATTAACTTACAAAGTTCAAGCCATGAGATATAAGATAGAGAATTGCAGAACTTTACAGCCATCATACTCAGCATAATCAAGCCATACCTCTAAAAGGAAAAGCCACAGAAGAGTCGAAAAACTTTATCATCCATCGATTTCCCCAACTTTTGTTTGAGTAATGACACATCTGCAACAGCTACAAGGATAACATGGTGGAATGATCAGTAAACCTTCCTGTCACAGAAATCGCCTACAAGATTCACTGAAAGAGAATCAGCTAGAAGAAATCATGGGATCCTAAAGAAGATTAAGTTCTTACCAACTAATGAAAGAAGATCCAAGCTCAACAAGAGAAAGCTATCCTTGAACTTAACAGGATACTTCAAAAGTTGGTGCTGAGCACACACTGGGGCTCCTTCCACCTCATTAGCAGTTTCCTGAGAACACTGTTTCGCAGAGTAATTGATGGCTCGACACTACTTCTGAACAATATGCTTAACCTTCTTGATCTGATGGGCTAAAGAGATCATGCAACAGTAGAAAATTAATTCTCCAAAATTATTGAATTAAACTTACAAGCAACTGATGAAATCTCACAGGAAGAAGAATGTGAAGTCACAGGTAGAAAGCATCTGCAGAGAGTTGCAAAGAATGGTCCTAATGAATCCAATACCAACCCTTCCCCTTGCATGGGGGGAGGTGGCTGATCTGGATGGTGAAATACAAACGAGGGCAACAAATGGTTGCTAGGATGTTAAATTGGTCCATCAACAGTGAAGCAAAATGCAAGTGAGACATAGGGTGAAAGATAAATCAGGTGTACCAGGTTGACTTTTGAACAGATGAAATGTTCACACTGGTTTTGCCAAATGTGACATATTTTCAGATTTACAGAGTGCAACAAAATGGATTCTCAGAAGAGTTTTCGGTTGACTGAAGTGCATTTCAGGAGAACAGAAGCAACATATATAAACCCTGTACATCTCAATCCGTAAGCAATGATTTACAGACAACTCTCCATCTCCGAGAGATTGCACAAATGGACAGAGGCTCTCTTCTTGAAGAAGTCTTTATTCGTCTGAGTCGATGTTGTCATCAGAAGGTATCTGTCTTGTTTCTGACAATGAAAGTCTTCTAGGGTTCCCTGGGCCTGATTCAGATAAAACCAATGCAGCAGTTCCAGATGAAGATGCTAACATACGTCGAACAGGAGCACCCGATGGAGAAGACGCAGATAGATTATTTAAGATACCCATAGGGTGGTCAAACTTGCAACTTGGTCCAAACTTGCAGATACCATAACGGGAATAGAATATGCACAGCGGTTCTCCCTGTTGAAAACATTCAATTGTCATGGGTGGCAAGAGTAAAGACCTCACAAGTCACAACAAATGATCCATGTGAAGTGAATCGTCTCCTCTCTTAAGCATGTCTTGGGTGCAATTAGAAAAAGGGAAACATAAACAGGTTGCTCAACGCCAGGCCTCTTGGTAAAGATGGCAGTTAAAGTCTGTGACAAAGTGAATGCAACAGAGGATTGAGAAAATTCAGTAAAATCAGCCTAAGATTGTTAACCAACCGGACGTAATGGAAGGCCTATGGGGCTCAAAAGACAATCTGGAGCAGGAAGTAATCTCTCTCTGGGGTGATGAAACCTGCAAACTGCACCAAACTTGCAGTCTCCTGTCTTCATGTAAAACTGGCACTCAGGCTGCCCGGGTCTCTCTGGAAATATGTTATCTCTCTGCAATGGATAGAAACCAACAGGCATAGAGCCAGATTGGTATGATGAGAACGCCCCTGGAGATCCAGTATTGACTGAATCACTCTGGCCAGAACTTCCAAAAATCTGACTTTGTCCCATCATTATGAGCTGGCTATCTGAAGATGAAACTGACCCCAATTGACCCTGAAAACATAACACTCTTATATACACAACACATTGCAGTAAAAATAACAAAATTAAGATTCTCTGAAGCACCTTAAGCAGTGGAATATCATAAGAAAGGACATGCTAAGCACAGCTGTGTTTCTAGATGTGCTGCAATAGATTATAAATTATATCAATACAGATGCACAAACTTGATTTTACTGGTCCCATACCAAGAGAAATATGCAGCTACTTAGGAATAACCAGAATAATTAACTATTGCTTCCCTTGATGTATATGGTTGCAACTTGGATCTCTTATTTGAAATGGAACCTAACCGTATACTGTCTCACAAATCCTCTTAAAACTCCTAGGACAGCAACTCAATCAACATGCCTCAAACTTTCACCGTGGTCTGTAAGGCACTCCTGGCATCCGTATATACTCCACTATCCAGGAGGTACTTACAATCTTTTCTGTATCAAATCGCACATCTTTATTCCTTTTTAATGAAAATCCACAGCCAGAGATTTAACCCACTCGATAAGAGTGCAAACTTATAGACAGGATATTCATATGGCTAATTTCCGGCAAGCTATTAACCTTTGATGATGGCACATTTAATACCTAAGAATTTGGGATGCAACACTGCATCACTTCACCATAACATGGATTCATCGTAGGCATCCCAAAGTGCCCCAGGTTGACTAACATTTCGTAATTTTATTATTGCAGAAGATTTATTATACAGTTCAAACTTTTGATGTTCTTCACCAATCAAAGAATTATGTCAAATCTGTTACACTAAATATCAATAAATTTTCATGTGGAAACTGCCAAGTTCCAGTGCAGTGAATTCAATGCCACAGCAATGACCATTACCACCCTCATAAACCAAACAACTTCTCAAAAATCCCTTATTGATCCTCTGGGCTCATCCTAGTCCTTCCTTAGGCAATTCACCACAGCTCTTACTGTATTGAACTCAAACATCAATTCACAAAACTGGAATTCATTCACTAAATCTACCCAACTTCTCTGCAACCAGTCATTCTTCAGCAATCCTCGAGCAAATCTTCGCAAAATATTTTTGAGGTGAACTCCCTCCCTCCCTCCCTCCCTCCCTCCCTCCCTCTACCAACTTTCATTCTCCTATCCTGGGGTTTGAGAGAGGCCTCCAACTTCCTAGCAACATGTAAAACGTTATATCACCATGAACATGAGGGGATGGAATTTCTGAGGAATAACAACAGAGCTTATCTAGAAGCATTTTGGGAGTAAAAGATCAGTATGTATAAGACTTTACTTGTCAGAGGGGAAATGCTTTGCCCAGGGGTCACTAACCACACTGGAGACAAGCAAACCTAAAAGACATGGTACATACATTGATCGTATAAACTTCCCAGTCCAACTCTGCAATCAACCATTCCTCACCAGTCCTCAGGCTAATCCCACACCATCCCTCTCACATGGACAACATAAAAGCAAGTCACATGATCTGAGAACATTTTAAGCATCAGAAATTGTCAAAAGACCAATACTTGTTAAGAGAGGTATGCTTCGTAGATAGTAGATAGTTGATTACTATACTCAAGACAGGAGACTAGAAAGACATGGAACATTCATTGACACAAAATACTTCCTTATCCATTTCATGGCCTAGAACTGCCTACTACAATGGCACCAGCGTACACCATCTTTAGTTTAATAACTTCAGAAATAACCACCAGAACACCAATTTTCAGTTTATTGGCAGAAGAAGTTTCCTTTGTCAGTTTAGCACCAACTAATTATTCAGGAGAATAAATAAATAAATAAATAAATAAATATATATATATATATATACATACAAAATAGCACATGCATGAGTGATGTCATCTTCTCAAAATTCATGACATCATTTGCAGAGAGGTAAGAAGCTACAGCTCGATATGTAAAGGATGTCCCTAAGAAATTGTATATGCAACTCCTCAGAATTTTTTTTTTTTTTTTTAAATACTAGACAAACCACACAAAGCTTGATTATGCATCTTTAGAGCACACAGCAGCACTTTGCTACCACAGGGTAAAGAAAGGCATACACTGTAGGCATTCCAGCCAGGAATTGATACCATGCCCTGAGGAACAATCAAGGGAGTGTAACTTGAAGGACCTTGCCAACGAGGACTAGGGATAAAAGATGCTCTAGACCAACTTGTAACTCCTTGATATGACTGTTGAGCCGGAGTAGTAGGAGACTGAACAGAAGGGTACACAGGAGAACCACGCAGTGAAACCATCATATTAGTAGGCTGAGGATGGTGGAACTTGCAGGTGCTTCCAAACTTACATTGTCCAGTTCTTAAATAGTATGCACACTCCATCTCATTCTGGCCAAAAGAAGAGAACAGCATTGTGAGTCCAAGCTAAAGAAGAATAGTATCCGCAAAACATATAGCATCCGCCTAAACAAAAGGACAGGCCCATGAGGAACAAATACATATGAACTTAATTCACTTTAAATAGGACGACAGATTTACAAATCAGAGCCAAGACTGAAAATGCAATAATGTGACATGCCTAAAAGTTTCTGTTGCAAGTAAAACTTCTCAGCAGAACTTAATACATCAAATTGAAGAGATTGATTCACGGGGGTGATGCGAGTCAAAGCCAGCAGGAAATCCTTTTAGCAAATTGGAAACTTGTCCTGGGATCCTAGTTTATGCAACTATCAGTGACGTCCAGCTAATTAAGAGTAAACTCACTCACATGATCATGCATCATCTGCTTTCTATGATTTTCCAATTCAATGCTTATGACACCCATATTCATAAGAGCTCCCAACTCCTTTTCTAGCATCCAATCTCTCCCGTGTGCTCAGGCAAATAAAGAACATTTTCTCCTCAGTTGCATAACTCACTCATCAAGGAACCTCATCAGGAATATTCAAATAGAAAGACCAAGTGGCAGCTTTAATTCACTTTTTAGTTAACACTTAGCAAGGACAAGAGTAATGCATGTATAAATAATCCTTTCAATTAAATGCTGTGGCCAAATCATCTTGTCCTACAAAAAATCCATTCAATATGAAGCATGTCATGATCCCACTCCCTAAAAAGTTTATCTTCAAACCAATCAAAAAGTGACATGGGCAGATGAGTTAAGGTATCAATACAAAAGACAATGAAGCCCAATTATAATTTCATATTTGATATAAAATTGAATATTACTCAATTTGAGTGTAACTCTTGCAAGTGAAGGAAAATAGCCAAACCGGGCGAAATGGGTAGCCTAAGATATTTAAAGCAACTTTTCCTGCAATCCCAGCCTTGTCTCTAGGATGATGAAACTTGCATGTGGCTCCAAATTTGCAAGTCCCTGTCTTCAGATAGTACTGGAATATGGAAAATAATAGAACTATTTTTAGAAACCATACATGTAAACGCTGAAGAAGGCAACAAAAGATCATCTAAATAGAATGGATGATGATGACATCTATATTAAACCTGTCAGATGGTTCCCACGCTTCTGAATTAAGGAACTTAAAGGTTAATTATGAGTTATGAAGACTCAGTCCTCTTAACAAACAGTTTCCATTACCCTAAACTTCTTCACAAACCATTCCAGGACCAACAAATTCTACATGAACTCAAAGAAAGTAGGATATTATAAAGTACATCAAATCATTTCTTTTCTTATGAAATAATATGTCATTGGGAGTTAAATTCCAGGAATTTTTTAATCAGTTACCAATGATCATCGAGTAAGATTTTCAACAATCTCTCTCGATAAGTTGCTTTCACATGTCTAATATCCTCGACATCAGTCATTAATCTGGTATTGTAGTTCCCTTCAAGTACAATTTGCTCCTATTATACTAAAATAGATCAGCTGTTCCAGAAAATGTCCTGCACTATGAAGTGAGAAGAAATACATGCCTGACATTCTGGCTGCCCAACTCTCTCTGGGTACTCTCCCTTCATTCTTGCATTAGCTATAGCCTACAATGCAGAATTTAGTGATTAAATCTCATTATACATGAGAACACCAAACAGAGGATATTTGAACATTTTGTGATGCATTCATACATAGGAAAACAGCAAGGGAGAGGGGGGGAGCAAAATACTAGATAGTCAAGTCAGTTAGTCTTCCAGCATATGACTGGTGGTATTACACGCTTCTCAGAGTATCAAACACACATGCTAATGGCACATGAGCTGAATGCAATATCTGCTTAAGCAAGATAGACTGTCATCTTGGTCCTTATATGTACTTATGTGCAAGTGCAAAGGCAAACTTACATAGACTACACTCCCAAAAGCTGCTTCATAAAGTTCACAAACTTATTCAGTACTTAATGCAACTCCCAATGAGTTGTGATGAGAATCGTATTATACTAACAGAATTCTGGGAGAAAGAGTACTGTTCTGCAAAAGTTAACTACAGAAATTTGCTTCATGTAATACTCACTATGCTGCATTAATTCTCCAGCATTCTGGCCAAGATATTACAAGATGGATCCATAAACCAGTTTGTTCTTAGTTTTGAGCATAATGAGCTGTCTTCATAGTCCTTCTTCAGTAAGTTCAGATTCAATTCTTTTTTCAGGTTAGAAGACTTGCTAGTGAGAGACATGGATCTTGTGCATATGTGCAGAGAAAGGTTTCTTTAGAAAGACATAGGATCTTATATTGTAATGAGGGCTCAAGTTCCTAGTGCCTGAACTTGTGTTTTTGAACTTGTAGAAAAATCGCTCCCCTGCTTCTGTGTTTTTTCGTTTTTGGCTTAATAGAATCTTACTGGGAAAGAATTAATCACTAGAGTAGTGCCAAAAATATATCCAAAAAATGCTCCTGTTCATACCAGCTTCCTGTCAGATGGATGATTAAATCGACATGTAGCACCAAATCTACAAAGGCCTGTTCTAATGTAATAAGAACAGTCTGGCTCCCCTGGACGCTCAGGGTAGGGCCCCGATTCCATGGTTTCATTGGATCGTAAAGTCATTTGCCACATCGCATCTGAAATAACAAGAGATTAATTTCAGAAAGGATTGCCAGGTCATATCAAAGTTCAAAAAAGTGCCACAATTAGTAATATTTATTTCACTGAGATATAGTCCATTATAGAAAATGCAATAATGAAACATCAAAATTTGCACAATTAATTGCAGGAGTAATTTACGAGGAGTGTATAATCTTGTTGAAATCGAAAAGCCTTCTCATTAAATAAACGCCTTCCAAAACTAGAAGGTAGCATTGCAAGGATCTCTCTATTTTTCTTTTTGCCTATGGCACAAACTCTCTAAATCCAAAGAGGCAAAGATGTAATCCCAGGATCTTCCCTCATTATCTCAACCTTTACACCACAGGAATGCCACCAAGATGGTCAGCTCTGGAAGGAAGTCAGAAGCTAAAAGATGCTCACCCCAGTAAATATATAAAGATGAAATATCAGCTTGCTTCAGTGCCAGGATAATATCTTTACCAAAGCATCTGAGTGCAAAACTAATTGATAATTCATCCGAAATGAAAGCAACAGAAACTAAGAATGAGCCACAGTGAAGCAAAGGTATCAGACCAACAACTATAACAGTCGGTTGGATCTACTGGTCATATAGCCAACATTAACTAAGCAAGAAGAAGACCAAAGTATGGAACTTTTCCCATAAGACACGAGTAACGAGGACAATTTTGCGCCACGTTAATCAACAAAGCAATGGAAGCAAAAGAGAAACACAAAATGTAAAATACAAAAGCCCGCATCTTTTGTAAATATAGGGACCGAACTAGAAAAATGCCACTGATGTGAAATACATAAGTGATTGCGCTAAGCATGAATTTCCTTGATCAACGAGACATCCCATACACAAAACCCAAAAAGAAAAAGACAGAAACAGCCTAACAACGCGTGCCGTTTTTGCTCATGCTCGCCGACAATGCAAACAGAGTCGCTCAGACAAGATCGCGAACCTGAGACGAAATGACGTTGCAGAAATCAGAACCACATACGTAACCCCAGATGGCATCATCGACACGTCGCGCCACCAGGAACCAGCGTAATGTCGAGAAAGGACAAACGCCAGACGCAAGCGCATCACGCGTAACACTTGACCGAGGAAAAGCAACGAGCAAACGCAACGCCAAAACAAGCACGTCATCGCGCGCGCGCGAGAAAGAGAGAGAGAGAGAGAGAGAGAGAGAGAGAGAGAGAGAGAGAGAACAAAAGCAGCACATTGATCAGCATCAGAGGAGTGACGAAACGGCGAATCCACAACACGGAACCTCCGCCAACCAACAAGGTTCCGTCGCGCCATTCCAACGACAACGATCGACCCTCGCCGGGAACATTCCGAGCAGAGAGAGAGAGAGAGAGAGAGAGAGAGAGAGAGAGAGAGAGAGAGGAGAGAGGACCTGACGGAGAGAGAGGGACCATCGGCAACGGACCCCGGGGCATCGGAATTCCAGCGTCGAACGCCATCACTCCATCGCCCGCCGCCCGCAACACCTATCGCCGCCGGAGGAAGAGGAGGAGGGCCCGCCCCGCCGGAGCTCGCATTCCGCAACCGGCCGCCGCCGACGACGCCGACGCCGGAATCAGGCGCCCGTCCCCCGCCGCGAAACCCCCCGGACGCTTCCCCCACCACCTCCCCCTCCCTCGGTCGCAGCGGAGGCAAAGGAGAGACTGCAGGAATGGCGCTGCCTTTAGAGAGAGAAAGAGAGAGAGAAGGAGAGAGAGAGAGGGAGGGGGAAGAGAGAGAAAGCGCTTCGCGTCTTCGTCTCCACAGAAACGAGGAGGAGAGAGAAAGGGGAAGAGAGAGAATGCAGAGAGAGGGAATAAAAACCAACCATCCAATGAGTCTTCCTCTCACAGAACCGGACAGTCCATCGCTTCCCCCTTTTTCACCCCCTCGCCCGCGTTTTTGGGAAAAAATAAAATAAAATTGTTAACAAATAAAAAAGAAAAGGCCCATACAAAAATAATTTATCTAATTATCATAATCCGAACTAATTTTCTTTTACCGCCAAAAATCCCAAAATTGATTTATTTGCGATACGTTCACACTTCATGAATTTACGTTGAGTTGAATTAATATCACAAAAAACAAAAATCGATAGATTATAATAAATAAAGAATAAAATCTCATATAATTATATTTATATTACTTATCATCCAATTTAGCCATTCAAAATGCCATAATCCTTTATGAAATAATTATGAGATTAATGGCATTATTCTGAACTCGATAAATCCATCTATATTTTTTGTCAACTTTAGTCTCACAAAAAAGTTTTAAGTGGATTTGAGACTATATGGAAAAACGAAAATTCTTGAAAAAGTTCAAGATGCAATATAACTTTGAATCACAAACATTTTCATAATTTAAGAGAAAACTAAAAATAATAGATTTGTCAAGAGTACTAGTTTGGTGATTAAAAAATTAATTTATAGTAAATTTAAGTGTACGTATTTGAGATATTTTGTGGACCTCGTGATGTTAACCTTTTAATTAAATTAATTAATCGCGACCAAAACCGGACGAGACGTCGGATCGCCAGGGCCACGCGCCTCGAGTACGGCGCGGCCTCCCCACACTCGCTAGCATGTCCCGACACGTGGCGCGGGCGGGCCCGAATCGTAATTTCAAGGCCTCCCGCATTTCTCCCCCTTTTTTTTATTATTATTTTCTCTCCTTCGCTTCGCTTCGGTTTGGCAGAGGCGTTGACGTCGACTTTGTAAAAAAAAAAAAAAATTGTGGTGGCTGATGACGTCGACGGTGGTGCGGGGATGATTCTGGCCGCACACGTGTAGCGTCCACGGGGCGAGTGAGGCCGCGGGCGGGCGTCCGGATCGACGGTCACCAGGAGTTCGGACGAAAAAGCGCCTCTGCTTTTTTTCCTATTTTTTTATTTTTTTTTTTTTTTTTTTCCCCTTTTCTTTCTTTTTAATATTATTTCTTTTTTCGAGTTAGTGGTGTTTGATATTTGTTGTGTGGTGACGACTTTCTGCTCGAGAGAATATGTGCTTTTTTCGCTCTTCTTTTCTCTTGTTTTTTTCTTTCTTTCTTTTGGAGGGGGGTCGAACTCCATTTCTTCCTCCCAATATGGGAAAACGACGCCAGTGGTGTCTCCCCCATATTAGCATCAAAGCTAGATTAAAATGGATCTAGATATACATTGGTTCATGTTTGCTATTATGCAAGATAATCACACATCACTTGAGAGAAATCGTCTAATCTGTTCGATAATCGCTACGATTCCCCTCACCTCACACATTGTCTTTTCAGGCCAAATCCCTTCAGATGTATAATATAATCGTTGAATCTTTTAATTTATTCGAGGCATCCTTGAACTTTATCCTATGCGATTTTGAACTTTTAAATTTGTTCAGTATAATTCTCGAAACTTTATTACATGTTCAATTCAATCATATATTGTATGAAAATATTCAATTTGATTCCTAATTTTAAATTAATGGAATAACTACATTGAAAATTTTCATACAATTCGAGAAATCGTATTGAATATATATTAAAAGTTTATAGATCATATTAAACAAATTAAAAATTGAAGGACTACATTGAATAAATTAAAAATTCAAGGATTATATTATACATTGCCCCAAAATTCATGAGCCATTTAAGGCATTGTTTTTTCGAATTTAATGTTCATTTGAATTTTAAATCAAAAAACAAAAAAGAAACCGAGTTGATTTGAGTTCAAATACGATCTAATGCATTTACGACTGATCGGAGCTCGAGTGCGTGCAAATTTGGGCTCGACTCGTTTCCCGATCGCTCGGATATAATCAACTTTGCCAACAAAATGGGTTTGTTTCGTGGGGCTTAAATTATGATGGTTCCGCTACAGGGTCCGGATCCGAGAAATTTTTTGCTTATGTCAGCTTGGATTTTAGCGCCTTATCGAAAACCGACCAGACCCTTTTTGCACGTTATTCTATTTCCATCTTTAACAAGCATCTTCTTGCGAGGAGCGTGATATGACTGCATCGTGCGATTTAGCAATTTCGATCATCTAATAGCGAGTATCATCAGCTTTCTCCTATATAAATAGAGTAGAGTAATATATTGATTTTTATATGATGAAAAGTTTACACATACCTCGCCTTGTTACTATGTCTAGAATTTTGCTTATCAAGTCCATAGTTGTGCAACGAATGGAGTAAATTACAAAAGGATCAGTAGCAGTTCATCTATACTGGTACCATATCATATATTCAATGACCAAACGTGCAGAAGCAAATTCAACCACGCCATCCATCTCCAAGAACCTTTTGTTTTTTTCACGTCCTCAACGAATCTCTTTCTTTATTCCTTTTTTAAGTGTATATAGAACGAGCTTTTTTGATGCTTTTATTAACATGACTCTTGATAAAATGAAATTAGTTTACAAATTCACAAATTACAAAATTGGATTGATATTAGTTTCACAGAGATGTGTGCGCAAGCAAGTGAAGATGGAATCTATTCATTTTGCAATTTATTGAACGGTCAAATGATAAGATAAAATCACTAAAGTTTGGGGTTTGTTCCAATACTTACCCTTCCACCCTTCCAATATGAAAAGGGAAGGTGGGGGATTCGAATCTCTACCAAGGAGTTGGGGTGAGGACGATTTTGTTTCAAGTGTGGGTTTCGACTCGTAGACTCTGCAAGGAGGTAGGGCAAAAGTTTGAAAGTGAAAATTATAATAGGAGTAGTAGAACAAAAAAAAAAAATGAAAGTGAAAATTATAATAGGACGCTAAAATAAAAGTCAACCATTGTGACTAACAAAAATCCTCAAAAAATGAGTGATAAGATGAAGTTGATACTTGATGTTTGCATTACAAGTGATTTTTCCTCTTTAATGATCTCAAAAACATCTTGGATTCCCAATTTAAAATAAAAAACCAAAAAACCATTGAGTAGCCAAAGTGACAAAAATAGGTGGGCTGTAAATCCTCATGGCACTAAAGAATGAGTCATTTTGATTTTAAAAAATTTTTCTCTTTTTTTTTTTTTTTTTTTTTTTTTAATTTTCTCTTCCCTCCGCCGGAGACCCAAGAACCCCGGCCGATCGAGGGCCGCCGCCGCCGGATCGGCGGGGTCCTCGCCGGCGGGGCGAGGCGGCCCTCGCCGCGTCCGGCGGGGCGGCCTCGCCCGGGTCGGGCGAGGGCCGCCCTCGCTGCTAGCGGGCGCGCGCCCCTCGCCGACACACGTGCCCTCCAGATAAGTCATCTCGCGACGTCGGGCGGGGTTTCGCAACCCCTCCCCTTCGTGAGGAGGGCCGCCCTCGCCCGGCGCCGGAGGGCGGCCCCTCGCCCAAAGGGCGGCCCTTGCAACCGACCCTCCCTCGGGACGCGCCACCCAGCGGGTGGTGATTTTAAAAAGAAATAGTTGATACTTGATGTTTGCGACTTTAAGTGATTTTTCCTCTTTAATGATCTCAAAAACATCTTGGATTCCCAATTTAAGGTAAATGGTATTTTGGGATTATGCGTGGCCTTTGGGCTTTCTTTGCAATTTCGCTCTTTCCTACACGGTATAAAAAGACTCTCGAAATCATACATTCATAGCCTACAAGACACCAATCAAATACACACGTAAATTTCTATGTCCACAATCAAATAATATACACAGTCGTCCCCAGGTGATTATCTTTTATCAATTTGTAAATAAACAAAACCTACTACAAAACAAAGAAAATTAGTTCGACGTTAATGCGAAATGGGGTGTTGGTATGGAATTTTTCAAAAAATAAAAAGTTAATCTAAGGTAAACGTACCATCTATTACGATTTGAAACTCATTATGATATTAACTCTTGAAATAATATCTACCATGAAGAAGCCACTGAAGAAGGGGAGGTCGGTGGCGGTGGTCCAGGTGGATCGCCAGGCTTGCAGAAGATGCAGACCTTGACGATTCGGCCTACTGAAACCTTCAGGTTTCCTCGCTTCGTTTCGAAGGAGAAGAAGGAGAAAATTGGCTTCGTTCTGTGCGATTCGGCTGTTCGCCGAAGAATTCGATTCGAATCAAGCCGTGGGTAGAGCTCTCAGCCATGGATATCGGTCCTCGGGTCTCTTGAATTCTACCGCCAAAAGGACTGTCGAAGTTGGAGGCTATGTATTCAAATGGTAAGCAAGCAACTAAAGATTAGATCCATTCTAATTCATGGGAACTTGGATGATATGGGTAGAGGTGTCGAAATGGGTTGAGAACCCATTTTACAATGAGATGGAAGGGTTAGTTAAGTTTTAATAAATGTGTTGTTTATGAGTTTGGGTTATATGTAAGTCTAATGATACATGGACGGTAAATGGGTTTGTCTTTAAACCCATTTACAATCCATTTAACTTATGCAGGTTGTTAATTGAGCGATTCAAGTCAACCTATTAATGAGATATCATCATATTCAACAATTTTCATAATTTTTAATCTTTTCAATTTTTTTATTTTTAATTATTTTTTATTTGATTTTATTTCTTTCTTTTAATTTTTTTTCCTTACAAACTCCGATGGCTAGCGATCGTCAGCCATCAAATGAGGGCTGTAGGGCCCTTGGTGGTCATAGGCGAGGGCTGCAAAACTTTCATCTAGTTGCTGATTGCACTGGCAAGCCTCAAGCTCATCGATTGGGCAAGACCAATGCCTTGTTGGTGTTCGGTGAGCTCAAGCTCACCAAATCTAGTGAGGAAGCTCACGGCCTCGGTGCTGGTGAGACTCTAGCCTCCTCAATCTTGAGAGCTCGGGCAAGGTTGGTGAGGTTCAACTTATCGGAATTTGGGAAGCTCGAGCCTTGCCAACCTATGGCGAGGCTAAGCTCGCTTGTTGTCGACCACGGCCACCGTGGTTGGCTACTGGGAGGAGGAGGAGGAAAAAGAAAAAGAAAAAAAATGAAAATAATTAATTTAAAAAAATAAAAAATACTTAAAATGAGTGCATGAAAAATCAAATCAGACTTCTATACTAAGCCAAAAATATTTTTTAAGTCATTTTCAAGTTTCAACTAAACACCATAAAATATTATAATTTTCATAAATATCATATTCTTTGTGAAATAAATAGAGCCTCATTTTAAAAAATATATATATATAATTTCTCTATTAAATTAGTAATTGTATCGAAGTGTTTTAACAATACACCTTTTAAAAAATATCATAAGAAACAGGCTTTTCTATATTTGCTTAAATATGAAAGCATTTACAACAAAAGTTGCTTTGGATACGGGTCAAGGATGGTCAATAATTTTACATTGCTAATAAATAAGTTATAAACGAATTAATAAGTAAATTGTGTTGGATCATTTATAACTTGATCCAAACCTAACCCAACCCATCCGTTTGACAAATTTACATATGGGTCAATAAGTTTGTTTCATGGGATGAAAACCTTTGAAATAAGAAACAATTAAAGAAGATTCTATTCCGTGTAGAAATGTGTTAGATCTTTAGTTCTTTTAATGCACTCCTCATTGCTGATCTCATGAACTTACAAATTCACACAAACAAGGCGTAGCTCAAACAATATATTACTATTCTCATGAAGAAAATGAACCTCATAGACACATTTATTCATAGTGAAAATTCCAACTACTCATACGTTAAAAAATCTAAGCTATTTCAGATCTTAATGATGGTTAATAAAAATCAAAGAATGTACCATGGTCTCGCACTTTTGTTTTGGTTTCCAGAAGGTTGAACCGAATGTGACCACTAAAAGGGTTATGTTAAAATTCAAGTTTATCTTCTTTTGGGCTGCAAAGAAGTACCTCAAGATACTTCAAGTTTGTCCTAGAAATCGAATTGTAATGATGTCTATGCAATTACCCACAAATACACGAAGATTTTCGAAATGCATATCGTAATGATTGGGACGTTTTCTTAACCTTCCAAGAGTGCGGATTAACGATGTACCCCTAAATTTTCTATTTTACCCGAAAAAGAAGAGGAAGCCGGGCAATATCTAAACCAAAACACCCTTTCATATGTTCATAATCCAAAATACTACTATCAACCTCTTTCCTTAGAAAGTTCATATTTACAACAAAACTAAACTTCAAAGAAGTGTAAATTAGGTACATGTCAGAAACCCAAATACTGTCATATACTTCATGTAACTCTATTGTTAAAAGAGTTGGATAAGAATGAGCACCGTAGTGCTCATCCAAGTTTAGAAACCCGAATCTTCTTCCTTTACTTTTTATAGGATGTTTCATCCAAAGGATAATCGAAGATAACTTCAGCATTTTGGGAGCTGAAGTAGTTTGGAAAGATTAGTGGCTTCATGACGTTCTAGTCCATGTTGAGCATGCAAATCAGCCTTAATAATCATCTTTTTCAGCACAAATGCATCATCAAGAAGAAACTTATTCAAGGAAAACGGATATTTTGACCTCAAACTATTAACAAAATCAATGATCTTCACCCTCTTGAGATAATTTGCCAAAAATTAAAAGCGGGATAATTACCCAAAAAGTCCTAAACCTATTTTTTTTTTTTTTGCCAATTTAGTCCCATGTGCCAATCCAGTTCTAAATCTTTTTTTTTTTTTTTCGAATTTTTAAATTTAGTCCTAAACCTTTTTTTTTGTTTCAGTCCATCCGTCCATCGCCAAAATTGGCCGAGGTGGCGAGGCGACCTGGCCACCGTGAGGCTCGCCCCCGACCGCTGGCGGAGGCGAGCCTCGCCGGCGGGCCCTCGCCGTCGGGCCGGGTGAGGTTTCTTCGCCGGTGGCGGCGAGGCCGCCTCGCCGTGGCGGCGAGGTCGGCCTCGCCGGCCGGAGGAAGGAGAAACAAATTTAAATTTAAAAAAATTTAATATTTTTTATATTTTTTTTCGAATTTTTAAATTTTTTTAAATTTTTTTTTTTTTTTTTTTTATCCCATTAAAGTTTATCTCTTTAAATCATTCCATAAATTCTTCGTCAAGCTCAATCTACACGTAGATACCCCATTTAAGAAAGAAGCTTCACATTAAATGTGGATCCACAGAAAAAAGAATTCTTTGCCTCACTAAAATTTCAAATAGACAACTTTCGTTTATCCACCTCAAATAATAGTTGGTTTTACTTTATATCGAGTCTTCATCAATTTGTGCTCTTAAACTTGTTTTATAAGAAGCATCAACACTCTCCATAATTTTGGTGTTGTGTTCGACACTCGAACATGTGTCCGAACGCTCTAACACACTCCAAAACACACTTTCAGAATTTCAACACGCAATTCCGACACGCACATGGTTATTTTTATAAATTTTCAATACTTTAGGGGTCTAAATGTAAATATATGAAAAATAAAAAAATAATAAACTTAAAAGAAGAAAAGCTCTTCTCAGTCACTTCACATTCCCTCCCGTGGCCGTGAGTTGTGAGTCCTCAATCGATCGAAACCCCCCTCCTCTCGCCGGTGTTGCTCCGCCGGCTTCACGACCCACCCCACTAGTCGCCGCAGCCCCCCATGGCTCCGGCCCACCTGTTGGCACAGCCGCCTCCAACCCCACCTTCGCCTGTCGCAAACATCAGACCTTCACCCCAACCAAGCGCCTCTCCTCTCACCAGCATTGTTTCTCTTCATCTCACGATTTCATCTCAAGTTAGCAAGTTGCATTATTCTGCTTACTTTTTCAATTTGGCATCTTGAATTTTTTTGTAATGCGATTTGAGATTTTTTTACAAACCCTAGAGCTAGTTCGAGGAAAGGGGAGATTTGGGTTGTTTTGGTTTCCTCTATTCTTATTGATGAGTGATTTCCTTTATTCTTATTGATGAGTGATTTTGTGTGTCTACTCTTGTCCCAAAAAAAAAAAAAAAAAAAAAGATTTCTTGTGTTTACTAGAAACCGTGCTTTGGCTGCTTGATGAATGATTTCATGTGCTCATGCCATCTCAATTGCCCACCAGGTAATGGAGCGAGGCGCTGACCTCTCGCCGTCGCCTTCTCCGGTGGCTCTTTCAATTGGTTGCCATAACTTTGGATTGTTTCCTTTTGGGTTCTTTGGTGGTGTCTTTAAGTTCATTTTTTTTGTTGTTTTAAGCTAATGATCTCTAGTTTCACTCTTGGTTAGCATGCCAAGATGGAGAACTGTTTCTTTATTCTATTGTTTGAGATTTTTTTTTTGTTTTCTGTTTGTTCTTTTTGGGGGGCTTTCTTTCATCTTTTAGCATTTTAAACTCGATTTTTTAGAATATTGTTAGCTGCATGCTATCTGAACTGGGTCTAAGGGTCGGGAGTTTCTACGATAGGATTACTAATTTTTTCTGTTTTGTCTTTCATTATTGCAGAATTCTACCAAGATTCGACTTTAAGCTTCTCGTTTGGTGAGGTAATCTTTTCTTCAAGTTTGGTTTATCTTTATTTGCGTGTGGCTTCAATGGACTGATACAGCGGCCAATCATGCATCTTTTCATTTAACTCTTACCATATATATTTCATTGGAGTAGATCGTTAATTAGATTCTAGAAAGCATCTACTTTGGAATGGTCTTCTTTCCAGCGATCTTGCGATGCTGAATTCCCCTACACACATCACAATGCAATCCATTTATTGAGCCCTCAGTCCTTGGGCAAGTTTCCAATAGCGTGCAAAAAATTTGGTTTTCACTTATAGTAACATTGTCTTTTATCAAGAAAAAGCTCACAATATGCAGAAAAAAGAAACCAAAATGTGAGCTATTGGCGGAGATGCATTTGACACGTTTGAAGATGCTGGGGTGTTTGAAGTTGTAGGTTTTTCACTTGATGAGTCAAAGACGGAGTCTATTATTTTTTTAGAAGAAGTGGATAAATGATTTTTTATTATATTTGAAGGGAGTCGGTCAGGTATATGACTAATTTTTCCAAGCACTGTGAACTTTATAGCATGTATGTGATCCCAGGAAGTTCCCATTGACTAAGTGGTGTGCATAGTACCAAATTTTGACATTCTGACAATGGAGATGACACTCCTTCCATATCCAAAGCAATGGGATCTAAGCACATTGAGCAAGCAAAATAGAAAAATTAATTATAATTTATGTTCCCGTTTAACATGAATAAAGAATAACAAAATTACAATTCATCCAGGTACAATATACTTTGACCTTGTTGTCTCCTAACCAAGAAAAGACCCATAAGGATACCACAATTAGAAATGAACAAGGAAATCTCTATAGGAATCGAGACTATTTTACATAAAACTTGTGATACTTGAAGGATCTGAAAATTTTAGTAGTCGGTCACATGAGATAGAAAACCTTGTTATCGACTTAAGTTTCTAAGAAAATCCATCCGTTGCCATTGTAAATTATTGTAAGAATACTCCGTAAGATGATTATGGAACACTGGTGTACTGTGATGATAGAGCATGACCTGCTTCCGGCAACCTAAGATGACTAGGTCTATTACTCTTTGTCACCTTTCCATATAATTGTATGTTTTATATAAAATGAAAGAGTGAATGAAAAATTAACATTTTTAAATAGTCTCTTCATGCATTTATCTTGTGAAAATCAAGCATCTAACAATGTTGTGTTGAGCATCCATAATAATTAGAAATATCTAGTGGCATTCATCGACCGTAATTGAGTGATCCCAGACCCATTTATTTGAAATTAAAAAAGGGAAGAAGATTCAGGGTTCACCATATATTCTTACAAAGGTTGTAAATCATCTTGCTCCCAATGATTCCCCTCGATGAAAGACTAGAATGCCACAAAGAGATGAGAGGTCGCTCGATCGGGGCAACATACAGCACTAAACGGCACTAATCATGGGCAACATTCAACACGAGTCCATCTTAGAAAGGGCAACAATATTGAGTTGGTACCTGGAAACATCAAGCGCCAATGTTGATCGTAGAAACTCCGCACAGATTCTCAAAGAGTTCCTCGCGGCTCTTCTTATCATGCACAACAATATGTAACTTGGCTTCCACCAAAGAATAAACGTCAACTAGTCTTAACATAGAATTAAGATTCCATTTCCCCACTACCTACAGTGACAGCAAATGCGGGGCCCAAATTCTCTCCCACTCCGAGTCATCTGCCATGCAATTGACGAGTATTAGCTGTTTCACACTTATCGAATCAATTATAATTTCCTTCACGTGGTTGCAATAGTCAAACTAAAGTGACGCTAAAACAGGACTTCCCCTGACAATTCCCACCAGGATATCATCACTCAACTCCGCCCATTCTATTAACAAGACCTTAAAACAAGGCCGCCTAATAGTAGTGCCCAACGGAAAGCAGCAGTTTCTGACTTGCAGGCGTACCAACCGACTCAAGCAATTCAAGAACGGCGGCAGTTTATCATAAACCTCCAGCTCGTCATCGAGACGCAGGCGAAGGTCCTCCACACGGCGCCCCTCCGCGAAGCGGAGCCAGAGGTCGAGCTTGGGGCAGGAGGCCGCGTCGTAGCCGAAGATGTTGATGTGGAACCTCTCCACTACGGGCGAGGTGCATTGCCTGAGGACGCTGTCGACGAGGGACGACGGGAAGTCGCGATGGCGAGGCAGGGCGTCATCGAAGACGAGGTGGGCGGTGGTGGTCGAAGTGTACATCCAACGCCTGGAGGCTCGGAGAGGACACTGGTCTTGACGACGTCCTTCAGGAGCAGAAATGAGAAGATGCGGTGGATCACGGCCTCTGGCTAGGCGCTGATGAAGTCGCCAGGGCTTGAAGGAGAAAGAGGAGGCTGGCTTCGTTTGGCGTGATTCCGCCGGTCGACAGAGGATCTGCGGCGGATGGCGCCATGGACGACGGAGGTCCCCGCATGGAAATGGAAATCCTAGGGTTTCTACGATTTTTGCCCCGAACAGTGACCGTGACCAAGAAATTTTGACCTTTTAACTGTTTTAGTCTTTTTCTATTCTTCTTCTTTTTTTATTTATGCTTTTTTCTTACTTCTTTTTTAATTTCTCATCACAATTTTCTTCCGTGAGCAAAGCAACAGGGAATTGATTATCTACGTGCAATCAAGTCATTTGCCGTCATTCGCTGTCTATATATTCAGGAAAAAAGAAAAGAAAAAGCTAACAATATCATACGAATTCAAGAAATATGTAAAGAAAATAAGGTGTAGACGAAGAATTTATGAATATAAGAGTAAATCGAGTCTAAATTATTCTGAAAAATAGAATGTCACACAATCATCATCTTGATTGTTGCTTAATTAGTATCTTTCTATTATTGGAATGGTAATATTGAACACTTTCGTATAGTTCAAGGATTAAATTGAACATATACTAAAAGTCTAAGGATTACGATGCATATTAAAATAAAGTTAAGGGGCCATATTAAATAAATTAAAAGTTTGGAATCATATTTTATATTAGGTAAAAAGTCATGGGTAATTTACTACTAGCTCGTTTGAACATGATAAAAAAGAAGAGAAAATGATGAATGTTCTGGTCAAACTACTCTCCCATCTTCATTTTCATCCGAAAATGAAAAACCAAACATCTCAAAAATAAAGCAAATGTCAATTCCTCGGGAAGATAATAGGGAATTAATAAAGGATTTGGCATAATTCTTATAATGGCACATATGCAATGGTCCATTGGAAATATTTCATTCATGTCATGCATTTCTCGTATAGAACTCAATTTACACGGAAGATTTTAGGAACCCATCACTTCATGTCATTTTAAATTTTTAAGATGTATGGAGATCTTTTAAATTTATATGAATCTATCGATAATATCGAGATCTTCCAGGACTGTTGTGGCCCTGTTTGGTTCAGCATTCTCAAGGGGCTTTCAGTCCCAAAAGCCCCTTGGGAAAAATTTCAGGCATTTGGTTCAGCATTTGGAATGCTAAAAGCCCAAAATATGTGGGGACCTGCTTTGGACATTTAGCATTTTCGAAATGCTAAAGAGAGGCTTAATGAATTTTTTTCTTCCAATATTGTGCTCACTGATGATTGCGATTTCCTGTTTTACCCTCAAAATCTACTATTCATCGTTTTCCTCGTTCTATTGGTTCTTCAAGAGTGAAGCTTAGCCGGCCAGGTCGCCCACGCACCGCCGTAAAGTTGTGCTTCTTCGGCAGCCGCTACCACCACCGCCTAGGGTCGCGCGTCCCCAGTAACCATCGCCTGGGGTGGCATGACCCGCAACCCGAAAGCGGCGTCACGCGACCTCAGGTGATGTTGCCCGGGTCGCACGGACTTCGGGCGACGCCGCGAGCAGCCAAATCTAGCCGTCGGGGGGCCAGATCCGGCCGTAGGGAAGCCTCTCCTGAGGTCGCACGACCTCAAGCGAGGTGGCCTGGGTCACGCGACTCAGGTGACGTCGCCTGGGTCACGCGACTCAGGTGACGTCGCCTGAGACCACGCGACCTCAAGCGAGGTGGCCTGAGGTCGGGTGACCTCGGGCGTCGCCTAGGTCGCGCGACCCAAGCGACGTCGCCTAAGGCTGCGCGACCTCAGGCGACGCCCGGGTCGCGCCTAAGGTCATGCGACCTGGGCGGCATCGCTTGAGGCCAAGCGACCTCGGGTAGCATCGCCTTGAGGCTGCGCAGCCTCAAGCGACGCCGCCTGAGGCCGCGAAGCCTCAGGCGGCCGGGTTGCGCGACCCAGGGCATCGCCTGAGGTCGGTAACCTCAGGCAAGCCGCCTCCCCCAGCCGCTGCTGCTGCCTCCGCCACCAGCTGCTTCCCACCACCACCAGCGCCACCGCCATCGTCACTAGCCACACCCCCACGATTTTCCCCTCTCCAGCTACATCGCCTCCTCCGTTTTCTTTTCTTTTTTTCATTTTTCTTTTCACTTGAAAGTCACTTTGCAAAATATACCCAACCAAACAGACTTGCCTTCACAAAATGTCCCTTCACTCAAAGATACTTGAGTAAATGCAAAGCCATTTCTCCAAAGTTGAACCAAATGGGCTCTGTGTGCCATGTCCTCCTCCATCCTTGTTGAGGACAGCGGGAGGAAAGTGAAGCCTCATCGCGCCATCTGATCTAAGGTGATGTTATGCTAATTGAGATCTCATGTTTCACAAGGCAACCACCAATCCACAAAGAGAGAGAGATCGGGCCGACGTACGATGACGATGGAGGAGCAGGCGGTGATGAGGCGTGACGGGGCGTGACAGTAGTGGCGCATGGTGGGTCTTGTGGTAGCGTATGTGTATTATTAGCATACATGCGAAGGAGATGGTGGAGAGAGAGAGAGAGAGAGAGAGAGAGAGAGAGAGAGAGAGGAAATAAAATACGTTTGGGTACTTGGTATAATTTATCTAGATGTATATGGATATTTTGGTATAATAGGTACCTTTACTTAAGTATAGAGAGTCCTAAATTTAAGCAATCCCAATCCCCTAGAAGTCTAACGCTAGAAAGATTGTGAAAATTGTAAAAAAATTTGTGATATGCGAAGCATGGATTTTTCAAAAGCATCATAGCATAAACCGATTGGCATAACTCATTTGCACGATGCACATATGCTATGGATTCTATTTAACTTAAACAATTAATTGCAATCAAATGGGTCTATTTATATATAAGTATTTAACATGTTTAGTCCGAGTTGACATTTTAGAAGTTGTTTGACACACTTAGATGTGTTTAATGATATTAAATCAAGTTAATGTATTGCTTGTGCCACACATTCTGAATTCATATATTTTAAACAAGTCTTTATGTGCTTAAACATTGAATCATCATTTCATAGATGTGCTGACAAAATGTTTCATCTCTCTAATAATCGCGTCTTGTTTAAGCTGCGAAAATTACTAATCCATACATAGGCATCTCTCGTTTTCAAGTTACATACACAAGAAAGGGTATTATTAACAACTATCTATAGGCATTTATTAATTTAACTAAAAGTGGAAATAAGACTTTTTGAGGCTCTTTGAAAGTGAAATAAATTATAAATTTTAATAAGGTCACGTTAAACTGTAAATTTAAATTTCCTAAGTATATTAAGTAAGAACTAGCCAATGCCACCACTACCTGAGGTGGCCGCGATGGTTTGAGCGAAAATAGCAATTTAATCACAAGCCTGGATTTAATCAATTCATGGGACTTATCTAATACATTTTTTAGATAGATAGGTCCCTATGTCATTGCCCAACATCGGCGATTTATAGATCTTCTCGAATGAGCTGCCGAACAAGAAAGGACCGCCGCCAAAGGACCAAGCGGAACTCAACTTATTCCGAATCCTCGTCCGACAGAATTCAACTCCGGGGAGGAATCTCCCCAGTCCTCCCTCCCTCTCTCCTCTCTCTCCCTCTCTCTTCGCAAGCCCCATGCACGCATACCCACCATCTCCTCCTCCTCCTCCTCCTCCTCCTCTTCTCTCTCTCTGTCTTGATCGTTCGTAGCAGCAACACCCATCAAACCCCCTCTTTCTATCCATCTGTTCTTGGAAATTGGCCTCGTGTCTTCCGTGCGCAAGAGCATTTAGCCAGAACCCAAGAAGGAGGGAAGATAAAAAGAGAGCGAATGGGATCGCAATGTGCTTGATACACGGAGTAGGAGAAGGAGAAGAAGGAGAAAGAGAAGGAGAGGGTATAAGGCGGTTGAACTTGAGACCACCGTCCAATTTCGCAGTGGTGAGGAAGGCATCTGCCGATCTGGCTTCCCTCATACTATCAACTTCCCCTTCCTTCGATCCCTCGAACTTCGCTCCATAGTGTAATTAGACTCGAACTCATCCTTGTTTTGGAAGCATGCTTTTTCGTCTTATGTCTTGTGTGGAACGATGCATGCTCGCAAAGTGGTCCTTTTTTTCTCCTTTTGTATATCTCCCCCACTGTTTTTTCTATCGTGTTGCTCATGTTGCTGAATCATGGAATGGTTGCACCTTATATTGTGTATCTGCAGATTCTTGTACGCTGAGAATATATGCCTTTTCTCTTCCTTTCTCTCGTCCGTTTGGATTTTCATGCATTATCCAAAACCGACCAGACCCATTCGCACGTTACTCTCAATCTTTGATGATACCCTTCATGCGAGGAGGATGATATGACCGCATTTCGTGGTTCAGTAATTTCGACTATCAAATAATAAGTATTATCGGCTTTCTCATTATATAAATGGAATAGTAATATTGATTCTTATACAATGAGAAGTGTAGACATAGATCACATTGATACTAAGGGCCTATTTGGTAACTGGCTAAATATTGGCTCTCTTTGTTTCTCGGGGGAAAAAAAGAACAGAAATCTATTTGGTAATATTAGTTAATTTTTCTGTTTCAAGGAATAAAATTGAAATAAAGTCAAGAAGTATAAAAAAGTTACTTCTTTGTTCCCATGAGCAATTCAAGAATCAGTTAATTTTCTTTTCTTTTATATTCTTTCTTTTTTCTTCTTCCACTTTTAGCCCGTCGCAGACCTCAACGATGACTGATGACTAGCCAGACAAGAGCCAACAACCTTGCTGGAGCCTCGTCGGCCCTCAATGAGGCTGGGTGAGGTTGGCCTTACCATGGCCAAGCGAAGCCAATCTTGTGGATGTTGGATGAGATTGAGCATCATCGTGGTTGGGCAAGACTCCCCCAAGGCCGGTGACATTGCCGACTAGAGGAAGAGGAGAAAGAGAAGGAAGAAAGAAAAGAAAAGAAAAATATCATAAAATTATTCAAAAATTAAAAGAAATTCTTAGTCCTTGAAAAATCTGAGATTCGTTCAAAACGCATTGCTATTCTGAGAATAGAAATTTTATATAATTACTAAACACTTTCGGATGCTCAACCACTCGTCCAGGGAATAGAAAAAAGAAAATGTTTCTAAACAAAAATTATTCTTGAGAGTCGAATAGTTACCAAACATGCCATAAGTCTACAATTGTTCATCAAGTCCATAGTTTTGCAATAAATTGAGTTAATGACAAAAGGATCACTAGCAGTTCACCTATGCCAGGTATCATATCATATATTTAATAACAAAATGCTTAAGCAAATTCAAAGCACATAAACAAATCAATCAAAAGACATTGTGCAAAGTAAAGGTCAACCCTGTAGGGGCCCTTGCGAGGTCCACCATCTCGTCCTAGGTAGGGGAGGCTACTATACCTGACCCAACGATAGCCTTCTTTGAAGAGAAGATGAGGAGTCTTACCTTCCCTCTCGACGGCCCCTCTTCCCAAGTGGATATTTGTCTTCCTAATTTGAGGGGGAATACAAGAGGTGACATTGTGGGTCTCTTACCCCAAATTATATTTCCCTCCTATTTCTTCTCCCTTGAGCCTTTTAAAGACCCATTTAGGTCCAGTTACCTATCTCCAGTAACCCTTTTCTTTTTCCTTCCTCAATCAATCTCTTTCTTTATTCCTTTTTAAGTATCTAAAGAACTTTTCCGGAAATCAAATAAGGAGGCAGCATAATGAACCATTTTTTTTTTATTGGAATTAGTTTATAAATTCGCAATTTTTTTCTTGACCTAAAAGGTTAATTTGGCTAGAATATGACCAATTCAATCTGAAAGAGAAGAAGAGAAATGATGAAAGTTTAGGTCAAAAACAAAAAGGTTGATGATAAATTTGTCGTATTCAAGTCAAACTAAATTTGATGCGATGTAATTATATCGAGACAATTAAAAAATCATGATACAAAAGCAACTCAATGACCGATATAACTACTCAAATTCTGGGATAACTAAGTTGGTAGAGGTTATGGAGGCAAATGTTTTTTCCTTATTTTCAAATCAAGCTGCTCCCCAAGATCACTTGCCTTGAAAGATTTTTCTCAGCGAGGTGTGTCCATCCTAGCTTGGATGATCATCTTGTCCACCACAAGTTTACGTGCTCCAAAGAATGAAGATGGACATTACAATCAACAATTTCAACTCTCTTAATATGATTTGTTACAAACATTATGTTTCCATGCCACGAATCTCATAATTCATACTCCTCGGAGTTATGAGCTTGAGGGAATGAATGGGGTGATTTGCTTCTCTATAGAAGATGCTTCTGATCCGGAACCTTTTCACCGTGGCCAAGGCACATGGGCCAAAACCCTCTCTACCAAGGTGGAGAAGGCTTTGATCGTCTAACAAGTGTAAGCATGATGGCGCACGAAGCTACCGAAGAAAAGGAGGCCAGGTGCATCGCCACCGCTTGGAGAGGACACGGATCTTAACATTGTCTTCGGTGCGCAAGGGGGAAAGATGTAGCGGATTGTGGCTTCCCGTAAAGCACTGATGAAATCATGGAAAAAAATATCAAAAAAAGCGTATATTTATTGCATTGATACAAATTCATTTCTAAATATTTTAATTGATTAATTTAGTTCTAAATATTTTTACATTGATACTAATTCAGTCCATCCGGCTAATTTAAATAGAAAATCGTTAACGTGAATTTTACTAATGTAGACATTTTTTAATAATTTTTAATGATTTATTTCTAAATTTTTATTATTTTTTTCTTTTTTCTTTTTATTTCCATTTTTTTGTTGTGGTCCCTACCTAGGGCCTCACTTGTTACAGCCAAGGGCTGCCAAGCCCTTGCCCATGTGTTGCCCCTAGTGAGGGCTCAACACTCGCAGCCTAGGTGAGGGCCACAACCCTCACTGGCCACAATGAAAAAAACATAACAAAAAGAAAATTAATAAAAAATTCATAAAATAATATTCAAAATTCGTATAATTTGTTTATATTAGTGTTGTTCATGCTACGTATCAGCGGTTTCTGCTTAAAATTGATCGAATAGACTAAATTGGTACAAATACAAAAAATTTAAGGCTAAACCGGTTCAATTAAAAGATTTAAGAGTGAATTAATATCAATGCAATAAGTTTATAAATTTTTTGGTACTTTTTCCTGAAATTGGGAGGATAAAATCATTGGGGTTCTGACTTTGTTTCATTTGAAGTAGAAGGAGAAGAATGAGGTTGGCTCCATTTTTGCACAATCCGGTCGTGCGCCGGAGAATCTGCTTTGGATCACACTGGGGCAGAGCTCTCAGCCATGAATTTTCGATTCCCGAGTTTCAGTGAATTCTGCCGCCAAAAGAGCAATTGAAGTTGCGGGGTTTTGTAGTCAGATTAATTGCAAGCAAGTGAAAATGGGATCTATTCGTGTTGCGATTTTTTGAAAGGTTGGATGATACGATCAAATGGTCAATTGTTTTTTTTTTTTTGGTCAGAAGCTAAAGCATTTCATTAAGTGATTAAAGATGAGAGGCCCGGTAAATGAGCATCATTACATAACATGTCTCATAAAGTTTGTGGAGGTAATGAAACCCAATTCAGAGATAAATAGTTTTTCTTGTGGGCTTTAGCAACCCAATTGGCAATACAATTGGCCTCCCTAGAGCAATGGGTTATCTTCACGTTGGAAAAGGCCTACATTTTTTTCCTTACATTTGCTAATAATAGGTTGAACTTCCCAATTGAACTGCTGAGAACTGGTCATTACTTTGACAAGTTGCGAACTGTCTGCCCTCAAACAATATTTTTTATGCACAAAAGAGCATTAGGAAGTTGGGGGCAAATAACATATTAAGTGCCATATCTTATGGCACTCATTTCAATGCCATGATTTTTATTTCATTCACTCAAGTGCCACATTACTCAAAAATCAATCACTTAATTGTGTCTATTCCGATGCTCGTCTTACATGACTTTTTATGAAAGAAATTCAAGTCCAATGTGGATAATCTCGATTGACACGGCAAAAAAAGACCAGAACTCATTATAGTCCTTTTTTTTCCTCCTAAATTGATTCGAAATTGAAACCCAAATCCTAGAAGGGGAGTATAAAAGGATCCACGCTAGCGTCTTCTTATGGGGTTCATCGCACGAGTTGAAGGAGACACTAAAGCGCTGCTCGAGCCTCTCTTTCTCATCCCTTCTTCACCGGCTCAACTTCTCCATGGAAGCCCTCGCGATCACTCGCGATCACAAGAATTTTGAGCTCGGAAATCTTAGGAAGCCTCCCAAATCGTCATCTCTTGCCCCTTGAGGGCTCCAATTCTACGTAGGAATGTCGCCTGTAGGTCCGAATTTCAGAAGCTAAATTGCACCCTAATTCCTCGATTTGGAAGTTAGGTTTGATGAACACAACTATTTTGCTCCCATCTTTGTTAATTTGGGGCAAACATATGGAAAACGTGGTTTTACACGCTTCTTTGCTGACTCCCTTTTGTTGGTATGCCATGTTGGAAATTAGAGAAAATTACTAAAAAAATTTCCTAAATCTATTGTAATTATTCCAATTTAGTTATAAACTTTTTTTTTTGGCCAATTTAATCCTAAATTTTTTGTTTTTGTTCCAATTCAGTCCATTCGGCTAAAATTGGCCAACCGGTGCTGACATGGACGCCGGGGGGGGACGGCCCGGTCGGCGAACGCTGACATGGCAATTTTTAAAATATTTTTTTCGATTTTTTAATATTTTTTGAATTTTTTTATTTCTTTATTTCTTTATTTCTTTTTTTTTCCCAACCTTCTCCTTCCTCCGGCCGATCGGTGTCGGCCGGGCGAGGGTGGCGAGATCGCCTCGCCAACCACTAGCGAGGCTCGCCCCCACCGACCGGAGGCGAGGGCCGGCGAGGGTGAGGCCTCGCCAGATCCGGTGAGGTCAGCCTCGCCGGCTACTAGCGAGGGCGAGGCCCCACCAGATCCGGTGAGCTCGGCCCTCGCCGGATCTGGGTGGCCTCGCCCTACTAAGGCGAGGGTTGACCGTCCAAACCATTCATTCTCTTCATCATTGTCAATGGCATCTTCTTCTTCACCGCAATGCCCCTCTTCTTGACCTTTGATCTCGCAGAGCAGCGCCTGCGCCCTAGAGAGAGAGAGAGAGAGATGTTGGGCGGACTGTACGGAGACCTTGCGCTGCTTTCCTCCGCCGATGACAAGAACCCTAGCGGCGCCGACCCCGCCTCCACCGTCTGGTCCAGCAACGCCAAGTTCGCCCTGCCCGCCCTCCACAAGCCCTCCCTCGCCCCCTAGACTCATCTCGTCTCGTCGTCCAGCCTACTCTGCTCTTCAACCATGGACGCGAAGGAGGACTTGTCAAGCTCTTCAATCCGCCTCACTTCCTGCGTGTTGATCTCCCCTCCATTGCTTCACCGCCGCCACCGCCGAGCTTGGCGGGGCCTCGCCCAGCCAAGGCAAGGCCCTGCCGGATCTAGCGAGGGCCGAGCTCACCGGATCTGGTGGGGCCTCGTCCTCGCCAGTGGTCGGCGAGGCTAACCTCACCGGATCTAGCGGGGGAGGCCTCGCCGACCACCGGCGAGGACGAGGCCCCGACAGATCCGACGAGCTCGGCCCTCGCCGACCACCGGCAAGGGCAAGGCCCCGTCAGATTCGGCGAGCTTGGCCCTCGCTAGATCCGATGGGGCGTTGCCCTCACCGGCCCTCACCTTCGGCCGACGGGGCGAGCCTCGCCAGTGGCCGGCGAGGCTGACCTCTCACCGGCCAGAGAAAGGAGAAGGTTAGGAAAAAAAAAAGAAAAAAATTCAAAAAATATTTTAAAAATCGAAAAAATATTTAAAAAATTGCCACGTCAGCGTTCATCGGCCGGTGTCCACATTAGCACCAACCGGCCAATTTTGGCCGAATGGACTGAACTGGAACAAAAACAAAAGGTTTAGGACTAAATTGGCCCAAAAAAAAAGTTTAGGACTGAATTGGAATAATTATAATAGATTTAGGACTTTTTTGGTAATTTTTCCTTGGAAATTATATAACAAATTAATGCCAAATCGGGTTTTCTGACCACATCAAGTATCTAGGATTATACAAGGCCTCTGGGGTTTCTTTGTAATTTGCTCTTTCTTACGGTATCAAAATATTGTAGATACATTCATAGCCTACAATATAATAGTCGAATGTACATTGCATGTAAATTTTTATGTCTATAATAAGAATTACGATAGTTTGAATGGCGTTAGTTGATATCAATCAAACATTCAGGACTGTCGTCCCCAGCGATCATGTCTTATCCATTTGCAAAGCAACCGATTGCAAAACAAAGAAATCTCAAGCAACCCCTGTCCACAGTCTTTCTTTTTCTCAAAAATCAATTGATTTGGTTAAGTTGGTCGCAAGTTAGTTTCTCATATAAAAGGCATATTACCCATTCTGTTTTCATGTTTGGATATTAATAACATGAATTAGCACATGATCGGAGAAACGAGGTCATTGTTTAATTTGCATAAACAACATCTTCTTATCCTTGAATCTATTCAACTCAATTTTTTGTGCTTATGATGTTGCTTCAAAATCTCAAACTAAAAAAAAATTATGAAAGAAATTATATATGATTCTACAGTTCATTATTTAAATATTTTATATGTCACAAGTGCTTCGTATTAATTGAAAATCAAATTGAGAGTGCCCCAACAAAAAAAAAAAATTATAGAAGTTGAAACAGTTGAAATCTGATTTTTCCACGAGCGATGTTTAACTGCCAAAGGGCCAGAAGAAAGGCAAGTAATAAGCTGCTTTTATGTGGCTATTATTCTCTGAAGTTCATATTCACAAGCTTGTGTAAAGTAAAACAGGTTCTAAGTATATAGTTCCAACATAAAAAATAATCGGTTTTACCTAAAAACATTAGCAAAACTCGAAATCTTACGTGAGGTACTTTCTTTTTAAATCCTCAAATGATTATGTTAAAAGTCAGGTTTATCTTCTTTTGGACAGCAAAGAAGCACTCCAAGTTTTGTCATGAAATCAAACACAACCAAAGGAGTTCCTCGCTTACTCAAAATTTCGCTGACAGTGCAAGGAGTTGCTTCACTTGGAAACAAAGGGCTGTGCTGAAACTATAATCAAAATTGTAATGATGTCTATGCAGTTAAGCACAAATACATGAATATTTCCAAAATGCAGATATCATAATAATCGGGACGTTGCCTGATCTTCCAACGGTGCAGATAAACAATATAGCCATAAAATTTCTATTTTGCCTAAAAAAGGAGACAAAGTTGAGCGATATCTAGAACAAAACACCTTTCATAAGTCGATAATCCAAAACACTGCTACTGACCTCTTTCCTAAAGATATTTACAACTAAACTAAACTTGAAAGAAGTGTAAATCAGGTATATTGCAAAACCGGGAAAGTTTCAAGGTCCCATGTAACTTTACTGTCAAAAATATGTGAATCAGAATGAGAAGTGGAGAGTGAGCAATGAAGTGCTCATTCAAGTTTACAAACGGGGGTTTTCATACTCTTTAAAAGGATGATCAAAGATAACTTCAGTATTTTTGGAAGCTCTTTGATAGCTAAGCACATTTCGGGCCACACCAAGTAGTTTCGAAAGAACCGTGGCCTGAAGACGTTTTTGTCCATGTCGTGTGGGCAATTGAGCCTTGATAATCAACTTCTTCAGCACAAGTGCATCCCCAAGAAGAAACTTAATAAAGGCAAGCAGATATTTCGACCCAAAACTATTAGCTTCAAAGCCAATGATTTCAACTCTTTTGAGATGTTTCGCCAAACATTCTAAGTTCCCCTTCCTTGAGCACAAAAATTCTTCTTCGTCAAAGTTAAAACGATCTTTAGATTCTTCATCAAACCAACCCTGCACATGAACACCCATTTAAGAAACTTGAATCACAATAGATGTGGGCCACATGAACACCCATTTAAGAGACTTGAATCACAATAGATGTGGGGCCATGAGGGGAAAAAAATTATTGGCTCACTAAAATTTCAAACAAACAGCCTTCATTTGTCCAACAACGCTAGTTAGTTTTACTTTATATGGAGACTTAACCAATTTAGCTCTTAAACTCGTCCACACAATAAACCATCTTCTCTTCCTAGGTGCTCATGGCCAAACCATTAGTTCAAGATCCAAACCTACATGGCACCAAAAGATCCTCCAGGACAACATTGAAGTTACTTTAAGACATGAACTAAAACGGCTAAAAGTTGCCCTGTACAAATGTTGAGTAAACTGACCAATATAGGCAATTTCAATTGCTAGAACAAATAAGTGTTTGAATTTGATCCTCTCTATGTGCTTCTAAAGTTTTAACTCACTGTTCAAACATTTGTGCAAAAGAGAAGTCAGCACAAGAAGCAAACTAAAAATATCATAGTGAAGGAACAAACCATCACTCGGGAGAGGCCAGTCAGGTGTATGACTAATTTTTCCAAGCACTGTGAACTTTGTAGCAGGTATGCTATCCCAGGAAGGTCCCATTGACTAACCTCTGCATGTAGTGTCAAATTTTGACATTTTGACAATGGAAATGGCACTCCTTCCATCTCCAAAAGGGAGAGAACCTAAGCACATTGAGCAAGCAACATTGAAAATTTTAACTATTTCTTCTTTTCCTATTTAACATGAATAAATAAATAAATAAAAATTATAGTCCACTCCTAGCGGGGAAGAGACCGATAAGGATACCACAAGTAGAGATGAACAAGTGATTCTCTTTAAAAATCAAGACTATAAACATATGCTTCTCGTGTAAAACTTGTAATCTTTTAAAGATCTGAAAAATTGAAATAGCTGGTTACATGAGACGATGAACTTCACTATTGATTGAAGTTTCCAAATGAAATTGTCAATTGCCATTGTAAAATATTTTGAGAATACTCTAGAAGATGAATCATGGAACAACAACTTAATGCAACGAGAGAGCATGACCTGGTTTTGTCAACCTAAGATGACTAGATTCATTACCCTATCATATTTTCAGAAAATTGCATATTCTCTATAAATTGAAAAAATGAAATTTCAACAAACCTTTGCGCATAATCTCTTCATGCAATTTTCTTTTGAAAATTAAGGCATCTAAGAATGTTGCCGTGAGTAGCATCCACTATAATTAGCAATATCTAGTGGCATTCATTGCCCCAGAAATTAAGCGATCCATTTATCGGAAACTGAACAGGGGGAAGAAGCTCCAACGTTCACAGTATTGTCCTATGTTGTGACTTGGAACACAGGTATGAATCATCCTATCTGCAATGACTAATTACACATGACTTCAAAATGATTTCCCCTGATGGACGACTAGAATGCCAGGGAGAGAGCTGAGGTCACTCAACCGGGTCAACATTCGACACGAGTACTGGGTTAAAAATACAGAGCTGGTACCTGCAAACACCAACCTCCCATGGTGATTGTAGACACTTCGCGCAGCTCCTCAAAAAATTCCTTTAACAAGTCACGGTGCGTCCTCCTGTCACCATACGTGTAAAAATCTAACTTGGCTTGCACCAAAGAAGATATCTCGTCAAGTCTGAACATGGAATGAGAATCCCACATCCCTGATACCCGCAGCGACAGCAAATGAGGGGCCTAAATTTTATCCATGTTATCGAACTCGGGGAAGTGAAGTACCAACTCTTTCACACTCCTCGAATCTATTATGATGTTCTTCACACCCGAGCAACCCCGCAACCAAAGGGACTCTAAAACGGGACTTCCCCTGACAATTCCCTCCAGGATATCATCACTCAACTCCGCCGATCCTATCTCCAAGACCTTAAGACAAGGCCACCTAATAGTAGTGCCCAACGAAAAACAGCAGTTAACGACTTCCAGGCGCACCACCCGACTCAAGCAATACAAGAACTCCGGCAGTTTATAAATGCCCCGCAGCGGGTTACAAAGAAGCAGGAGAAGATCCTCCACACGGCGCTCCTCCGCGAAGCGGAGCCAGAGGTCGACCTTGGGGCTGTCGGCCTGCTGGTAAATGATGTGGAGCCTCTTCACCTGTGGCGAGGCGCACCGGCGCAGGACGCTCTCGATGAGGGACGGCCGGACGTAACGGAAGACGAGGTGGGTGGTGGTGGTCCAAGTGTACCGCCAGCGCTGGGAGAGGACGCTCGTCTTGACGACGTCCTTGATAGGCAGGAATGAGAAGATGTGGTGGATCACGGCGTCCGGCGAGGCGCTGATGAGGTCGCTCGAAGGAGGAGGAGGAGGCCGCTTTCGTTTGTGGCTATTCGGCCGGTCGCCGGAGGATCCGCGGCGGACAGCGCCGTGGACGGAGGTCTCCGCCATGGATCAAAATTCTAGGGTCTCCGCTAATGTCTCAGGGATTTCCACTTTTTCTGTTCGATCCGATTTCCTATCCTTTTTAAACACGCTGCCTTGAAAATTCTTTTCTTAATTTTTCTCATTCGAATCCTTAATTTCTGACCCAAAAAAAAAAAAATCCTTAATTTTGTTTTTTTTTTTTCCTTATAAAGTGCACGTTAATCAAATACTTAGGATAGAAAGATATCCTATTTTGACTTCCCTTGCCTCTTCCGTATTTTTTAGTTAAGGATAGTGCGAACCCCTCTACATGTAATTTGCAAAATAGAATATCAGTGAATAATAATATCATGAAAATAAACTAAATTCAAAAGAAATATAGAAAAGATTATTTTTATTCGATACACGGGATAATCTAAGAATAACTCCGCAAGCTTGATATTCTTTTTAATCGGTTTTAGTTATATGATGATTAAATCATAATATCATAATATTCAAAACTATATTATAATTTCCTGTTATTATAAGTTGGTTGAGAATTATTGCAATCTTTTATTATAAAATTTAACAAAAAAAATTAATGAGTGCAATAATACAAATTATGAATTAGTAACAGTTTTTGCAATAAATTATTATTTATCAAGTATAATAAAAACCATATTAATTAATTATGATAATTAACATCTTGATTATTTAAATTTAATAACTGAGTTAAATTACAGTATAAATTTCATTTAATTGAGTAATTTAGTATTTGATGACTTAAGCCTAGTATACACCTCATTAAATAATGGAAAAACTAATAATAATATTGAAATAAAATTGAATTAAATGTTTCGAGGGTTATAAGGTTCTTATCCCATTGGAATCGCGCATGCTCGCCTCTAGACATTGAGCTCAATAATAATAGGGTTGAAAAAGAATTAGCAAAATTCAAAATCTTATATAAGATTTCTTTTTTTTGAATAATAATGGGTCAAATTCTAAAACTTGTTACGATAACGTGCTTAAGTTCCAAAACTCATGTTTCGTGCATGTAAATCCTCAAACATGCAACTTCATGACTTTTTTATTATATATCCCGTGACTATTAATAGTTATAAAGTGCCACATAAACATCCAACAACAAAACTTAATGGAGCTAATGGAAAGATTGATGATTTCACAAAGGTGAACCAAATGGAACCATGAAATACCGTTTAGTTTCGTTTGCCAACCCTTTTTGTCAGGAAAAAATCCCCTTGAATTAAGTTGGGAATTATGATTGAAGAGAAATTACATTATGTTAATTAACTAATGAATAGTGCACGTGCCTAATTGTAGGCTTTACGTAACTACTATTTAAAATAACAAATCAAGATCAAATAAGGAGAATAAACAGAAGAATCATATAATAATAAATAGAATCACAATAATATCCTAAATATAACTCTAACAAATCAGATTTAAAAAAAAAAAAAAAGTTATGCTAGAATTTGAGCTTATCTTCTTTTAGGCAGAAAAGGAGTAATTCAAGTTTGTTTTTTTGAAATCAAATCAAACGAAACTTAAATCCAAGAAAAGGAGGAGATGGTTTATGGTTCATTCGATAATCATTCTATTTTCGAGAATTTATATTCTTTTTTTATTCTGTTCCCAAGAACAATTTTTAAACATTTTAAAGCGTTTAATAACTGTCTAAAATTTTTATTCTCGAATTGAATTGCATTTGGTACCATTCTCAAAATTTATAATCCAAACAATTTTCTTTTATTTTTTTAATAATTTTTTTATTTCTTCTTTTCTTCTTTTCTTTATGTGCTTCTTCAAGCTTTGGATGGTTGTTGGCCTTGAGATAACTAGCAAACGACTAGACGAGGGTCAACGACCTCACCGAAGTGCTATCAGCCCTCAACAAGACCACACACCTTGTCGACCGAGCCTTGGCTCGACTTGATATGGTGAGGAGCCTCGCTCGACGAGGTCAAGCTCACCTAGCCACTAGGGGGCTCGACCTTGTTGGGCCATTGTAAGGTTGGCCTTGACTAGGCGAAGTTGACCTCATGGTAGCTCGACAAGGGTGAGCCTCGCTAGTGGTTGGGCAAACTTGACCTTGCCAGATCTAGATGAGGTCAAGCCTCACTTAGCCATGGCTCGATTAAGCCTCGCCCGACCAAGTGAGACTCGCCGGTGGCTAAAGGAGACTCGAGTGAGGCCTGCCCAACCAGGTGAGGCTCAACCTCACCGAGTTGCCACGACGTTGACCTCACCTTGGATGGGCAGTGTTGACTTATGATGGCCCAACAAAGTCGAGCCCCATCGGTGACTAGGCAAGCCTTACCTAGGCAAGCAAGACTCGCCAATGGCCGAGGCGGGCCTAGCCAAGCCTCTCTTTGCTAGGCAGGGCTCGCCGATGGCCAGGGGAGGCCCGCTTAGCCACCGATGAGGCTCGAGCTCACCAAACCAGTTGTCGACAATCAGCGGCGATGGATGGCAGCAGTGGAAGAAGAACAAGAAGAACAGAAGAAGAGAAAAGAGAAATAAAAAATTTTGATTAGCTTAATTTTGGAATTGTTCCCAGAGCAAAGAAGTAACTTTTTTTTATTTTAATTCCTTAATTTTGTTCTAAATCTATTCTCAAGAACAAAAATTTTACCAAATGAAATTATGTTTCAAATATATTTTTGGGAACAAAAAAACAGAATCAAACACTATTTGGCAAGTTATTAAACGAACCCTTAGAACATTCTTCCTTTTGTCCTCTAGTATACAAGCAGTTTCCATCTTTTGACACTAACATCTGGAATTGCAAGCTTGTCACCTATAATTTCATGAGAAATTATCATCACATGAGGGAAATCCAATCATCTAGCACTCACATGGGTAACCCCTACCTTGTTACCCATGTAAGATGTATAAAAGTTCCATGTTATCTTCTCTGCAGATTGCAATAGTCTGGCGATAAGGAAACGCTTGCCAGCGTTCCGGTACGAGCTGGAGAGAAAGCAATGACACATACAATACTTGCACAAAAGCAATAGAGAGTGAGATGCTCGATTCTCCCCTTTTATCTTGTGATCTCATTGCACGATAAACATGGAAATCCAGAGTATTTAGGAGATCTGCCATTTCCCTTTACGTATCAGCCCCTTGGCAATATAAACAGAAAGTCAGCCTTACTATCCAAAACAATCCTTTGAAGTTGAAATACTCCATTCTTCTCCATTGTAGTTTTTGAAGTCCTCTTTTATTTAACTTGTTAGATACATATACAGAAATAGCTCAATCAGGACAGGCACAACAATGCACTCGCTTGACTTCTTTGTTTCATTGAAGTGCTAAGTGCCTCTCAAAATCTCTACCGGGGTGATGTACATCAAACACCCATATGGATTTTTTATGTCTAGCAAAGAGCAAACATCCCATACATGAAGAGTGGATGCGGTTGAAACTTTAATAGATTTAAAATGCTGCATACCCTATGTAAAGAGAATAGCTTCAACAATTTAAATCATATATGATAACCGCAAAAACCACCCAGCAACCATGCACTGACATTCCGAAATTCAGGGAGCAGAGCATTACCTACATCACCAAATGTTGATTTCCTTCAATAGAAAGTAAAATAATGTACGATTTCAAAAGAAAATTTAAGGGGAATTAGAGTGGACTGTTGACATGAGGGAATTTAAGAGTCTTCAAGATCGAATGTTAACCTCACTTGTTCTCCGCAGAATTAAATGCAATTGAAAATGCAGCTGTAATCTCATCCATAGCATCATGAACCTTGTATGTGCAATATAGCTGCAGTGTCAAGTGTACGAGTCAATAAAATTTCCTCTTTTTTTTATCCAGTCGATTCAAAACGAAGTTGGATGAAGAAGGTTGTAAAGGAGAAGCCAAGGGGTGTGCAGACAACAAAGTTGCTATAAAGCATGTCTAAAATGTGTGATAAGCCCGGGGTCCACAAATTCAGTGTACCTAGATTTCTTGAAACTTCTAAACTAAACTTAGCAATTCTGACCTGTTCAGTAATAGCATCGCAGATGTGAATTGGGTGATCACGAGTAGTTGACGCAAATACACACTAGCCAAGTCTCAAATATGAAAAACTTCTATACTCAATTCTAGATGTGGCTAATGATCAGAAGAGAATTAACTACAGCTGAAAATACAACCAAGATATGTAAAAGAAGAGTAAAATTGAAAGAGTTAACCTGTAGCAAACATGTATGGGTACTGCTGGCTGCCAACAGAAATCATAACCAGATTCCCCTTCTGTCACGAGAAGATTCACCGCGAAGGAATCTGCAACCAAAGAGAAATACATGAGACATAGATCACCCATTATCTGGACTTGCTAATTTTTGGTTGTAGATATTACTGGCAAATAGTCTTAGGGCTTGTTTGGTAACCGGCCAAACAGTGCCAGATCCTGATTCTTTATTTTTGGGAGTAGTTTGGGAACAAAATTGCATTTGGTAAAAATTTTGTTCCCAGAAACAAATTTCTAATTTTTTGTTCTCGAGTAGATTTGGAACAGAATCAAGAATAAAAAAAAAGTTTATTCTTGTTCCGGGAACAAATCTAAGAATCAAAACAACTCTTATTATTCTATTTTCTCTTTTTCTTCTTCTCTTTTCTTCTTCTTCATTGACTGTTGCCGCCCCACTACCGCCGCTGTCCGTCGCCGATCGCCGATGAGACTTCGGCGAGCTCGCCGAAGGCAAGCCCAGCCACCGGCGAGGCTAGGCGAGGCCCGCCCGGCTCGGTCAAGGCTTGGCCAAGCCTCACCGATGGCCAGGCGAGCCTCGCCACGGGCCTCGCCCATCCCCAGAGAGGCTTGCCCAGCCCCGTCGATGGCCAGGCAGGCCTTGCCCAGCCCTGGCGAAGCTGGCCTAGCCACAAGTGAGGCTCGGCCTCGCCAAATCTGGCGAGGGCAAGCCACCTGCCGACAAGGCTTAGCCAATGGGGGCCAGCCTCACCAAGGGCCGGCAACGCTCCGGTGAGGTCACCAACCCTTGTCTGGCCAATCACTGGTCTGGCGACCGGCCTAAAGAAGATGAAGAATAGGAGAAAAAAGAAAAAAATGAAAAATGTATAAAAATTATTTAAAAATTAAAAGAAATTGATTTGGAACAGAATTAATGAGCACTGTACCAAACACAATTCTATTCCAGAAAAAAAAATAAAAATTTAACAGTTACCAAACGGCTTAAAATGCTTAGAATCTGTTCCTAGAAATAGAATTAAAAAAAAAAACATTTCTGATTAGAATCTACTCCCGGGAACATAATCATTACCAAACGCGCCCTTAGCGGTCCTAAAGCTAATGTCTTTCAAGCTACTTAAACACACATTGTACATTACCACAAAACGCCTTGAGAATCTATACCTTGATCAACATTAGATGAACTCTGTGTAAAAAAAATCACATTAATTAATTGTAATAATGAACAGCTTGATTACTGAAGTTTGATAATTGAGATATCTCATAATTTAAATTTCATTTAATTGATTAATTTAATATATGGAAATCTAGTATAGTTGCTTATATTCTGAGCATCGCATTTTATTAATTATTGAACAACTAATCATTACATTAAAGTAAAACTCAACTTGAGTTTTCAAGGGTTACACTATATCTAGTGGGATATGTTAGGTTTTTATCCTTGAATCTGTCCATTTGAATCATGCAACCTCGATTTTAGGTAATAGAGTGCTAAAATAAATTGTTTGTAAAGCATAGAAAAATCCCATAATATTTCTCCTTTTGATTTTGCTTCATAATGTGAAACTAAAAATTTTGTATTTATGAAAAAAAAAAACTATATGTGATTCTACATTTCATTATTTAAATATTTTATGATTTTTCAAGTGTTTCGTACTCTGGTAAATGCACTAATGAAACCTTTGAGGTTCCTAGCTTCATTTCGGGGGAGAAGAGGAAGAAAATTGGCTTCATTTTGTGCGATTCGGTCGCTCACCGAAGAATTTGCTTCGGATCAAGCCGTGGGCAGAGCTCTCGTTCTTCGATATCATTCCGGCTGTGGATCCTATCGCCAAAAGGGCTTTTGAAGTTGGAGGTTGTGTATTCGGATGGTAAGGTAAGCAAGCAATTAAAGACTAGATTTATTTAGAATCTATTTTGTGTGGATTTTGGACCGTGGGTCGATTAGTTGGTTTCGTGTGATGAAGGCCTTTGAAATAAGAAACGATAAAAGAAAATTCTATACCGTGTAGAAACGTGTCACGCCTTCAGGATCCCTGTCTTTAATTCTTTTAATGTGCTCTTCGCTGTTGATTTCATGAACTTACAAATACACACAAACATGGCATAGCTCAAACAATAAATTACTGCGCCCTTATGAAGAAAATGAACCTCATAGACATATATATTCATGGTGAAAATTCCAGCTAACGTTAAAAAGTCTAAGCTATTTCAAATCTTAATGAAAACGAAAGCACGTAACATGGTTTGATCTTACACTTTTGTTTCGGTTTCCAAAAAGCTGAACCGAATGTGACCACAAAAAGGATTACGGTAAAATTCGAGTTTATCTTCTTTTGGGCAGCAAAGAAGAAATTCAACTTTGTCCTTGAAATCAAATTGTAATGATGTCCAGCGCAGTTATGCACATATACATTAAGATTTCCAAAATGCATGTCATAAGATCAGGACGTTTCCTTAATCTTCCAGGAGTATAAATACATGATATACCCCTCAATTTTCTATTTTGCTTGAAAAAGAAGAGAAAGCAGAGCAGTATCCTAACCAAAACACCCTTTCATATGTCCATAATGCAAAACACTACTATTAACCTCTATATTTACAACCAAACTAAACTTGAAAGAAGTGTAAATTAGGTACACGTTCATGTGACTACTGTCAAGATAGAGTGAATAAGAATGAGCACTGTAGTGCTCATCCAAGTTTAGAAACACGGATCTTCTTCCTTTGCTTTTTGAAGGACATCTATTATTCCGAAGGATAATCGAAGATAACTTCAGCATTTTGGGAAGCTCTTCGATAGCTGAGCACACTTCGGCTCACCCCAAGTAGTTTGGAAAGATCAGCGGCTTCAAGACGTTCTGGTCCATGTTGCAAATGAGCCTTGATAATCATCTTCTCCAGCACAAGTGCATAACCAAGAAGAAACTTAATCAAGGCAAGCAGAGGTTTTGACCCCAAAATATTAGCAAAGCCAATGATCTTCACCCTCTTGAGATGTTTTGCCAAACATTGAAAGTTCCCCTTTCTTGACAAAATATCTTCTTTAAAACGTTCTATAAAGTCTTCGTCAAGCTGGATCTGCACATAGATGCCCCATTTAAGAAATAAACTTCACATTAGATGCCGATGCACAGAAAAAAGAATTCTTTGCCTCACTAAGATTTCAAACAAACAACTTTCGATTGTCCACCTCAAATGATAGTCAGTTTCACTTTATATCAAGTCTTCAACCATTTGAGCTCTTAAACTCATCTACCCAGTAAAACATCTTCTCTTTCTAGGTGCTCATCGCCAATTCATTAGTTCAAGGTCCTAACCTTACATGGCAGCAAAAGAATCTCAAGTATAACACTGCAGTTACTTTAGGACATGAACTACAACAGCTTATTGCTGGAACAAATAAGAGATTGAGATGGATCATCTTTATTGTAAAGTTTTACCTCATTCATGCAAAGAGGAAGTCAGCACAAGAAGCAAACTGAAAATAAAATAGAAACATAACAAACCATCGATCGGCGGGAGCCAGTCAGGTGTATTACTAATTTTTCCAGGTACTGTGAACTTCGTAGCAGATACGCTATCCCGGGAAGTTCCCATTGACCAATTGGCGCTCGTGGTATCAGATTCTGACATTTTAACAATGGAGATGGCACATCAGGCAAGCAAAATAGAAAAATTAATTAGAATTTCTGTTCCTGTTTAACATGAATAAAGAATAACAAAATTACAGTTCATCCAAATACAATATCCTTCAACCCTGTCCTAGCCAAGAAAAGACCGACAAGGATACTACAAATAGGAATGAACAAGCGAATCTCTTTAAGAATCGACGCTATTTACATAAAGCTTGGGATACTTGAAGGATCTGAAAATTCTAGTAGTTGGTCACATAAGTTACCAAACCTCCTTACTGACTGAAGCTTCCAAGAAAATCCATCCATTGCCATTGTTAAGTATTGTAAGAATACTTTGTACGATGATTATGGAGCATCGGCCTGGTGTGACGAAAGAGCATGACCCAGTTCCGGCAACCTATAATGACTAGGTCCATTACTCTTCGTCATCTTTTCAGATGATCATATTTTTTCTATAAACTGAAAGAGCGAATGGAAAATGTAACCTCTTCAAGTAATCTCTTCATGTGTTCATCTTGTGAAAATCAAGCATCTAACAGTGTTGAGTTGAGTAGCGTCTATAATAATTAGATATATCTAGTGGCATCCGTTGCCCATAATTGAGTGATCCCAAATCCATTTATTTGAAATTAAACAGAGGGAAGAAGCTCCAAGGTTCACCGCATGTTCTTACATTCAGATTCCTTAAATGCGTGTAAGTCGCTTCAAGTCAAAGCCACCTATATAAATCATAAGCTGTATTTAATCATTTCACGGGACTTGTCGGATACATATAAAATAGGCTCTTAGATAGATGGGTCCTATGTTGTTGGCCAATATCATTTGGTGATTTATGGATCTTAGCTAATGCATAAAATCTGAATTTTGCAAGAAACAGGGTAAAACAATTAACAGAACAAATCGAGTTGTGTTGGAGACAAGAGGGGATGTATTGGGAATTGTATTCCATAATTAATTGGCTAAAGTAGGGGATAAAAATACTAAATATTTTCATTCTAAGACAATACAAAGGAGGAAGAGGAATATAATTTCAGCGTTGAGAAAGTCAGAAGGCAATTTTGGCCTTGGGAGCCTAGAGAACTAAAGGAGATAACGATAGAATTCTTTAACGAGTTATACAGCATTGTGGGCACTTGAAATTTTGATCCAGTTATACAAAAATGTCCTGCCCTAGTTACAGAAGAAATGAAGCAGAAGCTAGATGCTGAAGCAATAATTGAGCAGGTACAAAAGGCTATGTTTGAGATGGGAGCCCAAGGCAACAGGTCCAAATGGTCTCAGTGGGTAATTTTATCAAATTTATTGGGAGGATATTAAAATGGGAGTGATTCAAATAGTGCGGAACTTCTTTGAGAATGGTATCTTGACCTAGAAATTAACAAAACTCATATTACATTGATCCAAAAAGTGCCCAACCTTGAGAGTCTGGATCAATTTAGACCTATCAGTTTGAGCAATTTCGTGTACAAAATCTTTTCCAAGGTCTTGGGAAATAGGTCAAAGCCGTGGCTTCCTAGGATTATAGTTGGTGAGCAAAGTGCCTTTGTGGGAGGGAGGCAAATACAAAATAATATTCTTATTGTGCAAGAGGTCCTTCACCAATTAAGAATACACAATTGAAAAAAGAAATTTCATGTTATGTTAAAATTGGATATGATGAAGGCATATGATAGGGTGGAGTGGGATTTTTTGGAGGCATGTATGCTGAGAATAGGATTCAGTGAGATATGGGATAATAATGTGATGACTTGTGTCAAAACTGTCTTGTTTAGTGTTAAATTCAATAAGGAGCCTCTACCCTTCTTCCGGCCCTCAAGAGGACTTCGACAAGGTGATCCTATCTCCTTATATCTTTTTATCATTATGGCAAATTCATTGTCATATTTAATTAAATTAGCAGTGGAGGAGGCACCATCGATGGGATAAAATTAAACATTGTCCAATTCTCTCGCACATGTTATTTGTGGATGATTCCATTTTCTTCCTAGATGGAAAGGTAAGAGAGCATCAAAACTTGGCTTTAATTCTAAATCAATATTGCTATGCTTCAAGACAAGCTAGCACTTTGAACAAGTCGGGCATTTCATTTAGCAAAGATTGTCCACAGAATTTGAGAAGGAAAATGGCATATGAACTGAGAATCCCTGAAATTGAAAAGATTGGGAAGTACTTGGGAATTCCATATGATTGGGGATCTTCTAAAAAGCAAATGTTCGTGTGGATATTAGCCAATGAAACTAAAGGGGAGGAAGGAAAGCTTTATCTCAAAAGCGGGCAAGGAAATCCTACTCAAAATGGTGGTTCGAGCATTGCCGCAATATACTATGTCTATTTTTAAAATTCCACTTTCCCTTTGCAAATCCATTGAAAGGCGAATAGCTTCTTTTTGGTGGAAAAACAATGATTATAAAACAAGGCTACATTGGAGAAGATGGGAATTGTTAAAATAGAGGAAAGATTCAAGAGGGATGGGATTCAAAGACTTAATTTCTTTTAACATGGCCATGCTTGGGAAACAAGCTTGGAGGCTTTCTTAGAATACACATTCTTTGTGGCGTCAGATTTTAAAAGGAATCTACTTCCCCCATGGCTCATCTTGGAATGCTAGTGAAGATTACCGACCCTCTTGGGGTTGCCAAAGTATGTTGATGGGTAGTGAAGCTACTTCACCTTTAGTGATGTGGTCAGTAGGAAATAGAGATGATATTAATATAAGACAAAACGGATGGCTCGAGAGAGGCATCTTTGGGGAGCTACGAACTATGGTGAACTTACTCGAGTTGCTAAACTGATTCTTAAGAAGGAGGATAAATGGGATGAATAAACACTATGTACAATGTTTGATGAGCAAATCATTAATGAAATACTAACGATTCATCTGAAAACTCAGAATGCTTGAGATAGTTAGTGTGGGCAAGGACTAAGTCGGGTCATTTCACCATTAAAAGTGCTTACAATGTAGATCGAAAAGCAATTTTACCAAAACACTAGAGAACAAACATCAACATCATATTAGCCACCCCGTCAATTATGGAACATAATTTGGCATATGAAAACCCCCAAAAATCATAATCTTTATATGGAGTCTGTCAGAATGCTATCCCTACCAAGGTCAACTTATGCAGAATAGCAAGATTGGTACCAGCGTTGCTTGAGATTCAAGAAAACCTTAGCTTTGCTCATTGCTCTCTCTCCTTCAAGCTAAAAAGGAAGAAACCATCGTCCTTGACTACAGAGACTACAAGTCTTTAGTTCACACGGTTAATGGCTTAGGTTAGTCTAATTGGGAAGCACGAGCTCTTATTATGGAAGCTCGAGAGATCAAGGGTCGGTTCGAGCATATATATTTAACCCATTGCAGAAGAGAGTCCAATAGAGTCGCGGACTGGATCTGCAAGGCCTGTCAACAAAAAACTCTACTTCTAATTGGGTAACCCATCCCCTCAACCTCTTTGGGATCTTCTCTGTTTTGATGCCCTGTGGGCTTTGGTGTTTGAATTACTTTTATATTTAATAAAGTTTTGTTTGACAAAAAAAAAAAGATTAATCCTTGAAAAACCCAAAATTGGTACATTTGTAATAAATTTACCCCGATTGACCATAAAAAATTTTTAACTGGTACATTTATGACAAATTTACCCCAAATTAATTTATTCGATTGCAAAAAATCCTAAACTGATAAATTTGTGACAAATATACTCTCCGCTAAATTAGATTAATACCACAAAAAAATTACAAAAGTTGTAAACTGTGACAAATGAAGCGTAAAATCCCAAATTTGTATATCAATCAACTGTCACGTGTCATTTAACTTAATAATTTGACAGTAAAATTTAATGAAAACTAATAAAGAGTAAATTTATCACAAATATATCAGTTTTGGATAAATTTGTGGGGGTTTTTTGTGGTCAAAAAAATAGTTTGAGGTAAATTTGTCACGGGTGTATCAATTTGGGATTTTTCAGAGTACTAACAAAAAAAAAGAAAAAAAAAGAAAGGACCACCACCAAACGACCAAATGGAATTCAACTTATTCTGAATCCTCGTCCGACAGAATTCAACTCGGAGGAGAAATCTCCCCAATCCTCAATCCCTCTCTCCTCTCTCTCTCTTCGCAAGCCCCATGCACGCATACCCACCACCATCTACTTCTTCTTCTCTCTCTGTCTTGATCATTCGTAGCAGCAACACCTATCAAACCCCCCTCTCTCTATCCCTCTGTTCTTGGCAATTGGCTTCGTGTCTTGCGTGCTGAATTACGCAATGGTGGAGGAAGGCATCTACCGATCTGGCTTCCCTCATCCTGTCAACTTCCCTTCCTTCGATCCCTCGAGCTTCGCTCCTCCATAGTGTAATCAGACTCAACTCATCCTTGTTTTGTAGACATGCCTTTTTGTCTTGTATTTTGTGTGGATCGATGCATGCTCGCAAAGTGGTCTTTTTTTTTTTTTTTTTTTTGTAGATCTCCCCAACGTTTTTTATTTCGTGTTGCTTATGGTGCTGAATCATCGAATGGTTGCATTTTATATGATGTATCTACAGACACTTGTGCACTAATATGTGCCTTTTCTCTTCCTTTCTCTTGTCGGTTTAGATTTTCATGCCTTATCCAAAACCGACCGAACCCATTTGCACGTTACTCTCAATCTTTGATAATCATCTTCATGCGAGGAGCATGATCTGACCGCATCGCACGGTTCAGCAATTTCGACCATCAAATAATAACTATTATTGACTTTCTCCATATATAAATGGAGTAGTAATATTGATTCTTATACAATGAGAAGTGTAGACATAGCTTACGTTGATACTAAGGGTCTGTTTGGTAACTTGCCAATTCTTGATTATTCTTGTTCTTTTATTTTTCAAAAAAAAATAAAAGGAACAAAATCCATTTGATAATGTCAGTTAATTTTTCTATTCGTGAGCGAATAGAGTTGAAATAAAGTCAAGAACTAGAAGAAAGTTATTTCTTTTTTTTTTTTCGGAGAATAATTCAAGAATCAATCGATTCTCTTATTCATTTCTTTCTTTTTTTTCTTCTTCCTCCTCTAGTTGGTCGTCAGTCTTAGCGATGGCCGACAATTAGCCAAATGAGAGCCAATGACCTCGCGATGGCTAGGCGAACTCAGCCTCATCCAAATCTGGAGAGGTCAAGCCTTGCCTAGCCACCGCGAGGTCAAGTTTCACTGAGACTAAGCTAGCTTAACCTCACCTAGAGGAAGAAGAGAAGAAGAAAGAAGGAAAAAAAATCTTATAAAATTATTTAAAAATTAAAAGATTTTAATTTACAAAAAAAAAAAAATTGAGAGTTGTAACAATCACATCTATATTCCAAAAATAGAAATTTTTTATAATTACCAAACGCTTTCGAATGCTCAAAAACTCATCTAGAGAATGGAATAAAAAAAATATTTATAAGCAAAAATTGTTCCTGAAAGCCAAATAGTTATCAAATAGGCCCTAAGTCTAAAATTGCTCATCAAGCCCATAGTTTTGCAACAAATAGAGTTAATTACGAAAGGATCACCAGCAGTTCATCTATACTAGGTACTATATCATATATTCAATGACCAAAGCGCATAAGTAAATTTAAACACGTCATCTATCGCCAGTAAGTCAGTAGCCCTTTTTCTTTTCCTTCCTCAACCAACCTGTTTCTTTATTCCTTTTTAAGTATATATAAAGAGCTTTGACGAAAATCAAATAAGGAGGCAGCATAATGAACCTTTTTTTTTACTTCGAATTAGTTTACAAATTTGCAAATCACATGATTAGATCGATGTCAGTTTCAGATAGACATGTGTGCGCACGGTGATACTCTCAACACCAAATAAAAAGAAAAAAAAGAATCAAGTGTCTTGATCTTTGGATTGCTCGTGAAAAATTCAAAGCAATTTTTTTCCTGACATAAAAGGTTTCTTTGGCTGGAATATGACCAATTCGATCAGAAAGAAAAGAAGAGAGAATGACGAAAGTTTAGGTCAAAAACAAAAAAAAGGTCAATGATAAATCTATCGTATTCAAGTCGTACTAAATTTGATACGATTATATCAAGATAACTGAACAGTCGTGATACAAAAGCAACTCAATGACCAATATAACTGCTCAAATTCTGCAATAGCTAAGTTCACAGAGGTTATGGAGGCAAATCTTTCATCCTTATTCTCAGATCAAGCTGCTCCCCAAGATCACTTGCCGTGAAAGATTTTTCTCTACAAGGCATGTCTATTCTAGCTTCGATGATCATCTTCTCCAACATAAGTAAGCATGAAGATGGACATCACAATCAACAATTTCAACTCTCTTAATACGATTTGCTACAAACAGGATGTCTTCGTGTCACGCATCTCATAATTCATACTTATCGGAGTTATGAGCTTGGGGGAATGAATTGGGTGATTTGGTTCTCTATAGAAGATGCTGCTAATCCGGTACATGGGCCAAAACCCTGTCTACGAAGGTGGAGAAGGCCTTGATCGTCTAACAAGTGTAAGCATCCTGGCGCACGAAGCCACCAAAGAAAAGGAGGTACGTGGCGGTTTTCCAAGTGGATCGCCACCGCTTGGAGAGGACACGGGTCTAGGAATCGTCTTCAATGCGCAAGAGGGATAGATGTAGCGGATTGTGGCTTCCCGTAAGGCACTGATGAAATCGTGGGAAAAATTATAAAAAAAAAACTTATAAACTTATTGTATTGGTATAAATTCAATTTTAAACGTTTCAATTGATCAATTTAGTTCTAAACCTTTTCACATTGATATCAATTTAATCCGTCCTACTAAGTTAGGCCAAAAATCGCTAAGATGTTCTTCAACAATCCTACGTGCAATGATCAGTGCATAAATTTTTTTATAATTTATTAATAATTTTTTCTAAATTTATATTATTTTTATATTTTCTTTTTTCTTTTTACTTTTTACCTTTCGTCTTTTCCTTATGGTCTCTTACTTAGGCCCTCGCTTGTTATGAGCAAGAGCTACCAAGCCCTTGCCCATTTCGCACCCCTAGTGGGGGCTTAACCCTTGCAGCCTAGGTGAAGGCCACAACCCTCATTGGCCATAATGAAAAATAAAAATAAAAATAAAAATAAAAAAATTCAGAAAATATATTTAAAATTTATAAAATTTGTTTACATGAACGTTGGTCATGTTACGTATTAGCGATTTTTGCTCAAAATTGATCGAATAAACTGAATTGGTACATACGCAAAATATTAAAGATTAAATCGGTCTAATTAAAATATTTAAGAGCGAATTAATATCAATATAATATAATTATAACTTTTTTTATATTTTTTTCCTGAAATTGTGAGGGTAAAATCATCGGAGTTCTCACTTCGTTTCATCTGAAGTAGAAGAAGAATGAGGTTGGCTTCGTTTTTGCACGGTCCGATCGTGCGCCGGAGAATTTGCCTTTGGATCACACTGTGGCAGAGCTCTCAGCCATGAATTTTCGATTCCCAAGTTTCTATGAATTCTGCCGCCGAAAGAGCTTTTGAAGTTGGGGAGTTTTTGTAGCTAGATTAATTGCAAGCAAGTGAAGATGGGATGTATTTATGTTGCGATTTTTTGAACCGTGGGATCAAACATTCAATTGTTAAATTGATAGACATTTATGATGGTCAAAATAAAAATTATCCATCCACGACCATTGGGTGGCCTGCAATTATCGTGTTGTGTAAATCCTCAGGGCACTAAAGATTGAGTCCTAATTTAAGTAAAGGCTGACACGTGATGTTCGCAACGTTTAAGTAACTTTTACTCTTTAATGATCCAAAAAACATCTTGGATTTCCATTTTAAGGTAAATGGTGTTTTGGGATTATAACGTGCCTTTGGTATTATTTGCGGTTCAAATTCCATCTCTTCCTTTCCAATTTCGTGTTCATTTGAATTTTTTTTTTTTTTTAAATTGAGTTGATTTGAGTTCAAATACAATTTGATGTATTTCGATTGAATAGAGCTTGAGCGCATGCATATTTTGGTATAACTTGTTTCTCGATTAATTGACTATGCGAACAAAATTGGTTTGTTCCATCTGGCTTGATTATGATAATTTTACTACATTTGACAAACTTTCACTCTATGTCAGTTTGGATTTTAGTGCAATATCAAAAACCTATTGGACCCATTTGCAAGGTTACTTTCTAATCATATATGTAAGGTTGGGCCGTCAATTTGAGAGAGAGAGAGAGAGAGAGAGAGAGAGAGAGAGAGAGAGAGAGAGAGAGATGCCAGAAAAAAACATTCACTCTATGTGAATCTGGATTTTTGGGCAATATCAAAAACTTATTGGACCCATTTGCAAGGTTACTTTCTAATCATTTATGTAAGGTTGGGGCCGTCAATTTTAGAAAGAGAGAGAGAGAGTGTGTGAGTCATGCCAGCAAAAAAACAGGCGTTGTAGATTGTTGTAAGGAAGGAAAAGAGAAAAGTGGGGAAAATAGAGAAAGCAAAGGAAAAAAATAGACATTCCGTTCTTCCAACTCACGCACTAATCACCTCTACATAGGGAACATTCTCTGTGACAATTTACAAGTCCTGATAAAATGATCCCACCAAAGCAACCAAATGACTAATACATCTATTCATATTTCGTGGTAACCAAGTTGGTTGAGGTTATATGTAGGTAAAATCTTTCTTCCTAAATCTCATTTGCTCCGCAATCAAGGCTCCAAGAAAAGTCCTCGTGATCTTAGTGTTGCAGTTCAGAAGGTATCCTCCAACAAGAGCAAGATGAACAATTCCGTAACAAAGACCATTTTGATCCTATGTTTGACTCACAAGGAACATTTGTTAAGCAAAATAATGATAATTGTGATCAAATCTTTTACAATTACTGAACACAAACTATCAAGAGCTCTCATCACTGACAAAATCACAAGATGAACCCTTTTTACATGAAGTGTTTCTCAACTTCCAACCAAATGATACTTATAATAAAGCATGACCTGTGCATATTGAAAGCCTAGTGTTTTGATGAGGGAACACCAGAGCATTAGCTACCGAAGCACACCTAGTGGCGAAATTTCTCAAGGTCGAGAATTGCGTATGCCTTAAAAACAACGTCCTTTAAAGGATAATTGAAGAGAACTTGGACAGGTTTAGTAGCTCTTTGATGGCTTTGTAGACGTTGAATCAAATCAAGCAGCTTCCAAAGATTACCCGTCTTCCTAGATTTTTCTCTGTAAAGGTAAGTGCATCTTAGCTTTGATGATCTGTCTTTTTCAGCACAAGTGCGCATGCCTAAATGCATGAGATGGACATCATAATTCATCTTCATCAAACTTATAATCTTGAGGGAATCTATAGGACGATTGGCTTGGGATGTTGTTGATCTAGATTCTCTTTACCGTGGATGAAGTGCACCATGCCAGAGTCTTGTTTACCAAGGTAGAGAAAAGCTTTGATCGTCTCGCAAGTGCAAGCATTTTTAGCACCCAAGGCACCGAGGAAAAGGAGGCCAGTGGCGTTGTTCCAAGTGGATAGCCACCATTTGGAGAGGACGCAGGTCCTAACAATATTTTTGATGCACAAGAAAGAGAAAATGTGGCAGATTAGGTCTTCTGGAAAGGCACTGATGAAATCCTGGGAATAATATCGGGGTTCTCTCCTGGTTTTGTCTCAAAGGAGAAGCAGAAGAAGGTTGGCCTTGTTTTGCGCGATTCGATCCTTCGCCGGAGAATTTTCCGGGGGCAAAGCTCTCCACCATGGATTTTAATTCCCACAGGTTCTGTGAATTCCACTATCAAAAGAGCATTTGTCGGGCACAACCATACGATGCAAGGGCAAGAGCCTGAAAACCTCTCGAAATGTAGAGATTTATTCGACCTCTTCGTAGCTTTGAACTCCTAAACCCTAACCCTTCATCATCTCCATTCCATCCATTGAATTTCAGATTCTCCCATCTCCTTCGATGTATTCCCCAAATTGCCACTTTCTATCACATCTCTCCATCTTCTAGGTCTTCTTGTGCGGAATGAATCTGGTTGATGGCCCATCATCGAAGGCTTCGCCCTTGCATGCCTGGTCAAGAATCAAGCTGCGCTTTTGGGCCTGAGGTCTGTTCGATTATGCATTTCTTCCTGATTCGCTTCTTGCATGTTCCCTACTCTATGCGACAATTCCACTTTTTCAGTGATCTGAGGTGTAACGAACAACTTTAGCTTTTGCGAGTCATCTGATTGTTACCTGTCTTACTCGGTTACAAGCCTGTTAGACGTCCTTTGTTGCCACTCTTGTTTGGGCTTTCATTTTGTGGTCGATGGATTTGGATGAACATTATGAGTCTAAGCGAGTGGCAGCTCTGTGCTCGAGACTGGGCCGTTTGACTACTGAGCAGCAACTCCAAGTTTGGGACGACAAACCAGCTCCTGAAAAATTAGAAGAATGTTGTTTAATTTTGGTAGGGAGGATCATGTCTAATCCTTCAATAAATTTCCCAGCATTTCAGATTATATTGAAAAGGGCTTGGCAGACTGAACAAGTGGATATCTCTCAGCGTGAGGCTAGGCTTTATGTCGCTAAATTCCACTCATATTCCGACAAACAGAGAGTCCTAGAAGGTGGACCATGGCTTTTTTCTGGCCATCTAGTTATTTTTAAACCTTGGACACCCAATAATCCCTTGCACTGTTATGATTTCCCCACCTGTCTGTTTAGGGTACAAGTTTTTGGATTACCTTTGGAGTGGACAACAGAGAAAATGCTCAGCAAGGCAATGCAAGATATTGGATGCATTACAAAAGTTAGAGTTGATATAAAGGAAGGAACAACAATAAGGACTGGTAGAGCAAGGGTCGAGCTGAACCTTACAAAGCCATTACGGATAGGAAAACTTATCCGTCTTGAAGGCAAAACTCTTTGGCTGGACTTTCGTTATGAGCATCTGTTCCATTTCTGCTACTCCTGTGGAAAATTGGGACATTATGCCATGTATTGTAAGGACATCCCCTATGATGAGGCGAAATTAGATGGACGGGAAAAAATGGCCTATGGTCAATGGCTAAGAGCTTAAGTTAGGGAATATAGCCCTTATTGGCATACTTTCTACACACCTTAACAGAAACCAGACCAATCAAAAGAGAGCAGAAACGCCTCCCTCACAAATACCGAATTTTCCCCTACTACCCCCACCAACTCATCTTGAAGCGGCAAACTTGGCTAGAATGGAATCAACGTCCGGTCCTCATACCTCAACTAATGATCAGTACCTACCTCAGGAAGCATCCCTGCAAAGGACCTCTCTCCATACCGCGCTTATCCTTGCAGTCGAGAAAATGAAGGGGGTTCAACTTTCTACCATTGACATTCAGCAACCGAAGAGAATGAAAAGCTCAAGATTAACTCCGAAGGTGGGTATCACCAAAAAATAGAAATGACACAACCCTGTTGACACAAAAGGACTGCTCTTGGAGACCTTGGATGACACTAATCTCATAGAGACACCAGTTCTAGAAGCAACAGAAGCTAGAACTTGGGCTATGGTGGCTGGCCCTAAATAGCCACCGCCTCACAAATGAAGATGAATAGCTAAAATCGTCAGGGTTTGGGCAATTCCCTAATAGTTCATGCTCTCAAGGCTATTGTGGCCAAGGAAAAGCCCAATTTGGTGTTCTTAGTAGAAACGAAGAACGAGGGGAAGATTCAACATATCCAACGTCGTCTACACTTCACTAATGCTCATATTATCAATCCGATCGGCCTAACAGGAGGTATGGCAGTTTTCTGGAACAATCAAGTATCCTTACATGTGCTGACAACAACTCAAGAATTTTGTGATATGACTTATAGAGAAGAAGGGGAAGGTAGAACTATACGCCTAACTTGTCTTCATGCCCCTTATCTTTATCATAAAAGGTAGCTTCTTTGGGATGAACTTAGAATGATCAATTTAGTAAATACCTTACCTTGGATCTATGTAAGCGATTTTAGTGACATTCTTTATCCTTCTAGAACGCGACCAAAATATAAAGATGAGGAAAAAAGACCTAAAGTCGCTAATGTCAAACCGTGAAGGTTATGATTTGGTTCAGACATTGCTAAAGGACAATTCTCATGACAAGTGAGAGTGTTGTTATTCTAAATTTCCATTGTTATAGAGATGAAGTTAATGTTTTCGAGTGCTTGCAGAGGAACGGCATCTACAATGGTTCTACATCCATTTTTTTGGTGTCCAGAGTCAAGGATGGAGTTTTTTAGACACTTGTCCGTTAGAGCACAACAATTAAAGGTGAACAATCCCAACTCCGACTTTCTTACGACATTAGAGGACAAGCGCCAACTGATCTGTGGAGGCAAATGGAAGGATCGCATGGATTATATACTTGTAAAAAACCTAAGGGGGAATTTGAAGGAAGACAGTCGGGTGGACTTGCTGCGAGCAATTCGAAACATGTGGGCTCACAAGTATCAGTTTCCACGTGACATTCGTATTTTCTGTTTGGAAATTTGGTGTTTAATGGAGATATTAAGCTGATATTGCTTGATACCTTTTGGCAGAAACTGTTCAAGCCCATTCCACTGGGTTTCCATAAGTATTTTGTGGATAAATTTACTGCTCTCTTGATGGAAACATATTTGGTGGCTAAGCATTATTGCTCACACGATGAACCCTTTGTGAGTTATTTTGAAAGGGGTGCCTCTTCCCCCTCTCAGCTTTGGAACATGGATCGTGTTCAGTTAGTGTGATGTGCAAGTGCAACTAGGTACCCTCTTTTCTGCATCTTGAACAGTGACATCGGTTTCCTTCACAACTGGAGGTGCTTCTTCCATAGCCTTCTCGGTTGCTTCCCAACTGTATCTTGAGCAATGACAGAAGCATCACACCATACTCTATTTTCTGTGTCTTGAACAATCACAGGGATTTCCTTCACAACTGTATGCGCTTCTTCCATAGCCTTCCTCGCTGCTTCTCGCTCTTCAATGACTAGAGAGTTGGCTTCTTCCACCTTCAATGCAAAGCATTTGTTGTGTCCAGCAACTTGGCAATTTCTTGGGCTTTGGCCTCCTCAAAGACCGATCCACACAAAACTAAGAGAGCACAAACTCATATTCAAAACTTGTTTAATAGCATCAACCGCACCACATGTCAATAAAAAATCCTACAAGTCGTTGAAGACAATTATGAATACGTCACCCTTAATCGCTTTTCAAGTCGTAGACTAGCTATAAGCTCCTCCACACACTTTTCTAGCTTGTCCTTTGCCTCTTTAAGAGAACCAATTTCTCATGCAGCCTGGACAACATTTTAAAGGAAACATTGCAATTCAACCTAAGTAATCATCGAAGCTATAATATAAACGACTATTGTAATTGAAAATTAATATTATTGACTTGACAAGCCCTTTTGAGCTTTTTGAGCTTTCTTCTTGCAATTCTGTCTCTCCATCCACATTGAGAAACAATTGCAGCTTTCTGGACTCTTAACATGCTTGGTGACACCGCAAATGAGCCTACGAACACCAGTACTAAGACATTTCACTAATGTACATTTGCAAATTTTTCAACAATTGAGCCATCAATAGTCTATGTGCCAACAGAAACAGTAGACAACAAATTCACTATGATAGTTTCAACCAAAAGAAAGGAAAATTCTACTCTATAGGATAATACCTAGATGATGACAGAAGCTTTGGTCGGTGTTCTAATCCGAACTCCTTCCTAGCAATGATTCCCCTAAATCATGTGGGCGATGCCATAATTGTACACTTATGTAATAAATGTAGGTAGATGGTAGTTGGAGAGATACGATCTCCACCGTTAGATCGATGAGAGATCTACGGATACGGTTTGTCCAGTACTTGTGAAATACAAGTTCAGAGCTTCTCTCTCTAAAGGATCCTTGTGAGTTGAGAATGAGAAAAGTTGCTTGGGAGAAATCCTATGGCCGCACGGGTTCCACACGGGTTAGGGAACGGTAGATCAATCGGCCCGTGACATTAGGCTGTATATTCTTTACTTGCCTAAAGCGTGGAGCTCATCCATATGGCACCCTTCTAGAAAGCGACCAAAATATAAAGATGAGGAAAAAAGACCTGAAGTCGCTAATGTCAAACCGTGAAGGTTATCATTTGGTTCAGACATTACTAAAGGACAATTCTCATGACAGGTGAGAGTGCTCCTATTCTAAATTTCCATTGGTATAGAGATGAAGTTAATGTTTTCGAGTGCTTGTAGGGGAACGGCATCTAAAGTAGTTCTGCATCCATTTTTTTGGTGTCTAGAGTCAAGGATAAAGTTTTTTAGACACTTGTCCGATAGAGCACAGTAACTAAAGGCGGACGATCCTAACTTCGATTTTCTTACGGCATTGGAGGACAAGTGCCAACTGATCTATGGAGAAAAATGGAAGAATCGCATGGATTATATACTTGTAGAAAACCTAAGGGGGAATTTGAAGGAAGACAGTCGGGTGCACTTGCTGCGAGCAATCCAAAACATGTGGGTTCACAGGCATCGGCTTCCACGTGACGTTCAGGTACTTTGTTTCGAATTTTGGTGTTTAATGGAGATATTAAGCTAGTATTGCTTGATGCCTCTTGGCAAAAACTGTTCAAGCCCATTCCAATGGGTTTCCATAAGTATTTTGCGGATAAATTTCCTGCTTTCCTGATGGAAACATATTTGGTGGCTAAGCATTATTGCTCACACGATGAACCCTTTGTGAGTTATTTTGAAAGGGGTGCATCTTCACCCTCCCAGCTTTGGAACATGGATCGTGTTCAGTTAGATCGATGAGAGATCTACGGATACGGTTTGTCCAATACTTGTATCTATAAGGATCTCCTCCCCCTCATTATATGATCTCATTCACATGTGAAATACAAGTTCAGAGCTACTCTCTCTAAAGGATCCTTGTGAGTTGAGCATGAGAAAAGCTGCTTGGGAGAAATCCTATGGCTGCACGGGTTCCGCACGGGTTCCACATGGGTTAGGGAACGCTAGATCAATCGGCCCGTGACACTAGGCTGTATATTCTTTACTTGCCTAAAGCGTGGAACTCATCCATATGGCGCCCTTCTAGAATGCGACCAAAATATAAAAATGAGGAAAAAAGACCTGAAGTCGCTAATGTCAAACCATGAAGGTTATCATTTGGTTCAGACATTGCTAAAGGATAATTCTCATGACAGGTGAGAGTGCTCCTATTCTAAATTTCCATTGGTATAGAGATGAAAGTAATGTTTTCGAGTGCTTGTAGGGGAACGGCATCTAAAATGGTTCTGCATCCATTTTTTTGATATCCAAAGTCAAGGATAGAGTTTTTTAGACACTTGTCCGATAGAGCACAGTAGTTAAAGGCGGACGATCCTAACTTCAATTTTCTTATGGCATTGGAGGACAAGTGCCAACTGATCTATGGAGGCAAATGGAAGGATCGCATGGATTATATACTTGTAGAAAACCTAATGGGGAATTTAAAGGAAGACAATCGGGTGGACTTGCTGCGAGCAATCCAAAACATGTGGGCTCACAGGCATCAGCTTCCACGTGACGTTCAAGTACTTTGTTTCGAATTTTGGTGTTTAATGGAGATATTAAGTTAGTATTGCTTGATGCCTCTTGACAAAAACTGTTCAAGCCCATTCCAATGAATTTCCATAAGTATTTTGCGGATAAATTTCCTGCTTTCCTGATGGAAACAAATTTGGTGGCTAAACATTGTTGCTCACACGATGAACCCTTTGCGAGTTATTTTGAAAGGGGTGCATCTTCACCCTCCCAGCTCTGGAACATGGATCATGTTCAGTTAGATCGATGAGAGATCTACGGATACGGTTTGTCCAGTACTTATATATATATAAGGATCTCCTCCCCCTCATTGTATAATCTCATTCACAAGTGAAATACAAGTTCAGCGCTTCTCTCTCTAAAGGATCCTTGTGAGTTGAGCATGAGAAAAGCTGCTTGGGAGAAATCCTATGGCCGCACGGGTTAGGGAACACTAGATTCATCGGCCCGTGACATTAGGCTGTATATTCTTTACTTGCCTAAAGCGTGGAACTTATCCATATGGCACCCTTCTAGAACGCGACCAAAATATAAAGATGAGGAAAAAAGACCTGAAGTCGTTAATGTCAAACCGTGAAGGTTATCATTTGATTCAGACATTACTAAAGGACAATTCTCATGTTAGGTGAGAGTGCTCCTATTCTAAATTTCCATTGGTATAGAGATGAAGTTAATGTTTTCGAGTGCTTGTAGGGGAACGGCATCTAAAGTAGTTCTGCATCCATTTTTTTCGTGTCCAGAGTCAAGGATAGAGTTTTTTAGACAGTTGTTCGATAGAGCACAGTAACTAAAGGCGGACGATCCTAACTTCGATTTTCTTACGGCATTGGAGGACAAGTGCCAACTGATCTATGGAGGAAAATGAAAGGATCGCATGGATTATATACTTGTAGAAAACCTAAGGGGGAATTTGAAGGAAGACAGTCGGGTGGACTTGCTGCGAGCAATCCAAAACATGTGGGCTCACATGCATCAGCTTCCACGTGACGTTCAGGTACTTTGTTTGGAATTTTGGTATTTAATGGAGATATTAAGCTAGTATTGCTTGATGTTTCTTGGCAAAAACTGTTCAAGTCCATTCTAATGGTTTTCCATAAGTATTTTGCGGATAAATTTCCTGCTTTCCTGATGGAAACATATTTGGTGGCTAAGCATTGTTGATCACACGATGAACCCTTTGTGAGTTATTTTGAAAGGGGTGCATCTTCACCCTCCCAGCTTTGGAACATGGATCGTGTTCAGTTAGATCGATGAGAGATCTACGGATACGGTTTGTCCAATACTTGTATATATAAGGATCTCCTCCCCCTCATTTTATGATCTCATTCACAAGTGAAATACAAGTTCAAAACTTCTCTCTCAAAAGGATCCTTGTGAGTTGAGCATGAGAAAAGCTGCTGGGGAGAAATCCTATGGCCGCACGGGTTTCGCACGGGTTCCACACAAGTTAAGGAACGCTAGATCGATCGGCCCGTGACACTAGGCTGTATATTCTTTACTTGCCTAAAGCATGGAACTCATCCATATGGCACCCTTCTAAAACTCGACCAAAATATAAAGATGAGGAAAAAAGACCTGAAGTCGCTAATGTCAAATCGTGAAGGTTATCATTTGGTTCAGACATTGCTAAAGGACAATTCTCATGATAGGTACGGTTTGTCCAATACTTGTATGTATAAGGATCTCCTCCGCCTCATTATATGATCTCATTCACAAGTGAAATACAAGTTCAGAGCTTCTCTCTCTAAAGGATCCTTGTGAGTTGAGCATGAGAAAAGCTGCTTGGGAGAAATCTTATGACCGCACGGGTTCCGCACGAGTTCCACACTGGTTAAGGAACACTAGATCGATCGGCCCGTGACACTAGGCTGTATATTCTTTACTTGCCTATAGCGTGGAACTCATCCATATGGCGCCCTTCTAGAACGCGACCAAAATATAAAGATGAGGAAAAAAGATCTGAAGTCGCTAATGTCAAACCGTGAAGGTTATTATTTGGTTCAGACATTACTAAAGGACAATTCTCATTACAGGTGAGAGTGCTCCTATTCTAAATTTTCATTATTATAGAGATGAAGTTAATGTTTTCGAGTGCTTGTAGGGGAACGGCATCTAAAGTGGTTCAGCATCCTTTTTTTTGGTGTCCAGAGTCAAGGATGGAGTTTTTTAGACACTTGTCCGATAGAGCACAATAGTGAAAGGCGGACGATCCTAACTTCGATTTTCTTACGGCATTGGAGGACAAGTGCCAACTGATCTATGGAGGAAAATGGAAGGATCGCATGGATTATATACTTGTAGAAAACCTAAGGGGGAATTTGAAGGAAGACAATAGGGTGGACTTGCTGCGAGCAATACAAAACATGTGGGTTCACAGGCATCAGCTTCCACGTGACGTTCAGGTAATTTGTTTCGAATTTTGGTGTTTAATGGAGATATTAAGCTAGTATTGCTTGATGCCTCTTGACAAAAACTGTTCAAGCCCATTCCAATGGGTTTCCATAAGTATTTTGCGGATAAATTTCCTGCTTTCCTGATGGAAACATATTTGGTGGCTAAGCATTATTGCTCACATGATGAACCCTTTTGTGAGTTATTTTGAAAGGGGTGCATCTTCACCCTCCCAGCTTTGGAACATGGATCGTGTTCAGTTAGATCGATGAGAGATCTACGGATACGGTTTGTCCAGTACTTGTATATATAAGGATCTCCTCCCCCTCATTGTATGATTTCATTCACAAGTGAAATACAAGTTCAGAGCTTCTCTCTCTAAAGGATCCTTGCGAGTTGAGCATGAGAAAAGCCGCTTGGGAGAAATCCTATGGCTGCACGGGTTCCGCACGGGTTCCACACGAGTCAGGGAACGCTAGATCGATCGGCCTGTGACACTAGGCTGTATATTATTTACTTGCCTAAAGCGTGGAACTCATCCATATGGCGCCCTTCTAGAAAGCGACCAAAATATAAAGATGAGGAAAAAAGACCTGAAATCGTTAATGTCAAACCGTGAAGATTATCATTTGGTTCAGACATTTTTAAAGGACAATTCTCATGACAGGTGAGAGTGCTCCTATTCTAAATTTCCATTGGTATAGAGATGAAGTTAATGTTTTCAAGTGGTTGTAGGGGAATGGCATTTAAAGTGGTTCTGCATCCATTTTTTTGGTGTCCAGAGTCAAGGATGGAGTTTTTTAGACACTTGTCCGATAGAGCACAATAGTTAAAGGCGGACAATCCTAACTTCAATTTTCTTACGGCATTGGAGGACAAGTGCCAACTGATCTATGGAGGAAAATGGATGGATCGCATGGATTATATACTTGTAGAAAACCTAAGGGGGAATTTGAAGGAAGACAGTCAGGTGGACTTGCTGCAATCAATCCAAAACATGTGGGCTCACAGGCATCAGCTTCCACGTGACGTTCAGGTACTTTGTTTCGAATTTTGGTGTTTAATGGAGATACTAAGCTAGCATTGCTTGATGCCTCTTGGCAAAAACTGTTCAAGCCCATTCCAATGGGTTTCCATAAGTATTTTGCGGATAAATTTCCTGCTTTCCTGATGGAAACATATTTGGTGGCTAAGCATTATTGCTCACACGATGAACCCTTTGTGAGTTATGTTGAAAGGGGTGCATCTTCACCCTCCTAGCTTTGGAACATGGATCGGGTTCAGTTAGATCGATGAGAGATCTACGGATACGGTTTGTCCAGTACTTGTATGTATAAGGATCTCCTCCCCCTCATTGTATGATCTCATTCACAAGTGAAATACAAGTTCAGAGTTACTCTCTCTAAAGGATCCTTGTGAGTTGAGCATGAGAAAAGCTGCTTGGGAGAAATCCTATGACCACATGGGTTCCGCACAGGTTCCACACGAGTTAGGGAACGCTAGATCGATCGGCCCGTGACACTAGGCTGTATATTCTTTACTTGCCTAAAGCGTGGAACTCATCCATATGGCGCCCTTCTAGAACGCAACCAAAATATAAAGATGAGGAAAAAAAGACCTGAAGTCGCTAATGTCAAACCGTGAAAGTTATCATTTGGTCCAAACATTGCTAAAGGACAATTCTCATGACAGGCGAGAGTGCTCCTATTCTAAATTTCCATTTGTATAGAGATGAAGTTAATGTTTTCGAGTGCTTGTAGGGGAACGGCATCTAAAGTGGTTCTGCATCCATTTTTTTGGTGTCCAGAGTCAAGGATGGAGTTTTTTGAACACTTCTCCGATAGAGCACAGTAGTTAAAGGCGGACGATCCTAACTTCGATTTTCTTACGGCATTGGAGGACAAGTGCCAACTGATCTATGGCGGAAAATAGAAGGATCGCATGGATTATATACTTGTAGAAAACCTAATGGGGAATTTGAAGGAAGATAGTCGGGTGGACTTGCTGCGAGCAATCCAAAATTTGTGGGCTCACAGGCATCAGCTTCCACGTGATGTTCAGGTACTTTTTTTCTAATTTTGGTATTTAATGGAGATATTAAGCTAGTATTGCTTGTTATTGCTTGATGCCTCTTGGCAAAAACTGTTCAAGCCCATTCCAATGAGTTTCCATAAGTATTTTGTGGATAAATTTCCTGCTTTCCTGATGGAAACATATTTGGTGGCTAAGCATTATTGCTCACACAATGAACCCTTTGTGAGTTATGTTGAAAGGGGTGCATCTTCACCCTCCTAGCTTTGGAACATGGATCGTGTTCAGTTAGATCGATGAGAGATCTACGGATACGGTTTGTCCAGTACTTGTATATAGAAGGATCTCCTCGCCCTCATTGTGTGATCTCATTCACAAATGAAATACAAGTTCAGAGCTTCTCTCTCTAAAGGATCCTTGTGAGTTGAGCATGAGAAAAGCTGCTTGGGAGAAATTCTATGGTCGCACGGGTTCCACACGGGTTAAGGAACGCTAGATCAATCGGCCCGTGACACTAGGCTGTATATTCTTTACTTGCCTATAGCGTGGAACTCATCCATATGACGCCCTTCTAGAGCGCGACCAAAATATAAAGATGAGGAAAAAAGATCTGAAGTCGCTAATGTCAAACCGTGAAGATTATCATTTGGTTCAAACATTACTAAAGGACAATTCTCATTACAGGTGAGAGTGCTCCTATTCTAAATTTTCATTGTTATAGAGATGAAGTTAATGTTTTCAAGTGCTTGTAGGGGAACGGCATCTAAAGTGGTTCAGCATCCTTTTTTTTGGTGTCCAGAGTCAAGGATGGAGTTTTTTAGACACTTGTCCAATAGTGCATAGTAGTTAAAGGCGGACGATCCTAACTTCGATTTTCTTACGGCATTAGAGGACAAGTGCCAACTGATCTATGGAGGAAAATGGAAGGATCGCATGGATTATATACTTGTAGAAAACCTAAGGGGGAATTTGAAGGAAGACAGTCGGGTGGACTTGCCGCGAGCAATCCAAAACATGTTGGCTTACAAGCATCAGCTTCCACATGACGTTCAGGTACTTTGTTTGGAATTTTGGTATTTAATGGAGATATTAAGCTAGTATTGCTTGATGCCTCTTGGCAAAAACTGTTCAAGTCCATTCCAATGGTTTTCCATAAGTATTTTGCGGATAAATTTCCTGCTTTCCTGATGGAAACATATTTGGTGGCTAAGCATTATTGCTCACACGATGAACCCTTTGTGAGTTATTTTGAAAGGGGTGCATCTTCACCCTCCCAGCTTTGGAACATGGATCGTGTTCAGTTAGTGTGACATGAAGGTGCAACTAGGTACCCTCTTTTCTGCATCTTGAACAGTGACAGCGCTTTGCTTCACAACTAGAAGTGCTTCTTTCATAACCTTCCCGGCTACTTCCCAACTGTATCTTGAGCAATGACAGGAGCATCACACCATACTCTATTTTCTGTGTCTTGAACAATGACAAGGATTTCCTTCACAACTGTAGGCGCTTCTTCCATAGCCTTCCTCGTTGCTTCTTGCTCTTCACTGACTAGAAAGTTGGCTTCTTCCGCCTTCAATTGCAAAGCATTTGTTGTGTCCAGCAACTTGGCAATTTCTTGGGCTTTGGCCTCCTCAAAGATCGATCCGCACAAAACTAGGAGAGCACGGACTCATATTCAAAGCTTGTTTAATAGCATCAACCGCACCACACGTCAACGAAAAAACCCTACAGGTCGTTGAAGACAATTATGAATACATCACCCTTAGTCGCTTTTCAAGTCATAGACTAGCTATAAGCTCCTCCACACGCTTTTCTAGCTTGTCCTTTGCCTCTTTAAGAGCACCAACTTTTCTTGCAGCCTGGACAACATTTTGAAGGAAACATTGCAATTCAACCTAAGTGATCATCGGAGCTGTAGAATAAACAACTATTGTAATTGAAAATTAATATTGTTGACCTGACCAACCATTTTGAGCTTTCTGAGCTTTCTTCTTGCAATTCTGCCTCTCCATCCACATTGAGAAACAATTGCAGCTTTCTGGAGACTCTTAACATGCTTGGTGATGCCACAAATGAGCCTGCAAACACCAGTATTAAGACATTTTACTTTTGTACATTTGCAAATTTTTCAGCAATTGAGCCATCAATGTTCTATGTGCCAACAGAAACAGCAGACGGCAAATTCACCATGATAGCTTCAACTACTGGAAAGACAAATTCTACTCAACAGGATAATACCTGGATGATGACGGAAGCTTTGGTCAGTTTTCTAATCCAAACTCCTTCCTAGCAATGATTCCCCTAAATCCTGTGGGCGATGCGGTAATTATACACTTATGTAATAAATGCAGGTAGATAGTAGTTGGAGAGATACGATCTCCACCATTAGATCGAGGAGAGATTTACGGATACGATTTGTCCAGTACTTGTATATATAGGGGTCTCCTCCCCTTCATTGTATGATCTCATTCACAAGTGAAATACAAGTTTAGAGCTTCTCTCTCTAAAAGATCATTGTGAGTCGAGCATGAGAAAAGCTGCTTGGGAGAAATCTTATGGCCGCACGGGTTCCGCACGGGTTAGGGAACACTAGATCGATCGGCCCATGACACTTGGCTATATATTCTTTACTTTCCTAAAGCGTGGAACTCATCCATATGGTGCCCTTCTAGAACGCGACCAAAATATAAAGATGAGGAAAAAAGACCTGAAGTTGCTAATGTCAAACCGTGAAGGTTATGATTTGGTTCAAACATTGCTAAATGACAATTCTCATGACAGGTGAGAGTGCTGTTATTCTAAATTTCCATTGTTATAGAGATGAATTTTACGTTTTCGAGTGCTTGCAAGGGAACGGCATCTTAAGTGGTTCTACATCTATTTTTTTGGTATCCAGAGTCAAGGATGGAGTTTTTTTTACACTTGTCCAATAGAGCACAACAATTAAAGGCAAACGATCCCAACTCCGATTTTCTTACGGCATTGGAGGACAAGCAACAACTGATCTGTGGAGGGAAATGAAAGGATCACATGGATTATATGCTTGTAAAAAACCTAAGGGGGAATTTGAAGGAAGATGGTTGGGTGGACTTGCTACGAGCAATCCGAAACATGTGGGCTCATAAGTATCAGCTTCCACATGACGTTCAGTACTTTGTTTGGAATTTTGGTGTTTAATGGAGATATTAAGCTGTTATTGCTTGATGCCTTTTGGCAGAAACTGTTCAAGCCCAATCCAATGGGTTTCCATAAGCATTTTGCGGATAAAATTTCCTATTCTCCTGATGGAAACATATTTGGTGGCTAAGCATTATTGCTCACACGATGAACCCTTTGTGAGTTATTTTGAAAGAGGTTCCTCTTCACCCTCTCGGCTTTGGAACATGGATTGTGTTCAGTTAGTGTGACGTGCAAGTGCAACTAGGTACCCTCTTTTCTGCATCTTGAACAGTGACATCAGTTTCCTTCACAACTTGAGGTGCTTCTTCCATAGCCTTCCTGGCTGCTTCCCAACTGTATCTTGAGCAATGATAGGAGCATCACACCATACTCTATTTTCTGTGTCTTGAACAATGATAGGGATTTCCTTCACAACTGTAGGCGCTTCTTCCATAGCCTTCCTCATTGCTTCTTGCTCTTCAATGACCAAAGAGTTGGCTTCTTCCACCTTTAATTGAAGAGCATTTGTTATGTCCAGCAATGTGGCAATTTCTTGGGCTTTGGCCTCCTCGAAGATTGATCCACACAAAACTAAAAGAGAATAGACTCATATTCAAAGCTTGTTTAATAGCATCAACCACACCACACGTCAATAAAAAAATCCTACAGGTCATTGAAGACAATTATGAATACGTCACCCTTAATCGCTTTTCAAGTCATAGACTAGCTATAAGCTCCTCCACACGCTTTTCTAGCCTGTCCTTTGCCTCTTTAAGAGCACCAGCTTTTCATGCAGCCTAGACAACATTTTGAAGGAAATATTGCAATTCAACCTAAGTGATCATTGGAGCTGTAGAATAAACAACTATTGTAATTGAAAATTAATATTGTTGACCTAACCAGCCATTTTGAGCTTTTTGAGCTTTTTTCTTGCAATTATGCCTCTCTATCCACATTGAGAAACAATTGCAGCTTTCTAGAGACTCTTAACATGTTTGGTGACGCTGCAAATGAGCTTGCGGACACCAGTACTAAGACATTTCACTTATGTATATTTGCAAATTTTTCAGCAATTGAACCATCAATGTTCTATGTGCCAACGGAAACAGCAAACAACAAATTCACTACGACAGTAACAACCACAGGAAAGACAAATTCTACTCGACAAGATAATATTGTTGGATGTATGCCCTAAAGCTACTATGTAATAGTTATATGTTAGGGATTTCGGTTGTTTTATTTTTTTATTATTTAATTAATGGCAATGACGTATTCACTCATTTGTCCAATTATTTTATATTTATGAATGATTTCATAAGATCAGTTGCAACTAGACCTATTCTTGAGACATTAAGAATATATGTGACGGGTTCATAGTTAGATTGAATCTTTAAATTGTTCCCGATCGATGGATTATTGAGTGGATATTAGTCATCCTGTTGAGACTGGTGTATTCATAACTTCACCATTAAGTATTGGATACTTAAGGGAATGATGAGTCACAAATCATTGTGTATTGTGATGCCTGAATTAAGAACACGAGCGTTTGTATTAGACAAGTTCACTGAACGTGACGCATATAGAACGATTAGCGACATGGAAGCTTTTAGCATGGTCAATGTCTAATTATTCATGTTTTGGTCTTTTGTAAATAATCCTTAGACCTGAGGCACAGTGTTAACTTGTGTGTTGAACAACTATGGTTCACAGGTGCACATAATGCCGAGTCATTGATCCATCTTTATACTTGATGGTCATAGTTTGTTCATACATGAAGTTGCACGTGTGCACAATATGCAATTTGCCTCCTTATTACATGCAAGGTAAAATAATGATGTCCTATGTGATCTAATTATGACATTGCATTGAAATCCTCGGTCAGGGTTGTAACCAAAAATAAATTGTTTGTCTCGAATAAAATGCATATCAATTAAATTTGTACATATGATCGAATTGGTGACTTGACAAATATTTCATGGTCTTTGTTTGATCTGGACATGGTAAGACAGAGGGATTGAATTATACTGTAGCTAAAACTGACAGGTTTATTATGTTCTTAAAGCGTTCACACTATCTGGGTAGCCATGACATATTACTAGATGTCAATCATGCCTTGTAGAACCCAAAGATTAATCGGGAAAATTGATTGTTTTGGGAGTACTAATGTATTAGTACAAATCTTACTACCAATTTAGTGATGAACCTAAGGACGTCACACACCATAAACAATTAGGATAACGTGGAACAAGAGAGAAATAATGTTGCAAATGTGTTTGCAATTACTACAATCAAATTGTGTCGACTTGAAATTAAATGAAATGAGATTTAATTTAATTGGTATTATAGTCGTGAGCCTACAATGAATATATATTAATGTATTCCAAATGCATACATAAAAATTATGTCCTCATGCACATGCATCGTTCATGAATGGTAAAAAATTGCTGACCAACCGCTCATGCACGATCGTGCATGAGCAAACAATTAGCAAGGTTGCTAATCGTCCCTCGATCAGCAATTGTTGTTGATTCAAGAATATTCTTTTTTAACTTAAAATGTTGTATAATTGAGGATATAAAAACGGTTTGCCGAAAATAGAGAAACGAGTGTGTTTTGTGTCTTGGAGACACGAGAAAGAAGTGGGATTCTTTCTCATTCGGTCCGTGGCTAAAAACATCAAGGATACGAAAGATTGTCTCTATGAGATTGCTGGCACGATCATAGTGGTGATTATCCGAAAGTTCTCTCTTCCATTTGACGTCCATTGTTGGTATGTCTAAATTAGAGGTCCGACGTTTGTGAGGCTCGAACTGTAGAATATCCAAACCAATTCGTTTAAAGCGCACTTCGAGAAGTAATTCGTTTAACTCCATTTTTATATTTAGATTTTTTGATTAAAACGTACGAAGAACGTCTTTAGAGAATCATATATAGAAATATATCATTTTTGTTTCCGCTGTGTTTTTATTAATTTTACCTACACATTATTCATGAAACCCTAACAAATACCTGGATGATGACGGAAGCTTTGGTCGGTTTTCTAATCCGAACTCATTTCTAGCAATGATTCCCCTATACCCTATGGGCGATGCAGTAATTGTACACTTATGTAATAAATGCGGGTAGATTATACACTTATTCAAGATCTTATGATGATTTCACAAATGTAAAGCACAGTGAAATCTAGACCCACCGCTACTAGAGAGAGAGAGAGAGAGAGAGAGAGAGAGAGAGAGAGAGAGAGAGAGATGAGAAATAATGAGTACAGCCCGGTAGTTGGATTTGAGGCAATAATAAGAAAAATACCTCGGCAATGAGACTACATTTCACGTCATATAAGTTCGTATTCGCAGCTGAATGTTTCTGGTTGCATTTTCGAGCACCTCAGACCTCTTAGCATCTAGCTCTGCCATTTGACCTGCTCTGAGAAAAATTTGGTCTTCCCAGTCTGTCAAGATACACCGTAGGTAAGGACTTAAGAGAAGAATATTTTCAAACTCAGAAACCACTAGTCAAGTTGGATACAAAAAGAACTTCCACAAGATATATGGACTTTAAGCAAGAATTGATGGTTAAAGTAACATGTCTTTGATACCAAGAATATTTCAAATAAATTTACTCATAGTTTCCCGTAATTACAAAACAAGAGCTTAACCAATTTGGGAAAGCCCTGACCTATTGTTTTAATAACTAAACTTGAGAATGGTCACAAATGTAGAGGATGAAAAATAGGGATAAAAAGAATCTAGCATTTGGTACATTGATCAACCTATTTCAATTGAACTAAGCATATGACAAAGTGAGTGGGGGAGGTCAAGCAAAGAGTTCCATGGTTTGGACATCTTAATTTGAAGGATCAAGGTCACGCTAAAGCCACTCCCAAGGTAAGCCAAGCAATAAACTGCTAATTCATATAGCAGATGGTTCATATGTAACCTCACCGAATAACTAAGCATCTCAATAGATGAATAAGAGAGTAAAAGGCCACCACGGGTCACCCATATTATCATCTCAACAAGAAGCCGTGACAAGTCAGTAACGGTATCCAAAATAAAAGAGCAAACAAAACTAGCCAACATTTGACAGCAACTTTCAATCCCTTATTATGAAGAATCAATCATTTGACAGCAACTTTATCATCGGAGCTGAAGGACGACATAACCACACGATGGGTAGTTATAAATGTTTGACAGGCAATAATTACTTAATAAAGATCTCCAACTTCAACGGATTTCTGAAAGCATTTATGTGATTATACATCGATTTGATACTTACTTCACTTCTAAAAGTTCTGGAGATAGAACACTGAAGCGATAAAGAAAAGTCATAAAAGGTACGCCTGGTAGGATATCCCGCACTGCTTATAACCTAAATGCCTCACAGATGCCCGATCACGGATCGACAATATTACTGGCATTACTGAAAATAAAAGTCCAGACAGGACATTCACAGTGAAGTTCAAGTAATGCATCGTATGCACACACCACATCGTAAGTGTTGGATGACATTGACATTGTCGAACATAGCTCAGAACATTATTCGTGTGTAGTGAGGTTCAGTCGTGCTCAGCGTCTCCTTTAGAGACTGAAGTTGCAGCTGCCATTTCACGAATGTACACATGTCAACTCATTCCCCAACCTAAACCTTTAAAGTCGTTCGATCTTCAGATTAAAGAGTTACTCATCCTACGCCTATGGGTGTCGCATAAATCTATTCACAGAATTCAAAATAACAGAATTAAATCACTACCATTATAATGATAAAGTTAAAGGAAAAAGAAAAACTTGGAGAAGTGGCGATATAGGAAATGCAGCTCAGAGAAATCAATCGGCCTTTTACATGGCTGTACTAATTCTCAAGAACTTTTACTAAATTTTGGAATGAAGTCTCATGAATGGAATGACATCAACCTTCTCAAATCTGCTAATCAAACCAACAATATGGTTTCAATTGCTAGTTTTAAGCTGCAGAGGAACTGATTCCCACAACAAAGAACGCTAGAGCTACCACTCAGTCTCACACACGAGAAGCATAAAGATGTCGGCACGACCTTCATTTTTGTCACAACACATCGAAAGAAACACATTCACAGGAGCTCATTCAAGACTTCGCTATAATGGACTAGAAAAGAAGTTAAAGCATAATTATCATTCGCGGAACCAAAAAAAGAAAAGGGGCAGTCCTAAAATATAAAACTGTCAAAACGGCGCTTTGCAAAAGCTACAAAATTTGTCAAGTGGAGCTACTGGACCAGAGCTACATGTTGGAGCACTGAGCGCCGTTAGTTTCAACGTCCAAAGAAGAAAGGAATTGGACTTCAGGTACAGCTTTTTTCTTACCCATGTTTACACCCAACAGAATCCTCTTACTTTTCTGGTTCAATTATCAGCTCAGAGTAATCGTCAAAGGGACACGTGCATTTTCTTGTTTACTTGAAAGGTAATTATATCGTTTCGTCCCACGCCACATAAAAATTACAAAGAAGAAGCGTTCCTGCTGAAATATGACTATCCCAAAAACTCAAAAACTGCAATCTCATGTGCTTTACGTAAAGTAGAAAAATTGAGACCTAGTATCTCAAAATCCTTTGATTCTGACCCTTCAAATTAGCCAAAAAGTGGCTTCAGGGATAAGAAACACACGTGTTTCCATTCTTCTCTTGGTTCTTAAGAAAAATAAATGTCTCCATTTTTTTAATGAAAACGTCTTCATTTTCGAGAAAGAAATTTCCACTTGTACGCCACAAATCCTTCTTTTTTTATCATTTTTTTTTGCCAAAACATTATAATAATTCAAAGACTGAAGTTCATCTGTCAAATATATGGAGCAGTCATATATGATGCAATATTTAATCTCTATGATGGTCCCAACTTGAAATACTAGAATTACGTTTCCGCATGAGCTTTGCTGATCCAAAGATATCCAAGTTTTCAGGAAAAATATCAAGGGCAGATAGTGATCGCTGAATTTCAAAATAAAGTATAACAATCTCATAAATATTTGAAGAAGAAGAGTTATCTAATCAACTAATATGGAATTGCCATACATGATTCAATATTAAACCTCGACATCTATGAGCGGAGCTTGTGGTCACTAGCCGTGGGGTATGCATGTAGCATCAGAACCGTACGTGGATCTTAGTGAATTTCTAGTAGTGTCCATCATCAACACAAGTTTAAATAAATAAATAAATAAATTGCATGCCAGTACCTTGAAGCGGGATCCAATGGAAGAAACGTTAGAAGATTTGGACGATTCTTCTGATAGTGGGGGGAATAAACCAGCCACAAATGGGCATTTTGAGGCAGTCAGCGATGCCTGATGGTCAGCCACCACATAATCTTTATTTTTATCCACAAATAGATAGGCCTGGTAGGTAACCTTTTAAAACCAGAAAGATTACAAATTAATCAATTAAACTACACTTCGTCTAACAACTACGATATGATATAAGGTTTCGTTGGACCACCACCAACTAAACTTTTAAAATAATTGACAATGGTTTTACAAAAATCTAGTATAGTATCAAAGTGAGATCTTTTAGACCCCGTTTGCTTCTCCAATTAAATTTTCCCATTTAGTTTTAGGTAAAAAAAAAACCAAATTAAGGGTCCGTTCGTTTCGCGGAAAATTGGCCATTTTCGGAAAATATTTTCCCAGAAGTCATTTTCCAGGAAAATGACAATATTTTCTGGTGTTCGGCTAAAACTTGAAAGTATTTCGGAAAATGTTTTCCGGTGTTCGGTAAGGAAAATATTTTCTGCTCACCAAATTGACGAGCACGAGTGCCAAGCTCGAGGCTCGCCAGATCGACAAGCGCGAGTTTAAGATTGATGAGTTTGAGGTTCACCTGGTTCGATAACTAGCCAAGAAAGAAGAAGATAAGAAACAAATAAAAGAAAAAAAAAGAAAAAAGGAAAAAGGAAAAAAGAAAAAGAAAAGAAAAGAAAGGGAAATTAAAAATAATTCGAATTAAAAAAGACGAAGAAAACTAAAAAATATTTCGAATAAAAAAAAGGAAAAAGAAATGAGAGGAGAAAATGAAGATTTGTATAGGTGTGAGGTAAGAGAGATCAAGTGAGGAAAATGTTTTCCACTTTTCAAAAGTAGAAAACATTTTCCCTTACTTTAGAAGACTTTTTTTCCTTGGATGGAAAACATTTTCTCCAAGGAATTCATTTTCCATGAAACGAACACCGGAAAATCCGGAAAACGTTTTCCCGGAAATTCATTTTCCCTGGGGTTGTGCCATGGAACAAAATTTACAAATGTCAATGTGCTCTTTATTTGGCTATGATCTCTTTCCTTAACAAAGTCAACCTTCCATCAGAAATAAGAAATGGGAATCACTAATTCAATTAGTCAAAACTAAAACTGTGTATCACCTTCTTGTCATGAAGATACTTTAAATCATTTAAAATTTGCCTAGTGTATGAGGAGGCTTGGGATTTTTTTCAAGCCGTATTTGCAATAATAATTTGAAAGTGAACCTCTGGTCATGAGCTCAAGGAATAGGTAAAACTTCTCATTAACCTAGAAGAGAGTGAAAATCATACATGTTAGAATATCCAACTCAAAAGTTCAAGCTATTAGGTGAAACAAGGCAAAGCACATAAGGCACACTGAAACTACATAGACAAGCGATGTGGAATACTGTGACATCCCCTCTTGTGTGCAAATGGATTGAGAACAGCACAAGGAATTGTTGAAAAGGGAGTCATGCACAGAAATAAATTGTGGCAGAACTTGGTTCCAAATTATGCTAGAACTCAAAAGATTATACTATTAGGTGAAAGGGGGCTACATATATATATATAGGCGCATCGAAACCCCATAAACAAACTATATGGGATATTTCAACAAGATACATTAGAGACAACCATACTAAAGAGCAAATAAAATGAAACAAATATCAGTGACATTTAACTTTTTCTCATCCTAATGATACCAGATTTCTAGGCCTCCTATAACACCTAACCAATCATTGGATCAAAACAACACCCTTCCCACAACAATCAAGTGTATGAAGACAAGAGACTCCTAGAAAGGCCCTGAGAAAATTACTTTCACAGGGACTAGAAATCAGTGTTTAGTTGGTTATGCTTAATGGGGGTTAATTTAGTAAAAGTTTGCATCAGATGACAATTTAACAGTAATATCGTGCACTTGAATCATCGTGTCCAAACGGATTGAGAACGGCACTTGAACAATGATCAATCCCATTTTCAGTTTTCTCTACTTGTAGAGGTAAGGACCATATGATGCTGCATAAAAAAGAGCAGTGGAATAAGACACACTGGACTAGAATAGATGGTAAAAAACAGCTAATGGAGGAACTTCTTTGTTATTGTTTATTATGGTTATGGATACTAGTCAATTCATCTCAAACTTTTCTTGTGGCGGAAGGGACCCAAAAATTACCGTCTCCGTCACAAGTGGCCGTTACTGCTAAAAAGGCCAACTGCTGTGATCTCACTGGACAATTGCAGCTAATCCATGCAGCGATGATGATGACACCACTATATTGTGGCTGCTGTAACACCTATAGATATTTTGCTGAGTTCCGGTGATATCATAATCAATGCCAAAGTGAAAGATACTGCAGAAAGCAACTTAGCAAGAAGGAAACGCACCTTGTCTGTGCCGAAATATTGAACTATGTTCTCATGTTCAAACTGTCAATAAAGCTGAATTTCCTGAAAACAAAGCAGAGTATCACTAGAAAGAAAGAGCCAAAATAAAATCTATTGAAGACACACCAGATCTATAGTTGTATATACGGCAGCTTTATAAATAGTTTTGCAAGGATATCAGCTTGGAAGATATAAGATCTTAATCAAGTAGTCATGCCCAAAGGCCAATTCACAACATACAGAATGAAATGAGCAGTTACCTGCTCGAGCTGTACTAAAGCTCTGAT